>JBBBVU010000007.1:8504000-8543838 GCA_037177055.1 Atherinosoma microstoma | reverse complement strand
TTATGCTCATTAGATCTATCGTTTTCATTGTCATATTTTTGGTTTAGCTGTTAGGCAAATCGACAGTTTGATAATCATTAAATGCCACATGCTGGACAACATTAGAAGAATGACAATTATGGCTCTGATTTAACTCAATGCAAAGTTTGAAAGTGCTTTCTTTGGGGATATATTACTGGTAGGTAAAAGAGTTCTCACACACTTTCTCACTATTCTTTGCGTCTTTATGGATGATTCAGTCTGTCCAGTCTTCATCTGGTATATGGGCTTGGAATGTCTTCACGTCTATGTACTTTGTAAATAAATACTCAAACACATCAATTATCTAATCAGAGTATATCCATTCAAGCATTCATTCATTTTCCAAACACACTATCACTTCAGGCTCATGAGCAGTCTGACCAACTTATCTTGGCTGCCATTGAGTGAGAGTCAGGGTACATCCTGAACAGACTGCCAGTCCATCACAATGGTCAACCATTCATAGAGTCAGTTTAGAAACCTAACAGCCTTGTTTTGGACGATGAGTGGAAACCAGAGTGCCCAATTAGGAAAATTGTTGAGATTTGAACCAGTAACATTCTTCTTGTGAGGTACTGGTACTGAGTCAGTGCCACTGACTACCACACAAGAAAATGATGCTATTTCAACTTCTACATGTAACAGCATTCTTTTTGTTGTTGTTTTGTTTATCTAAATTCTTATCAAAATAAGAAATATTACCCTAGGCCCTCTTTAAGCTGCACTAATGAACACACTTTAGCGCTCCCTATAAAGGCAGTTTCTCAGCCTCTGAACACTGGGACGATGGCAGCTCCAGGAATGTGCAATATGAATGTCAATGTGTCCTTAAAACAAGTCAGAAGCTAAATGTTTTTGGGGTCTGACACTTTTGTAGTGTAGCTCTGATAATACTCAATAATAAGTACTTACTGTACATTTTTTTTAAAAATGGGTGGTGTATATCTATTTATAACTGAAATCTGGTCCTCTGACTGGATAATTAAAAGTGTTTGCACATATAGACATGTGGATGCTTTAAGCCTGTATAACTAATGAAGGTCGGACAGAGTGAAACATTGGAAATAAAGATTCAACAATCTGCAAGACTTTGTATCGGAGCTCTCTCTTCATAATACTACTATATTTGGAATTTGTCCCGAAAAAATGACATGAGAGCAGCATTTTAAATTGTTTTTAGAAATCTGTCACTTTAAGTTCAATCCTGAATACAGAACAGAATACACCTCTGTGTGAATGTAAAAAGCTTTAATGTACTTTTGACGGGGGGGGTTATAAATCTAGTGTGAGGTAGCCACGGGAGATTAATTTAATGTTGGCCTGTCATTTTGTTATGACAGTTGGCTACACAGAAGCTCTCGAACCTACATTTTCATTTTCATTTTTTATTTTGATTCACGCCCGAAATACTTGATGAAATACATCTTCACTGTGTGATTAAATGGCTGGAGTTATTTCTGCGTTTCAGGTGGTGGGTTTCGTGATTGTGAGGTGCCGTGTGGTATTTGAACAGTCGCCACTACTCTCCCCTGCTGTAATTACTGCTTCACCCAAGCCTAATGTGGTTATCGTGACCTACATTCCTGGGAAATACGCTGCCTCGTTCTCAACCCAGAGTCTGGCTTCTTTCTCCGCTGTCCACATAATCTGACCGCGTCGTCCTCTCAGACGCAAAGTGGCTGTTTTCTGCTGTCACAATAATACACTGCCATTGTTAGCACTTCCTAAGCTCTGACCCCCGACCCCAGGACTTTGTCTCTTCACGGTGTAGCCTAAACTCAGATGGAAGCAGCACTCAAGCTTTTGATAAGGGATTACTTGTATACTGTAAATACACAGTGGAGTGTGGGAAGGTGCGGATGCTTTCCACATGAATACCCCGTTGAGTTGAATTACAGACGCTCAATTTAAGCTCATTTTAGCCCCAATTCCAGGAGAGTTCTGCGGATTAGGCCAGATTTCAAAGTTAGTTTACTGCATCCATCCACCCAGACAGTGTAGTTATGTCATTTAAATAAATGTTGTGACTGAGAGGGATTTTCCAAAACTACACAACCGTACTATCAGTGTAGGAAGTGGTTTTGCTGTGTTTCGCTTTTGATAGCAATCAGGCTGCATGAATAGATTGTTCTGTCAGAGGACAAGAAGAGAAACCAGCTGTTGCACATGCACAATGCAAGGAAATGGATGTTGATAAGGCATATAAGTCCCTAATTCAAACACATACAGTAATTATCAATGATAACATCATGGACAATAGAAATATAAGCATTTGACCTCCATGATAGCCTCCTTTTTGGTCGTCATCCACTTCATTTTTGTTTGTCTGTCTCACTCAAGGTCACATTGGACAGATTAAACTGAATTCTTAGATCTGTTTTTCTGTCTGCCATTGTTATTCAGTATCTTTTGAAGCACTGACTGCATTATTAATTTCTTTCCCCTGTCTATTTTAAAACTGACTGATATGTTCAGCGTCATGTAGACTTTAAAGTTCTCAATCTATGAATTAAATGCATGAAATACTAATTTTCATTCTGGCATGTTTTTTCAGGCCCGAACGCTCAGCTTCTCTACAAAATTGCATCGGGTGATCCTCAGGGTCACTTTGTCATCACCAAGGAAGGGGTCCTCCAAACCAAAAAGGTCTTGGACCGGGAAACCCAGTCTTTCTATAACCTCGTGATCACGGTCAATGACCTGGCCCCGCCTCCCATGGCCCGCTTCACCAGCACTGCCCAGGTGTCGATCATTCTCCTGGATGTCAACGACTGCTCACCGACCTTCACCTCCCAGAAGATGACTTACATCCAGGAAAACACACCAGTGGACACAGTCGTGTTCACAGTCAAAGCCTCAGATGCTGACAGCGGGCCCAACAGCTACATTGAGTACTCCCTCAGAGGGCCCTTTGGTAATAAGTTCAGCATTGCCACAATAGATGGAGACGTCAGGTTGGTTGGGGAACTTGACAGAGAGGAACACTCCAACTACACCTTGACAGTTGTAGCTACTGATAAAGGAGAGCCCCCTCTTTCCTCAACCATGGATGTGACTATGATGGTTTTGGACGTCAACGACAACACGCCAAGCTTCTCACAAAATATCTATGACGTTGAGATCGATGAGAACATCTTGACAGGCACTGATGTCATCCAGGTGTTTGCTAGTGATGCCGATGATGGCACCAATGGTCAGATCCGTTTCTCCATCAGTGGGGGGAACACCAACTCAGATTTCCGGATCGATTCAGTCACAGGGGTCGTTTCAGTGGCCAAGCAGCTGGACCGCGAGACGCGTTCTTCTTATTCACTGGTAGTGCAAGCTGCAGACCGTGGCAGCAGCCCCAGAGTGGACCGTGCAACCGTCAACATTGTTTTATTGGACGTGAACGACTGCTCGCCTGTGTTTGAGCTCTCTCCTTACACCGTTAATGTTCAAGAGAATCTTGAGAACCTACCGAAAAACATTCTCCAGGTCAGTGTTTGTGTTTTTTTCTTTTGTTGAGACATATGCTAAAATATAACATTAGCGGATCGGACCTCCTGAGTGAAAAGAAGCCAGTTCTTTGAATGACAGTTCAAAGACCTAAAACAAGCTAATGCTTTAACTAAATTTGTAGTAATACTAACTTAATAAGTGCAAGTATGTAAGTGGTATAAGTGCACTAAACCACTGAGCATGGTGGTCTCTTTTGCAAAACAACATGAAAAATACCTGACTGCAATGATAAAGAAATGATATATGACTGCAATTAGCTTTGCTCAATTAGGGTTTTATAGTGTTTCGCCGAAATATGAAACCAAGCTAAATTCCATGACAAGGTAATTAACATTCTAACCACCCTGATGACTAAATGAGCCATATATAAAAAATGGAGGGGAAAAGCTTATTTCCAGTAGCGGGAGCAGTTCCACTTTCTTTCACTTGTGTACCTTAAGAGGAAATGAGAGTTCAGCTTTGTGGTGGGAAGGGGTCCAGACATGGTGGCTACACGTCTGTGTGCTAACCTGGCTGTGCCTGACTGTAGCATGCATGGCAGGAAGGGCTTGGAAAACCAATCCATTTGAGCTCAAATCAGACTGGAATCGTTTTATACTAAGAAACCATTAAGATATGATTGTCTGTTCTCCTGAGAGCAGTTTTAAGTAGAGGACCCATAGTGACTATGGTTTCCCTTTATGTGGATTCTCTGGGAAAGCCTGATTAGACAAAATGAATAAGTAATGATGTTCCTTCCCTCAACAATTACCTTCATGGTGCCACTGAGCAGCACGATGGTAATTAACCCGCAGCTGCTTGACTGGAAAGACTTATACAGTGGTTGAGTAGACCTTAGGATCTGATCAGAATAAAAAAAAAACTGAAAACTGGAGATCAGCTGTCACTAACCAGTTGATACACTAGCGAGACAATTTTTTTTTTCTTTCAGTTTCAGCACTCCAATTTGGAATCATAGCAATTGTTACTGAAAATCAGTTTAAATTCAGGTTAAAATGATATAAATATTCATCATACTTTAGTTATATGAGTAAAATGATAACATATGTACCCATTTTAAGATATATATATATATATAATTTATTGTAAATAAACTTGCAGCTTTCATAGTCTGAAGCATATTTTTGACCCATATTTTTCAGATTGTTGCCAGAGACGACGACCAAGGTGCCAACGGCCAGCTAAGCTACATGCTCAGTGGTGGAAACGATGAGGGCGCGTTCACCCTGTCGTCCAGTGGTCAGTTGAGTGTCACCCAGACTCTGGATCGGGAGGTTCAGGGGAAATTCGTCCTGCTGATCACAGCCACTGACTCAGGTATGACCACAGTGCAGGCGAGTACGAGTACTGGAAGAGGAAACAATGCTGTCTAGGGAATAAGGTTTCAGGATTATTTGTTCATGTCTGACTTTGCTTCTTATTGGACATGATAAAGTTATTTTATGTAATCTGGAGGACTGGGTGCTGTGTAATATTCTATTCTGGTGCACAAACGCTGTAGTTTGTACAAAGATAGAGTCATTTGTTGCAATCAGCCTATACAACGATGCTAAAAAAGAATATTTTCAAGAACTAACAGCAATGTCAACAAACAGCATTTTGATTTGAGAGCTCTTTTTGTGTGGCACAATAACATAAACAGTAAGGAGTTTTTAGCTTGCAAAATAGTGGGTGTTTTTTTTTCTTTTTTTCACCTATTTCACAGAAGTCCTTTCAGCGGGTTCTATTGAATAGCATCCTCTGTTTATTTGGATATGGCAGTAGGGTTTGTTATAGCCAGATAAAAGGTTAACTTGTTATTGCATAGAGGCAAGTAAATGTGCAGTTAAAGGAGTATGTGCATATCCCCATTGCAGCCAAATCACATGGTATCCCAGTTAAGTATATGTTTCCCTGAGCTGCTCTGGCTCAGCCGTCATGGTCTGAGGGTGGTTCTGTGTCATTCCTGGACTGACCATGTGACCATGTATAACGCTGTGTATTTTTGACCAAGCACAGACTTTGGTGAGAATCGGGACTGTGTCGCACGCAGAGACACTTCAGCTTGTGAACAAAAGGCTTGAGTTGTATATTCATTTCTAAGTTTTTTTAAATAATCAGAAGACTTGAAAATAATTTTTGTGTTACTTTTTCATTCCAAAAGATTCCTATTGGCAAAAACCCTGCAAAAGCTTTAACATTCATGAAAATCAGGCCAATTTTAAGATATTTCTGTCAGGGTTTTCTTGCCTCATATGCTGTTTAGAGGTCTGTGCCACATGGACAAAGTTGCCCAACAAGCGAACATACTAATTAGGATTTGATCCCTTTTTTTTATGCACTTCCAGATATAGAGCCCTGACAACAATTCCAAAATATTTTGACAGGACATTTCAGTACAATGTTGAGGCGGAGAGAGGGATTTTGGGGTAGAATATCAAAATATCAAAAACCCCATAATCATAGTCAAAGCCAAATTACCCAGCAGCATTTTCTCACATTTTTGAGGCCTCGGCTGAGACAGTCAGGGGAAATGGTTCTCCCAGGCGCTATCTGGCAGGAAATTTTGAAGGTGGACCGGGCAGACATGTCTCCAAGTCTGCTGTCTACCATGACCCGCTTTGAACCGCAGACATCCATCTGAGCAAGTTAAAGTCTTCCTTTGCCCAGCCATATTTGACTTGCAAAACAACATGCAAGATAAAGAGAAGACTTTGGTTTGTAGAAGCTGTCTTCCATTAGATGAGAGCTTAAGTTGTCTGTTTGTGAAAAATTTGTTGTGCTGTCATGTTTGGTGTCGGGTAAACACTGTTGCAGAGTCCTGCTGCAACCACTGTGCCCCACAAACACTCCTACATGACAAAAAGAGATCATCGATTGCAGCTTAGATGATTTGAATCTGACTTGTTCTCTGTATGAATCATAAAATGATTTCCACATTCATGACCAAGGTTCTCCCCCTTTGTTCTGTGCTTTAGTCATCCATTTATTGGGACATTTTCGGTTAATTGATACTGATTATTGATGCTTTTGCAGAGCTTCAGCTCAATCTCTGTTCTCTGCTAACTGCTCAATCATCATTAAATCAGTGGAAACAAAAGAAGCGCTGGGTCTAATAAAGGGTACTTGTTTATAAGAGCTGCACAATTTGGTGTAATTTTGCAATTATTTGAAAATCTCCACTCAGCTTCCCCCAAATGTGGCCTCCACACAAGCTGTATTAAGGTGTTTTATAAGATTCTTGTTGAGAGAAAATCTGACACAGAATTTTTTTTTTTCTACCCCTCCTTGCCTTGTTTATGGAAAGTTGTTTTGCTGCATTTTTTAGCTAACTAGTTGAGCAGATATACAGAGATACTTGGGAGGTTGCGTTGTCCCTGAGTGCTCTTAGTGCTCAGCCAACATCTGGGATCTGCTGCAGGGGAATCAGATTTTTAAGCTGCCGCTGAGTAATGTACAAGTTTGGCCTGCTTGGAGGAATGTAAAACAATGAGATCTCCAACAGAGTCACACAGTGAAATGCTTTTGTCAAGCAGTCTTGCTATAATGGCTTTCAGCAAGCATGTGTGGTTATAGAAAACATATTTTCAAGCACAAGCTAGTTATTCAGGTTTGGATTTTTGATTGAGATTGGCTTTGAAAAAAAGCACTACTATTCTCATACCATTGTTTGCATTTTTAAACTACAAATAAGATAAAGACACTGGATCCATTTTTTTTTTTATGTGTAAACGGTAAGCGTGCGGAATGTATCTGCTCTATTCTAAATAAGCTTCTTCAGTTTATTCTAACATTGCCAATTCCCAGCGAAAGTGTTCATGGGACAATTTACAAAAACAGTAAACATGTTCGATACAAGCCCAGATCCAAACCAACATCAGCAGACTCGTCAGGTTATTTCACTGTCAAGGATCAAGCCTCAACCCCAGAGTTGTGAAGAACCTCTTGTTGGGTTCGTCTGAGACAACGTCTCACTCATCAAATTTAATCTAATATTCATGAAGATGTCAGAGAAAAGATGATAGTTAAAGAAGGAAGAATTGGATGAACTGAAATGAAAAGAGATGATGGAAGGAAAGAGGAAGGATAAATGCATTAAAAAGCAGGAGGATGGATGGATCTAAGACGGGAGATGGATTGATGAGAGTGGTAGGGTGAATGGATGAATGAAGGACAGAAGAAAAATGGATAAATGGATGGATGAATTGATTATGGAGGATGAATGGATATGAGGATAGATGAGGGAAACAGATGCAGAATAGATGAATGAATGAATAAGGAAGGATGGATGATAAAAAGGATGTGGGATGGATTGATAAATGAAAACCGGATGAAAAGATAGATGAATGGATAATTGACAGATGAATGGACAGACGGATTGATGGACGAGTGAAGGGAGGATGTTTGTGCTTGAGAGCAGGAGGAAAATGAATGAATGAGTGGATGGATGAAAAAGAAGTATGCAGGCTTGATGAACGAGAGATTACGTATACGTACATCACCCGCTAAAACATTCATCCATACATACATGGATGGATGGATGGATGGATGGATGGGATATTGGGATCAAGATAACGGGACAAACAGCACTGAATTAGTAAACTATATCATAGTTGCCATAGCAAGTGCAGAAGACATGCCTGATTTTTAGAGAATAGCATAGTGGCATGATGCTGATCAAGTTAACATCATTAAAGCATTCATCTTAGCTTTTCTTTAAAGTTAATAATCCCACTTCCCCCTCTCCTCAAAAAGAAAATATTCATGCTAAGCTTTAGAAGATGAATAAAAGTTTCATTGAAGGATTTAGTTAAAACTGACAATATGAAGGGGAAATTTAGATTACATTGAGAATATAAGGTAGTTTGTGTGAAGCCCTCCATGTAAAGTGGTCAATACTTACACATTACAGAACATACAGGCAGAACAATCAGGCCCATGTTTTTTTTTTGTTTTTTTTTTCAAATGTATTTTATAAACATTTGTAAATCTTGATTTATGCATGTTATTGCATTTAGATGTGTTTATTAGGAATGTTTCTTCTTAGTTTTTGAGTCTGTGTGTGGTGGTGAGAGCGTCCTCAGGGTGCATTGACATGCACAGCGTTTGACTACATTTATTAAAGAGAAGGCACAGTAAATCCCTTGGCCCATGCCTTTTATGGCGGATACGGTCGCATAGAAATCCCATGTCTTTCACATCCTTCCAGCACATCTCTCCATAGTGCCACACTGTTTGTATATGGCCTTTTGGATTGTGGGTGAGGGTACGTTTTTTCGTGGCTAAACGACCGCTTAGTAGATAAAGAATTTTAATGACCATCCCTATTTAAAAACAGGATCTTTTATCCTCTTGACTGGCTCCCATGAATCTGGCGTGTAAAACCCTTCTGTCCTCCTGAGTTTTTTTTTTTCTCCTCTCCCTGACTTGATTAGTTGACTAACGATCTGTCAATCTCCAAGCTGTCATCAGGTTTTTTGAACAAGAAGAGCATAGAAAATCAAACGGGAGCTCACCAATCTTTATCACACGAAGCAAACAGAAATAAAGCAAATGAAGTATGAACACTGATAACGTTGCGTTAAAACGTGGCCGAGGCGTTTCCAGATCACCGTCCAACGCTTGCCGCAATAAATCTCTGATGGAGTCCATTTCTGAAGGTTTTGAGCAGTCTACAGTCTAGTGGCAACACAAGAGTTTGCCAAATAAAATATCAGGTTCCTCAAATGAACTTTAACAGAGCAGTAACTTTCTGGATCAGCTCTTAAAAACTTTGCAGTAACAATGTGGTCTTGCACAGTTTTTTCCTATTGCCTGTTTTCTCTTTTCCACTCCTCGGTACAGCCTTTAACAATGCTGGATCTGAGTGTTTTTGTAAATAGCTTTGTTAATAATGGTGGTGAGGTATTGAAAAAGGTGGTCTGGGTTGGATGATCGGTGCCTCAGCCTGGCAAAATCCATTCTTTAATGATGCTCATGCACTCTGCTCCTTACTTTCCCTCTCTCACAAATCTGTTTCTACATTAGCTATAGCTGCTTCCTACTAGAATAACTCACTGTAACATGTGTGTGAATAGCTATGCATGATTTTGCTCTTAAACACTTTCCCAAAGTCTTATTTCAGCTTTATGTGGTCCATGTATGAACATTATAGAGTTGTGTTATGAGCAAGTTCCACTGCCAGTATAAGTTTTCCACAAGTCACAGGGCTTATATGATCTGTTGGTGTTGCTGTGTCACCATAAAAAAAATCTTTTAAAAAGCGGAGCGGCCTGTTGCTAGATAAGGATTTCCAAATCTTCATCAAAGCTGCGAGTAAAAGCAGCGCTGCAATAAAAAGACAAAAGTCAAATCACTCCATTAAATTTCACCACAAGCCCTAAAATATGAGGAAAAAAAACAGCACTTTGTTATTGTCGATCTGGCTCTTTTTTTTATTTTTATTTTTTTTATTATTTTTGCTTCCAAACCACCGAAACATTTCCGCAACATACGGGGAAGAAATTGTGCGCAAGCATTCAGACGCAGCACTCCATAAATAACTGCTAAGCTGTATAACATGAGCTTAATTTGATGAATGCTTTTGAGATTGCCGCATTATTAGAAATATTCTATCCCCTTTGTGCTGCATAGAAGCTTTGAGTGCTCTGCTGAGATATCCCTTTCACTGTGTTGCTTGTTAACTGTGAGAAAACCTCTGTTTACTCTGTTATGTTTGGCAAACTTTGCAGTGGGACAACTCGCACCCTGCACTCAGCTCCACGAGGCTTTTCATGAGTGCCGGACAGGGCTGCATTAAAAGAAGCTTTGTCGCAAAGCAACAGGTTCTCAGAGGCAGAAAAATGTCAACTTTGCCTCGTTGGCAGCCAATTTTCTCTCCCCCTGAGTAATGATGTGTTTTATTTACGCTGTCCCTTAAGAGCACAATCTAGCCGCAGTCCATAAACCGTAATTAACCGTTTAGCCTTAAGCTTCAGGCTACAGATGGGCTGTCTCATAAATTTACACATTCATCCGTCTTCCTTAAGTCAACCTGCCTTGGTCTTCCCAGTTTAATGAAGCCAGTTGTTTGGACATCACAGCTTTATCCTTCCTGTGCGAAGCTTAACGCAATTCTATTTTTAACGAAACATCAGTCAGTCATACATTAGTGGAAGAGATTATCTCTTGTGCCAGCAGAGACACTCAAACCTGCTTCTTACAACGGCTTAAACCAAGCAACTCAGGGCATGTTGCAGCCTTTCCCAGGAGGTGGGTGCTGCTGTTTGCTTGAAATCGGCCCCCTGCTAGGCCCTCACACCAGTGGGGCCCCCTCATAGCAGCTGCAGCGGTCAGAAAACAGAGAGCTTAATTGTCATTAGCACATGCATTTGTACCCCCTCCGGTTCAGAAAGTATGGCTACATCACCTTCTTGGAGGTTAATGTGATTTGTTCAGTGGTAATGTACACTGATAAGGTGCTTAGACCCTGCCATATGTTTATGCTAGACAATGCTTTTAGGGTTGAGAGGCTTACAGAGAAAATCGTCTGTGGCTTGTTTCAATGGAAGAGGTGGCAACAGATGGTCAGCTGGTCCGCTTTGGCCTCGGCATGTTATCTCAGATGCTTTGGGGTTATTCTGAGTTCTCCCATCTTCTCCAAACGTGATCCACACCGAAACAAAGATCTTAGATTTGATCTCAGTTGCAGCAGTGAAACATTAGAAGACCGATTTATATTTCCCCCCCCACCGCCAGTCTAACTGCCACTTTAAGTCCTCATAGATTATTTGGACCTGTCAAGAGGGATGCATTTTAGTGGTTGTCACTGTCCCAACTGTGTCATTCCCAGATCTGAGGGGAATGTGCTGCATTTAATTAAATGGTAATAGTGTTTCTAGATTCAATTAAAGCATGGAGGAGTCCTCGTGCGGCTTGAGCGCTTTGAGCTCCCTGACAAATTGAGTTGCATTGTGTGACACAAGGTGAACTGACGCCAGTGTCTATTCACTTTATCCCCCTGCGTAATGGAGGCTTACCAGATAAAAACATTTATCTGAATACCATCAGTCTGATGTCTTCCCATAGAAAAAACCCTGGTTTGGAGACAGGCTTATCACGAAGCTTTAACTTTCGTACCACCTCAGAGCTGAGCGAGTCCAGCAAACTCATGCAAAGATGGTGCGACAAAGTGCATTATTTTCTTTGCTGATTGAGGGAAAATTCTCTTCTGGGCCCCAACCCTGCTTTGACACGCACAAGATGAATTCGGTTTCAAATATGTCCAGACATTTCGCTGGATCGAGAGTGATGAGCGGCAGCTGGTTCAAAAACAATTTTCGAAGCACATGAAAATGAATCATGTAAAAATATCCTGAGATTTAAGAGTTTTTAAGACGTGATCGTAGGTGTTGATAAGATCTCAGCCGGAGGTAAAAACAATGATAATGAGCTTTAATCACCAGGAGAGTTGTGTGAGGACATGGCAGTTTGATGACCTGAGGTTAACCCTGAAATGAGATTACGCTCATGATGCAGACCTGGGACAGAGAAAAAGATCGATTACCTTATCTGCATTGGCTGATAGTGACCTACAAATTACAGCCCTTAAGATATAATGGTAATAACTGTATAAGCATTTTAGTATTGTCTTGAATTATATGCACTGATCAGTAGATTTACTTCATCCAGATTGTTCCTTGAATAAATAAACAGACTGCTCTCAATCCACTCCAATAAAAGGTGTAAAATTTACCCCACTACAGAAAGAGAACGAATAAAGGGTCTGGGGACAGGATTTGCCAGTGGAAAAATACTTGTCCTAACCACAGTGAACGGCAGCCGCCGGTAGGCAGCTGACTTCCCGCAGCAAATTTCCACCAGCTCTCTTTCCATGGTAGAATGATGTCATTTGTCATACAGGGATGGACCTGATTGTACAGATCCAGATACAGGGATATTTCCATACTGTACTTTAGGTGTGACACCCACCTCAGCTGCAGTCATCTACATCATTGACCCTGACGGTCGTCTTCCCTTGGCTTTGCCAGATTCCAACAAAGATGGAGGAGATGCTGGCATTTCTCAGCACTCTTGGAGAGCATTCCTCTCCCTTTGAGTCACTCCTTCCATTAAAAGAAGTAGGGGATGGAGGTTATACTGGACATAAAAATGCTCCGTGATTGCTTGTCTTTCTATTACAGGTATGGTATTTGGAGGAAATTTAAGAATCGGAAACAGATGACATAGTCAGCTGCGATGATGACCCCGTGATTTAGCAGCCGCTGTCATATAAATCTTGAGAATGTCTCACCCAAACCATAACTGTTTCAGACAACTGTCATTTACATATATTTGCATACCTGCCAAGATATAGTGTTCCTCGACTAAATCTGTCATCCCACGCAATGTAACAAGATATATCTGAACTATTTACACATGGGGAGGAGGTATGGAGGGGTTACAGTAACAGCTGCCAGGAGATATGTGATATCAGCGAGCCTTAGGAGGCTTAGGAGGTACGTCCTGACTCCTTTGACTGCACAGAGGCACATGATGCTGGGAGAAGTGATACACCAAGAAAGATGAAGAAAAAAAGGCTACGTTTTAGCTGATGTCTGACCATGACAGTGGGATCAACACAGGTTCAAGTTTGCATTGAAGAGTGTCTTGGGGGCTTTAGGATCAGATTACCATAGTTTAGTTCTTTGTGAAGGGAGTTGTCTCTGTCCTGTTCTGACTAAGGATTAACCAGAGTAACAGTGTCCTGTGCCGCAGAGTCTCAAAGGTGCTTGGCAACAGAGGTGAAGGCCAAAGGTCCCAGCCGAGGAGGCTGTTGATTCTCCTGAGGCGGTAAACAGGTTGTGACATCACATCCTGTGCAAAAGTGAAATGCCTGGAAGGAGGGCAGTGTCTTCCACATACACACACATGTATAGCCTTGTAGCTTTGTCCACTTCCGCTCTCAGTAGGGAAACAATACTACTGAAATGCAACCACTGCACTCCCTTTGTGAGAGAAGGCAGTTCTAGTTTCGCAGCCAGCTCCATATTAAAAAACAAACATTTTCCTCATGAACCCCAATCCTTTGGTCATAGCTAAGGGCTTTTTGTAGACAAAGCCACTTAGCTCCCAGAGCCACTTATCATCCCGGCAGCTCCAGCCTGTACAGAACATCTTTGATCAACAACAGTCTAAGCAGATTGTTTACTGTCAAACACTCTGCCCGGCAGCAGCGGCTCTGCACCACTTAGATTAAAGTGATACAGACACCTTGCTGACTTGGATCACTCCTCAATTAAGAGGATCAGCTGAGGAGGAGAAGGAAGTACTCTAACCATCGAATAATGACTCATCAGTTCAATCACATTTCGTATTTAAAGGGGTGACAATGCAGCGTCAAGTGCAGGTGGATTAGAAAGCTGCAGTAATATACGATGTCGGTTGACTAATTCGTCTGACCACATTTGAAAACTTATGTGCTTGTTGTGGTTGTTTATTACATAATAGCTGCATAATGATTCAATATAAGTTGGATACATTTACATTTAATGGATGGATTATATTTCTAGGCCAGTTAATGATTTGCATTTAACACCAAAGTTGTTGTGAGATATTCCTGCATAAACTAACAGTGATTTTTAAAGTATTTTGTTTACAAGCAGTATTTACAAATATTTTTAAAGATGGAAATTACATAATCACCTGAATTTCAACATTGCCTGTATATGGTTATAAACACAGGAATCTTCAAAAGTCTGTGAAGTGTAAAGAGATGACTCAGTTTGGTGAGTCACTAAAGATTAGAGTTGTTTAGTTTCTGGCTCTCTTTTGGGATAAAAAAAATTGTTTACCGATACATCTGCTTGTGTCATATGTTTTGCTTCTGGAATTCAGCTGTGTTTATTCTGAATATGCATGTAAGCCACTTCTGTTCTAACCAGAAAACCTGGATACATTAAGCTTTGGGTCAAATGTCTGTTTATTGTCAGAAAGCCAGGCTGTGATGCGATGTTCCAGGAAACTAACTCAAATCTCATCTTGTGAGGAATGACTTTCCCCACTGAAAGAAGCCGCGGTGGTCTCTGAACCTCTCAGTGATGCTCAAATTGTTGACGTTCACAGGGAAATTCTCTTTTTGCTCTCTGCTCGCAGGGAGGTCAGAGTTTAGAGTTACCAGCTGAACAGCAGTGGTAGCGCTTATAGCAGATTTTATTTCTTTGTTCGTCAGGATCTTTACATTCTCAGTTGTATCTTGCTGCTTGATTCTGTTTGTCAGATGCGTTATTCATTGTTAAACAAAGGTTCATAGCTGGCACCAAAAGTTTGCTAAATATGCTGCCATTTTTGCTAATGCTAACTTTTGAGTATTCTTTAGGACAAAGCTGGACAGATTAGACCAAATTTAGGAGTTTATTCTTATTTATGATTAAAAAAAATGTGTTGTAGAAGATATGAACTATGTGTAATCCTTCTAGATAATCTAAAATTCTAGAAAAGTTGTCAATGAGGAGTCTTCATGTAGCAATAAAAGGCTTAACATGCTAGCAGTGTTAGCAGGTGTTAGCATGCTGATATTGTTAAATGCTGCTAGTCTGCTTTAGGGAACATAAGAGGTTATAACATTTTCTCAAGCTGCATATGTAAACATTTTAACCTGATGATGTTGGAAGATGAATGATAATATCTATAGCTACTCCTGGTATGTGCAATATTCATTGTATACTTTACGACAATATAGGTACCACCTTCAGGTTATTGTCATTTTGCTAACTTAATACTCTGTTCTCCTGCAACCCAGAATCTTTACCACTCACTTATTTTGTTAAATGTGTAACAAGATAAGGAGAGAAGAGACTAATACTGCATCAAAACAGAGCAAGGACACACATAGCCTCCTTATACCCATATAAGGAGGCACACTTGGCAAAAGAATTCCACATATTAAAAGGTACACACCTTTTAATATGTGGAATTCTTTTGCCAAGTGTTGTGCCTCCTTATATGGGTTGCATTTTGATGTCACTTTAGAATAACTTAAATGAAGTGATGACTACTCATTTGATTTGGCATTTTTAGTTCCTTCATCCTGGGGTTTATTCACACATACTAAATGGTAGGAGCTACTGTAAGTCATAAGAAGGTCGTGTGAGAAATCAGGAGACAGATTATTATGAACACCTTGTATTAGACAATGATCTATAGCTATAGCTTAACTAAAACACTGAAACATTGAATAAAAGTCAGATAGCTCAATAATTCAATCTTTCCTCCTTGCCATCCTTAAATGAAACAATTATGATGGAAAAGTCATTTTATCATCATTGTGTGTCATTTCAGGAGGCTGCTGAGGCGGGGATAATTATCTGACTTCCAAACTAGGAGGGCCTATTGCAAAGCATAACAAGAATGCTGCTTTGGTTTTCTCATATTTATAAGAAAATCCATGGTGGCTGAGTAATAAAGCCACAGAGTCCTTCCAGCTTTCTCTCTGACCCCCCATCTTCAGCTCACTCTTTTCTCAGATTCTTTATGTTTTGATTTTGCACGGAATAGCATTAAGGGAGAATTTTCCAAATGTTTTTATTATCTCTTATTAATCCAGGCCCCCACGGACCACAGTTTCAAGCATCTGATGTTTTTAACAGCTGTATACACACAGATAGGAGACACAAGCTCAGGATTGTGCATGTTCTTATTTGGGCACATTATATTTGATATATTCACACAGATTCCTGAAGGGAACAAGGTTATTTTAGAGGAAGTTAAAATGCCTCTTGCAGCTTTCTGATCTCTGCTTGTTAGCTCTCCTCAGGTGCTCTCTGTGCATATGGTATTTATACTGTAAACCATATGCACATCATAAAGAGCTCAGAATACCTCCAGGCTTTCAAAAATGTCCCCAAATCCCACAGTGTGACTCTCAGTAACAAGGCTGAACTTGTGCTTATGTTTGAAATATAGATTAGGCAGTTCAACGTCCCATTTAAGGAGGGATTATAAAGGGCAGTTCAAGCAAGGCAGATGTCTGAATCCCTTTTATTCTTTAGTTTTTTCTGCAATGCAGATCGTTTTCATCTGCTATTGATTAAAACTCAACCCCACGGGGCCCAGCTAGGCCCGTTTCGTCACCCGCTCCAGGAGAAAAATGGTTAGATTATGGCTGAAAATAGAACTTCCTTGCTCAAATTCCACAGACTCACTTACT
Source organism: Atherinosoma microstoma (assembly GCA_037177055.1). Lineage (NCBI taxonomy): Eukaryota > Metazoa > Chordata > Actinopteri > Atheriniformes > Atherinidae > Atherinosoma > Atherinosoma microstoma. The sequence continues at coordinate 8,527,151 of JBBBVU010000007.1, read as the reverse complement.
CTGCCATGCACCTTAAAATAGATACCTCAGTGTGGAGATTAAATCTATAAGCATCTAGACTCCAGGAAGGACGCCTGAAAGATTTGGTTTCGCAGACATTGAGCCCCTTTCATGTGTTTTCTGCTGATGCGTTTTGATGTGACAGTACAACCAAATGGAGATGCAAAGATGCGCTCAAAGTAATTTGGTTGAATGAAATACAGCAGGAAGACTGCAGCTGAGTCCTCACACTGCTGATCAATCAATCAAAATGTGTCTGAAGTGTCACTGGGAGGATGTTGTTCATATGTATTTCCTTTGCCAGCTCGCTATGGCACAAAATGGTTTGTTATAATGTCACTAAGAAATATCCCAAAATGTAAAGAGCTGCATCTGTCCTGGTTGCTGAGACATCAGAATGTGCACCCAAGGAGAAGTAAACTGCAGGTGAAATAAATTTTTATTTGAATTTTTCTTCTTCTCCCTTCACCTCCAGGCTCTCCATCCTTGAGCGGAACGGGTACGGTGACGGTCCTGGTCAATGACGTTAACGATAACGTCCCTGTGTTCACATCCTCCACCTTCCACACCACCATCACAGAGGATGCCCCGACAGGGACAGATGTGCTCTTGGTCAACAGCTCAGATGCAGATGTGGGCATCAATGGTGTTATAAGGTACTTTGATTATTTTATTTTATTTTATTCTATTCTATTTTATTTAATATTTTGTTTTGTTTTATTTTGTATTTATTTAATCCATTTATCCCTACATATTTCCCTCACTTAATTCATTTATCAAATATTATTTTACTGTAGGTCTGATTATGATACAACAGCAGCTTATAAGCCTGAACTCCCCACCAATTAGTCAGAACTGATATAATAAGAGATGAAACGGCTTAAAAGGTCCACTTTTGTTATATTTAAGCACTTGGGATTACCACACATTTATTACAATAAGTCAAGTTGAAAGAAAAAAAACAGTTGTACAAAATTTTCCTTCAAATCAACTGTAATTCCTTTAGATAACCAGAGGAAGAAATAGCAACCACAGTAAAATAAGAAGAAGGAACAGTATTTAGTTTTGTTTCATCACAACTACATTACCTCAGAAATAAGTCTTATATGTCCATAACTCTAAGGAATCAATTTTCCACAATGCATTGGAGATTTATTTTGCTCTGCATGGTTTCAGTGTGAGTAATCAGGTCAGTTTTACTTTGCTTTGATTCCTTGATAATACCCTTTCAGGGCCTTACAGGACTGGGTTTTGGCTTTCCTCAAGCTTCCAGTAAAATGCTTTACCTCATCACCACCTTTTGTGAAATTCCAGGCTGATGCTGCAATTGACGACAGGAGTTTAGTTGCATAGTGTAAAGTTTTAGTCAACACCCAAAGTCTTTATTTTAGGTTGTGGTTTCCAGGCTTGGACGGCAGCTTTTTCACACTCACAGCCCCTCCGTGGGGGAGCTTGTAAGAGCTTCTGGCCAGTCTCTCTCAAGCCGGACGCTGATTCAGGTCCAACCCCTCCTCTTTCCTCAGTAACCCCTCTGAGTACACATTGGGGGTACCGCAGCGTGTTCCAGTTTCCCAAAACAAAGTAATGAGGATGTTAATTGTCTATGACAGTATGAGATGTGCCCATCAGGGGTTCCAGGGTGTTTGAGGTTACCTTCAGTTATTAGTTTTGATTCTCACAATCCATTAAACGTTAGTCCCAAACTCTGACTTGTCTCTGGACCATATTCCAACCACAAGCATCTGTGGACGGTTTATATTGGTGACGATGTCCAAATAAGCTTTGCATCCACTCTTGGTTCGCACGTTGTTCTGCAATTTGTCGTCCCATCTCTGGAGGGGGATGCTTTTTCAGGAAACCTTTTCAAAATATGCACTGGTGTGTACATGTATGTGTCAGTTTACATTTATGTCTGGGGTCCTGCTGGAGCCTCATGAGATACAGGATGAAACATGATATTTGTTTGAAAGCAAAAGCGAGTGGCCCCTCAGCCCTGATGAGTTTTATGTTTCATACTGTTATGTGTGTCACATTTTGTTTGCATTGAATGTGATATATCTTTCTAGGTATTGAGTTTTCAATAATTTTTCATTTATAATTATAATGTCCCATAAAATCATTTTATGTTCATTAAAATCAAATAAAGGATGTTCAAGTTTCCCAGCTCTAGCAGAGAAAGCAGCCTGAACAGCAGAGACTCTGTGAAGCAGTGAAGCATAACATAGTTACTGCATCTGATGGAACATAAAACTGGAAGTATGAGTCAGTTTATACACAATTTTGATGTCTCCTGAGTAAGATATGGGGACCATCATTGAGCATATTTGACTGTAATAGTGCTCCAGTAAACCTTGAAACAGTGCCCTCTGTAGACCACATAAAAAATGTGTCCCTTCAGCCAACTGCGATGAAGCAACTTTGACAGCTCTTTTAATGGGAATGAATCACCTAATGGTTGGTTTTCAGTTTTCACTTTACAGACATATAATGATACTATTACCCAGAGGTGGAAAAAGTACAGAAAAATTGTAATTAAGTAAAAGTATCTTTACTTTGCTTAAATTGTATTCAAGTAAAAGTAAAAGTACCCATCTAAAAATCTTCTAGAGTAAAAGCAAAAAAGTACTTGATTTGAAATGTAATTTGAGTAAAGGTTACTTAGTTACTTTCATTATTGATATCATGACGGCATATTTTGCTTAACGAGTATGGTTTTAACTAAACAATGTTTGGGATACACAGAAAAAAGCACATGGCATTACACTGGACGTCACCGAAGTAGATTGGCAGCGGAGATTGACAATCAATGACTTTGGGAATAATGCCGTTCAGGCTTTTTTCATCACCTGCATTCAATTTTTTACTCAGTATTGGGGGAGGTTTCCAATGTAATAAAGGAAAATTACTTGGGTCAAAATGTACTTGAGTAAAAGTAAAATTACTTATTTCAAAAACTACTTACAAAATTACAAATTACTCACAAAAACTATTCAATTACAGTAACTTGAGTAAATGTAATTCATTACTTTCAACCTCTGCTATTACCTCATAAAGATATAAGATGTTCACATGATGCAGGAATTGAAGCACCTCACAGATACTGAGTAGAATAAACTAAAAGAGTTTAAAGTTCAAGATACATCATTACAAAGACTTGACCTAACAGACCAGATTAATTTGTGAAATATCGCAAAGCCTCCATCAACACGTCTTTCATCCTTCCCACAGCTACAGCCTGAGCGGAGGGCATGGCCAGTTCTCCATCAACCCTGCAACCGGACAGATTATCACCAGCTCCCTGCTGGATCGAGAGTACCGGGCCAATTACCAGCTGCTGGTCATGGCAACAGATGGGGGGCAGCCTGAGGGCTTGTCCAGTTCCGCCACAGTGTCCGTGACGGTGGCTGACATCAATGACAACCCTCCACGCTTCCATCACCACCCCTACGTGACTCATATCCCCGCCTCCACTGCAGCAGGTTAGTAGGTGCCGAAAATGTCATGTTTTGCATCTGTCTCTGTTTGTGCAGTGACCTTCGAGAAATGATTTATGTATAACTTCAGTGTTGAGCTCAACTTTTCGACCATGTGATTGTTTTTTTCTTCTTATGGTGTTGCAATAAAGATTATGTCCATTCTGGAAATTGACACTGTTAATTTATAATAAATAAATATTATAATGAATAATAAAATGATATTTGCCTCAGCGTGAGCATATTTTGTGAAAATCAACTGGTTTGAAACTAATTGCTTCCTGTTTGTGTCTTTAGGGTCCTTGGTCTTTGCTGTTACTGTCACCGATGAGGATTCTGGTTCCAACGCTCAGCTGCACTACTCACTACTGGGGCGTAACTTTGAGAAATTCAAGATCGACCCGATAAGAGGTGCCATCACCGCCAATGAGAGGCTGACCGGAACATCAGAGGTTACCCTCACAGTTCGTGTCAAAGATGGTGGAGCTAATCCCAAAACGGATACAACCACTGTGACTGTGCGCTTTGTTACTGGAGGAAACTTCCCTGTCATTAAGCTAAAGGAGCGGGAATTCACCTTCCCAGAGAGCCAGCCAAACAACCACATTGTTACAACGGTGACGGGGTCCTCTATGAGGGGTGGGCCACTGTCATATTACATTGCAAGTGGCAATTTAGATAATGCTTTTCATATTGATCAGCTATCGGGTGAGTTGTCTATCAGACATCCGCTGGATTATGAGCATATTCAGAAATACGTCCTCTGGATTGAAGCCAGAGATCAAGGATTCCCTCCTTATTCCTCCTATGAGAAAGTGGAAATAACTGTGCTGGATGTGAATGACAATCACCCGGTGTTTGATAAAGATCCTTTCCATGCTGAGGTATTAGAGAACCTTTCACCTCAGCGAGTGCTAATGGTCTCTGCTGTGGATCTGGACAGCGGGCCTAACGGACAGCTGGAGTACGCCATCACTGATGGTAACAAAGAAAACAGTTTCAGCATTAATCGAGCCACTGGTGAAATACGAACCACAAGGCCGCTGGATCGGGAGAAGGTGGCGCTGTACACTCTGAAAGTGAGAGCCACTGATCGTGGTTCGCCACCAAAGAGCACAACAGTCAAAGTGCACATCAGCGTGTTGGATGTGAATGATAATGCCCCCAGATTTTCCAAGATTTTCAGTGCTACGGTAGCTGAAAATGCACCAGTGGGTTACATTGTCACCAGAGTCACCACCACAGATGAGGATGCTGGTTCAAATGCCATTAGCCGATACTCGATTACAGATACCAGCCTTCCATTCAATATCAATCCAAACACAGGAGACATAACAATTAGTAGACCTCTCAACAGGGAAGATACTGATCATTACATCGTCAAAGTGTCTGCACATGACTCTGGCTGGACAGTTAGCACAGATGTAACCGTATTTATTACAGATATTAATGATAATGCTCCCAGATTTAGCGGTCCGTCTTACTATCTAGACTACCCCGAGCTCACAGAGATGGGCTCGCTTGTCACGCAGGTGTCTGCCACCGATCCCGACGAGGGCTTCAATGGCAAAATATTCTATTTCATTCGATCGCAGTCAGAGTACTTTAGAATCAATGCCAGCTCTGGAGAGATATTTGTCAAGCAGCAGTTAAAGTATCAGAACTCCACAGGTGCTAGCAGCCTAAATATAAACCGTCACAGCTTCATTGTCACGGCGTCAGACCGAGCAGTCAAGCCTTTAATGAGCGAGACGACTGTGATTGTAAACATTGTAGACAGCAACGATAACCCCCCTGAGTTTGACTCTCTTAACTACTTCACTCCTGTCACTAAAAGTGTCAAGGTTGGCACTAAATTGATTAGAGTTGTAGCTCATGACGAAAAAGACTTCGGCCTTAATTCAGAGGTTGAATACTTAATAACAGGAGGGAACAGTTCTAGTAAATTTAAACTAGACAAAACAAGTGGATGGATTACTGTGGCCTCTTCCCTCACTTCTGATATGAATAAAATGTTCCTTATTGACATCACCGCTAGTGACAGAGGAAATCCTCCTTTGTCTGCGCGGACGACAGTGAGGATTGCTGTCACGGAAGAAAACTATCACACACCTGAGTTCTCACAAAGCCAAATATCTGCCACTGTACCAGAAAGCCTTGCTGTGGGAACAGCAATAAGGACTCTGTCTGCCAGAGACAAAGATAAAGAAATGAATGGCCTTATTACATACAACATTATTTCAGGCAATGAAAAGGGTCTGTTTGCTCTTAACAGTAAAACTGGAGTGTTATCTCTAGCTCAACCTCTGGACTTTGAAGAGAAGCAGCAACATGAGCTTAGAGTTTCAGCTACTGATGGGGGTTGGATTGCAAAAACAAGCTATGTCTCTGTCAAAGTACTTGTGACTGATGTGAACGACAACCCTCCTGTGTTTGAGCCTGACGAGTACTTCCCCATTGTGCAGGAGAACGTTCCCAGTGGCACCACTGTGGTGAAAATGAACGCCATAGACCGAGATTCAGGAGCTAATGCAGTCATGGCTTATGTGATCCAGTCATCAGACAGCGACCTCTTTGTTATTGACCCAAACACGGGCACCATCACCACCCAGGGCTTCTTGGATTATGAAGCTAAGCAGGTCTATCATTTAACAGTGAAGGCCTTCAATGTCCCAGACGAAGAGCGCTGCAGCTTCGCCAATGTCAACATTCAGCTGAAGGGAGCCAATGAATACGTTCCCCGCTTTGTCTCCAAACAGTACTACTTTGAAATCTCTGAAGCTGCTCCAAAAGGCACAGTGGTCGGGGAGGTTTTCGCCAGTGATCGAGACCAAGGAGAGGATGGAGTCGTTTACTACCTCATTTTTGGAAGGAGCAGAAAGAAGGGCTTTGGCATCAACAAGAAAAGCGGGCAGATTTATGTCACAGGTACTCTAGATCGTGAGAGAGAAGAAAAGATTTCACTGAAGGTGTTGGCGAAGAATGGCGGAAGCATTCGTGGAGCAGATATTGATGAGGTTTTTGTGAACATTACTATTCTTGATGCCAACGATCCACCTGTTTTTACCCAAGAATTGTATGATGTGCAAGTTAGTGAAGGTCTGTCACCTGGTGGTCTGGTCACCTTTGTAAGTGCGGAGGACTCCGACTCCGTCCCAAGCTGGAGCAGATTTTCTTACTCCATCGCTCCTGAATTTGAAAAACATGTTTTTACAATCAACCCCAAAACTGGCCAGGTTTCTGTGGCAGCAGAGCTGGACAGAGAGACAACACCTGTGTATAATCTGACTGTTCTCGCTGTGGATACTGGCACACCCCCAGCCACAGGAAGCGCCACCGTCATAGTGAATCTAGAAGATATCAACGATAATGGCCCAACTTTGACAACCACCTATGCCGAAGTTATGGAGAACCATAGAGCTGGCACTGCAGTTGCAACACTGACAGCCTCCGACCCAGATCTACCACCCAACCAAGGCCCTTTCTTATACAGCCTCCTGAGTTCTGGCTCTGCCAACAGTTACTTCAGCCTTAGTTCAGCTGGGGTGTTAACCACCAGCCGGGAGATAGACAGGGAACAAATTAGTGACTTCTACCTCTATGTTGTGATTAAAGACTCTGGTGTGCCTCAAATGTCCTCTACAGGAACAGTTCACGTCAAAGTAAACGATCAAAACGACAACCCATCAGAATCACGATCAATGGAAATCTTTGTCCACTACTTTGGAAATATGTTTCCTGGGGGTTCTTTGGGAGATGTCAAACCACAAGACCCTGACATTCACGATAGATTTCACTGCTCCCTTATCCCTCCATCCTCCAGTTTGTTTAATATCCCAACAGGAACGTGCAACCTCAACTCCAAAGCCCGCTCGACAGACGGAACCTTTGAACTAACCATCCGCAGCAGTGATGGTGTCCACGGTTCAGTCAGTAATACAGCCAGAGTTCTCTTTATTGGATTCACGAATGCCACTGTGGACAACAGCATACTCATCCGACTCCAGTCTGAAGGAGTCAAAAGCTTTCTCACCAATCACTACCTCAGCTTCTTACGTATTGCCAACTCTCAGCTGGCAGGACTCGGCACAGGGGTCCTGCTTTATGGAGCATTTGAGCTCAACAATCAGACTTTCCTGATGGCAGCTGTGAAACGCGGCCACGGACAATATGTGAACCCCAGTGGCGTGGCCACATTCTTTCAGAGCATCAAAGACATTTTATATAGACAGAGCGGGGTGCAAATAGATGCGGTGGACCATGATCCATGCATGCGCAACCCGTGCCAGAATGGAGGCAGCTGCAAACGGCGTCTCAGTGTCGGGCCTGATATGAAGACAGAAGAAAGTGTTCCTGTGATCCTTGTTTCCAACCACCCTCTGCAGCCGTACGCCTGCAGCTGCAGACCAGGATACGCAGGAGCTCTGTGCGAGACAGACATCGACGAGTGCCAGCCATCGCCCTGCCACAATGGTGGCACCTGCCACAATCTGGTGGGGGGTTTCTCTTGCACCTGTCCTGAGGGTTTCACCGGGATGGCCTGTGAGAGGGATATCAATGAATGCCTTTCCAACCCCTGCAAGAATGGGGCGCTGTGCCAGAACTTCCCCGGCGGCTTCAACTGTCTCTGTAAATCCGGATTTGCAGGTACTACACATGCAGGAGTCACATTTTATATCTGTCCACACGGTCACTCATGTAAGGCCTGGAAAAATCATGTGGGGGACATTCATACTCACAGAAATGCAGTCACACACACAGCTTTAAGTCCTATCAAAATATTTGCTTCTGAATGTTTCCAGGAGGTGTTTTAGCCATAGCATTTAAGCAAGGCTGCCAAAAACAGTTTGGTTTTTGGATTGCTTGTTGTGGGGGTGGGTATCAGCTGTGATACATATCAGCCAGCCATGTTTGCTTTAATAAAAACGATGATACGAAGCTGACCTTTGTCAGAACTTGAGTCCTGACTGCACACTCTGTTCACCAGTATCCCATTTCGTTGTGTGGCTTCATGCACATGCAGCTATGACCACACACAGGCACATATCTAATCCAACTGTATACACAGGGATTTCTTAATCAAGGATTTTGCATTTGGCTGTGTTTTGAGTTGTTTGACAAATGAGCAGTCATATAAAAGATCCAATCAGGCTTTTTAATTTGGAAATGTAATGAATACCCTGCATTATTGGCCTTAATAAAAGGGGAGTGGATTTTTGAGTGGAAATACTTAGAACAGTCACTTGGATCCTGTATGATGTCCAGCCCCTGACTACAGCATCTGAAAGACATTTTCAAAGCTGGCTGTAGAAGGCAATTTGCCTCAAGTCAAGTCATTACTGTCCCTTTTTATTCTTACAATAAAAAATAACTACAACATTTTAGGTTTCATCAAGATAAATGACCAACTTGCCGAAATGCACCAATTGACTTACAGTAGTTTGCATGCCCTCACTGTGAACTCTCAACTTCCTGTTTTCCCCCTTGACTGTTTTTTGGCAGCAGAATCTCTCTCCATTAAGCAACTTGTCTCAGGATTTACAGCATTAAATGCTTTTCCAAAATTCATTGTCTCTCTCATACCGTGTGCCATGGATCATTTGTGCCTGTTATTTTTAGCATCACGTTCCTTATCGTAGATGTTTAAACCTTTAAATTCATTTAAGTTTGCCTGCATGTGTGGCAGCCATTCATGTACATTTCAGCTGTTGTCTGTCTGCACTGCAAAAAAAGAGGGAAAAGAGCCCGATCCAAATGCAACTTGATCCTAAAGTGAGTTTTGAAAGTCTGATTATTCTTAGTGAGAAGAATCGGCCAATTGAATGAGATCATTACTTTTTTTCCTATGAAGGTTTCAAGATGTTTTTTTGTGGATGAAATGATGTCATCATCGACATGTGATGTGTATTTTAAAATAGCATCACATATATGAAAATCACCACTAAATTTAGAATTCCACTAAAACTGGTGATTTAGCAGCTTCCTGTTTGAACTTTTCCTGGCTATTTGAATGTAGTCTTTTTTTTTTGCAGTGTTTCTCAGCTGTAATGTGATGAAAAGCCTGCATGACTTGGACTGTTGGGAAATTGAACTGTGTTCCTCTTGTTTTGTTTTTTTTGTTTCTTTTTTTGTGTTGCCTGCCACCCCATCCATTTGAATTTGTGTTGTTCTGTGAACCCAGGCAAAACGTGTGATTCCATCATCAATCACTGTGAGTGTAACCCTTGTTTTAATGGCGGGTCCTGTCAGAATCGGGTGGATGGATATTACTGTCATTGCCCATTTGGTAAGTCATAATAGGAAACATTTAGAGTACTAAAGAGTTCTGTTGAATTGAAAAACAAGAGAAAAAAATGTTCTTAGTCTGTTTCTTAAATGTTGACACTGTCATTTCATTTTGTGACTTCATTTTTCATTTTCTGTCTCTTAAAAGCCTCAAAATTGGGCAAAAATATATTTTTTTTGCTAAATCACCCAACATCAGTAACATCTGCTTTGTTTTATATAAACATATGTATAATGCAACTACAAATTTTGTTTTATTTGTGGATGATTTTATCATAGAAGCCCTGTGAGTCATTCATTGGTTTTCTCTCTGATTCATCCTTTTTTTTTTTGTCCACAGGGGTTTTTGGCAAACACTGTGAGCTAAACAGCTATGGCTTTGAGGAGCTCTCCTACATGGAATTTCCTTCTCTGGATCCCAACAATAACTACATATATATAAAGTTTGCCACCCTGAGGAGCAACGCGCTGCTTATGTACAACCACGACAACCAGACTGGAGATAAGGCAGAGTTTTTGGCGTTGGAGATCTTCGAGGGACGGATGCGCTTCTCCTTTAACTTGGGCAGTGGAACGTATAAACTGATGACCATGATAAAAGTTTCAGATGGGCAGTTCCACACAGTCATCGCCAGGAGAGCTGGAATGGTAAGAAGGATTATTTCTATGACAGACATGAGCCTTATTAGTTTTTACGGTCTAGTAAAAGTGAGGAAAATCTGAGATGGACATATTCTGCACATTCAACAACATTTATATCCTGGGTTTTTACAGCTCAAAGCTGAATCCACATTTGGCTTCATACTCTTTTTTGCACCATGAGATGATAATTAAACTCCTCCAAACCACTAGTAGCTTAGTTTAAGGTTTTCATGGTTGGTAATTATATTTTACTGCTCGTTGTGATTTACAATACCAGGATCCAAAATGGCCCTGAAAGTTGAAATTGTCTCTGAATGAGAGGCTTCTCCCTGCCAGCAATGCAGTGGCAAGGACAGAGAGGGGGGAAGAAAATCAACCAGGCTGTGTCAAATCTTCTATACTGCAACTCTCCTGTTGGAATTCAAATCTGTCGTTTCCCGCCGTGCAGTGGGGTTTCATAGGAAGCTGGTAAAATCGTTAAATTGTCAGTTTTGAGATGGTGCAGAATGACGGGATGGAAAGCAATGCAGCACACATTGAGGACTGTCTGCATATGGCGGCCAGTGAATCCTGAGGTGGACGTGTTAGCACTCTTGAAGGGTGAGAGAGAAATGTCGGCGTGTCGTGCTTAAAGTGCCAACTCCCACAGGCAATGTAAAGTGAACCTGATCACCATATTTGCTAAAGGTGATATGGGTCACTTCGGCGGTCAGGTCTTGAGGTCTGTTCCCAGTTCCTGTGCCTGAGCTGTGAGCCAATCTGAAAAGCAGGCCGAAACCACAGACACAGTCATGCACTGTTCCTTCATGAAGGTTCCAAAAATGATAGGGAGTAGAGAGTTCATACATACAGTTACAGTCACACCAATCATCACATGACACAAGTTGTTTCCATCCATTTGGACTAATTTTACAAGACTCATTATAAAACAGTTTTCTTCATATTTCTGTTTGCCAGGTATTTTGTAATGTGTTTTGTGTATATCATAACAGTCATCATTTTGATTAGCATGAATACAAAGACAACTGTTTCCATGGAGAGTTTGACTGTGAGTTGAAATACTGTTTTAAGCTGCAGCACATAAGCACACAACTATTTCTGGCTTCAAGGCAAACTGAATATCAGCGTCAAAATTCAGTCATATTGCTGTGTGTGTTGCTATAACTCTTTTCATTGATGCTATATGAGCATAAAAGAAACATTAAATCCCTGTTTTTTCATGGATAACTGAAAAAGCCAGTAGACAGTAGAAAGCCAGTATTCAGGTTTAGATTTACTACTGGCCACATTTACTTTACAAAGTAAATGTGAAACAATGTTCTAGAAAATTGCAAAAAGAAAATATGATTCAGATACATTTCTGTCGACTGGTCTGAAGCAAATTCACTAAGCCAATAAGTGTCCCCGGACAGTAGTGCCACAGGCTCCATTATCTACGGTTGCAATTCAGTAGAAGACGTTGCGCTCTCTAACAGGAAACAAACCTCAAAAAGAAAAAAGAAAAAAACAATTGTCATGCTCACCCATAGGAAGAAAAAGGATAGAGCTGTGTTTCGGGAATTACATTAATCTTGAGATATAGTATAATATATCTGAGAAGGTGCTGGTAAATCGTCTGAGTTTGTTTACCTGCTCAGACTAGAAATAATCGCTCAGCATATATTTTTTTTTTTGTACAATGGATTTATTTTGTTATTATGATTGTTTTTTATATACTTTTCTTTTCCCCATTTTCTCAATGTGAATCAGAAATGACAGTGGAAAACCATTTCTATAACATTGTGTAATAAGTAACTACCTCTTTTGCCGGATGTGAGGCATCTCAACAATGAAGCGCATCAATCAAACCTTGAACATTCACCATGAAAAGAGCTGTAGAATACAGTAGTGCTTGACCTTTTCCTCGGGCTACCTGCTTGTTTATTCCAACATTACTCGCTGTTTCTCATCCTATTCTTGATAAAAGCTAAATGGATTGTTGAATGCACTAATGTGACTCTGAGAAACTGCTGCAACAAATCCACTACTAATGTGGAAAGGATGTATTAGAAAGTGCATGTAGTCATCTCTGTGGTCTTAGACAGTGTCTCCTAACAATGGCATCCAATTAGCAAAATACAACCTGTCAAAACACAACGCTGTTGTGCATTCAGATTCATTTAACAATCTCTGGGCCAATAATGATAAACAACAAAAAGTGGTTTTGTTGTCTGTATTGTTTGTCATTTCTAAGAAAACAATGAATGTGTTTGTCTCATCCTGCACTTTGAGGCATGAGCTTATACCAACTTTGAGTTCAATAAAAAGCCTTTTTTTTTTATTTCATACTTACTCAGAGCTGGTTGGTAGTTTCTGCTCAGGCCACTGGAGCGGACCAATTAGAGCTTGGCTAGTTTCCCCTATAGTTTCTGTGTTAGCATGCAGCACTCCACTAGGCATGTTATTGGAAGTTTAGAATAAAGACTGAAAAGTCCTCTTTTGATCAAACGTGTAATTGTTTAAATGAACAAAGATGTTCCAGGGAGATTTTTGAGGTAGTTTGACACAAGTGTTTTTCCTTCCCTGCAGATGTATATCAGTTTCAAATTCCAGATATCAGTTTGCTAAATTACTAGTAATCATAGCTAGTACTGGCCCTGAAGAAGACATTAGCCCTAGAATACAAGTGCAATGAACCAAGAAGCTCATTGAAATTACTTGCGTTCACCTCTTAAAAACAAACATGAATTAATAACTAAGTACTTGTCAATACCAATTTTCCATAGAAAAATCAGCGAAAACGGGCAAAATGTAGATAAAAGTACACAAAGAAACAAGTAATTTGATCAACTGAGACTATGGGACAAGAAGAAAAAGTTTGTTTTGAATCAGAATTTCATCTCTGAACAGAAACTAAAATCATCTGTAAATGTGGTTTGCAAATGTAGCTCGACAGTTTAGTTTCCTCCGATCAGCACCGGCAGCTAATCAACAAGCTCTTGATTAGGAGAATTATTTGTCCCCGAAACAGGCACGAAATAAATGAGGACCAGCAGTTACTCGGCCCATGTCCCACAACAGAGAGCAATGCTGAGGTCTCTCCATCATATTAGTCATGGGGAAAACAATGATCTCCATCAGCGCTTTCTTCACGTTTCTATCAGTGTTAGCAGAACAAATAAAACACGCTTGTCATCTTTTCATGTTACATTTGTTCCTAATTACCAAAGGGTTTTCTTGTGAGAAATGTTTTCTCATTCACAGTTTGAGACACTTGTCAGTAAATCTTGTGTGTGTAAGGCATGACTGCAGTGCCTTTGATCACCGGAAAACACATTAATTTAATGTTGATGTGGTTCTTTAAGGAGCTTTAGTGAATCATCCAGTGAATGTCCAGACATTTGCACTCACTGTAGTTGCTGTATTGTTTTTTTTTATGTACTTCTTTGCTCTACCGATCTGCTTCTCTGTATGGAATTCAAATTTGACAGATGTGTAATGAATGAAGCGTGTGTAAGAGTTTTTGTGTGTGTGCGTGTGTTTTGCTCGGCAGGGTCGTGCTCTCCTGGATGATTTGTGTCCGAGATCCGGGCCGGTGTGGTCCGTGTTTACTTAAACTCCAGGAGAGGTGGAGCGTGATTGCCCTGGTTTTTCAACACTTTCACACACTTTTCCGGACAGTTTCCTCACCAGCCCATTTCTTTCCTACCTCGTGGGGTCGTTCCCTCTCAGAGCACAGAGACAGGAGAGACAACAATCTACATCTGGGCGAATGCTTTGGTGCCACTAACGGGGAAACAGGAAACGTTTCCTGTAATATCTGGCATTTCTATGCCACCCTTGTCAACCATCAAAATGAAAAATAATTTGCTTCCTCAGGTTTGTAATTTTAGATGTAACACATTTTTTGGAGATTTTGGCTCAGCTTTTAGGCCTCAAAATACCCAAAATAATAGTTTAAAAACGAAATCTTTCCATCCAGAAATCCTGACTGACTTAGTTATTATTTATCTCATTAAAATCAAAACCATCCTTGCATATAAATATGTATGTTTTTGTTTGAAAGCATGGATGGATGTAATCATTATGAAACACTCCAGGGTTGAGCTGTAACATTACCTAAAGTACTTACAGACCCTTTTGTCCTTCATTGCAGATCGAATGGACAATTAATTTCTAATATAAAGCAGCAATAATTAAAACTGCATTTGAGCAGAACACGTTGGATATTTGTTTGGCTTTTGGAATACTCTTGGAACTTGGAAAGAAATGTTCACGATTCCTGGACTTATAACAGGATGTTTAGAGCAAACAGTGCCAGCCAATAAACAAGTTCTCCTCACGTGTCATCGCGAGGTCCCATTCCTGACAACAGATACTGAGTTATAGTTGATACACGGTTGCATTTTTGGTAAAAGCACCGCCGCTTTCTACCCCACCATAAATTCAGCGGGGTTAACTTCTGCAGTACCACACCCCCCCATTTGGTCTAGACTCTCATTGCATTAATTTACTGTAATTCCTTCTCTGTGTAATCAAGTTTAAAGGAAATTAGTCATTAGTTTGTGGAGATTCTTGAGTTGGATAAAACAATCTTTAGAAGAGTAGTTTAGCATTTTGGAAAGTACTTCTTTACATTCGGGCACACGGTTAGAAGAGTACAGAAGATGGATATTACTGTTGTATCTATAAGCCAGATGTGAGGCTACCAGCAGCAGCCCTGTTTTTCATCTTCTGTTAGACTATACAGCTTCTGGCTGCAGCCTGACGGTACTTTTCATGAACATGCAAGAGTCATTTTGATCTTCTCACCTAATTCTCTGCAGGAAAATAAATAAGCACATTGTCCAAAATGTTAAACTGCTCCTTTAATAACATTAAATTTGTTTATTTTGTTAGTCATGTTGAAAATCAGACAAAATGAAAAGAAGAAAAAAAGGTCTAGTATTGAATATTTTCATTGGACTGTAAAAACAAGGAAGGTAATTGGGCACTGAGGACCTGTTACCTCTAATCGGTTAACATTTGAGTACACTCTGCATCCATCCATTAGCTACACCCTATAAATCCTGTAGAGGGTCATGGAGGTGCTGGAGTTTGTCCCAGCTGACACTGGGTGAGAGGCAAGGTACTCCCTGGACAGGTTATCAGTCCATCAGAAGGCGAACACACCGATGCTAACTCCCCCAGCTTATTTAGAATCACAAATGAATGATTTAAACATTCATGTCTTTGGACTGTGGGAAGAAACCCACTCATGTCTCAGAACAAGCATTTGCTTCTTCTTATGATGACAGGAAATTAATGGCAATCTGTTTAGTTTGTATACAGTAAAACTGCTACTTGCTTTCCATTCCTTTGGGCCATTGTACAATTATTACATACAATTATCACATGAAAAGTTTGATGAAAAGTAAAGTATACCCTTTACAATTCTAAGATTTTTATCTTGCAGGACATAATGAAATATAATCTGGTCCTTTACATGCTAGCATCAACACCACAAACATTGGACTCAATCAAAATATAAAGTAAAAAACGTTGTATTTGAGAGGAAAGTCCTCTTTACTAAAATGAAACCCTTAAGCATTTCTAAGGATTTACATACAATGAGATTTTGCATCTAATGTGCACATTTTAGACTCTGCCAAACTCAGTTAGCATGTTAAATGTTAAAGATTATGACTGTGCCATTGAAAAAAAAAAGGCTGAACAGGTATGGCTTGTTGCACATTTGAAGAAAACCAATCACAGAATATCAGTACAAATACCCCAAATCAATGATCAAACATGGCAGTGGGGGCATTATGATATGGGATTGTTTTGCAGCCACAGGACCTGGACACCCTGCAGTCATTGAGTGGACCATGAACTCCTCTACAGTATACTCCAACAGCTGAAGCTTGTCTGAAACAGGGTCTTGCAACAGGGCAACAATCTCATGCAGTAAATTTACAATAGAATGACTGAAAAAAAAAAGAAAAGAATCAAGGTGTTGTGTGGTAACACATTCAAAGTCCAGCCTTCAACCTGACTGAAATTCTGTGGTGGGACCCTAAGAAGGTTGTGTATTAGATAATGTAAACCTAAAACTGAAGCAACATTGCAAAGAAGAAGAGAGAATTCCTCCAGAATCCCTCCACCATGTGACAATCTGATAACTGTTTATCTGAGCTGTTATTTACCCATTTCTAAGACCTTCTAAGGGCCCAGATTGAAAAAAAACTTCAGTATTACAAATGGTTTACTTTCCTTTTTACATGACTGTAGATGTTTTAGCATCTCACTTTAAAGTCTGTGGATATGTGCAAGTAGCCTGTCATTTTCATTCATTCATTTTCTATACTGCCTAGTCCAATTCAGGGTCGCGGGAACGTGCAAGCCACTGTTCTAACCCCTCCCCAGCCATGGCATGAACCAGCAACCTTCTTGCTGTGAGGCTGTGGTGTTAACCAACACACCACCATGCAGCCCTCAAGTATTCTGTTTCTTCGCTAAATACTCAGTGTGCTGCTCCACCAGTAAACCGGACATGTTTGACTCTGCCTGATGACACTGAATCCAGTCAATAAGTGTGTTAATCCTCTTATAAATACATGTCACATAAGATTCATGCTAGCTGAGTGACTGAAACAATTTGAGTGAGATGGGGAGTCCCACTTGACAGCGGTTGTAAAAAGGAAGTGACAGATACTGATTGAGTAATTGCAGGGTCAACCACCCCCCTCTTCCATATCCAACACAAATAAGAGTGATGGATACAGTTTGTTAGTGTTCATGTAGACCAAAGTCAAAGAAAATTCTTCCCTGAACGATAATTTGAGGCAGCTGCTGCTCTTAAAGAGATGTGACACTTGTGTGTGTTCTTGTCATCATGTAGGCTGCATCCCTGACTGTGGACCTGTGTGGTGATGACCAGGAGCCAGGTTACTGCGCTGTGAGCAACGTGGCAGTACACACTGACTGGTAGGAGAATTACACACACACACACACAGACACTCACACACACACACATATCGTTTACTCAACAGCTGCTCTCCAATCCATCCAAACTGTAAACCAAAAAAAAAGAATTTGAGACAGTTTCTGTTCCAAGACCTGAAAAACTCAGAGTTATTCCTCAAGACAGAAAAATAATGGAAAGTCAAAGTTAACCAAAAGGTTCCATGTTCCTGGCACCAACATATCTGGTTAACTTTGTACAGCTGTTGCGCTGCACTCTGACCTGACAAAAGTCCACGTCTGCAGTCAATCAACATGACACAGTCGGGGGTTTAATTGAACACAGGATGATAATGATTGCCAACAACTTCAAACCATTTTGACCATAAATTCACAGGTGTTTGCATTTCTGTCAGTTTTACGCTAAAATTAGATGTTTTTAGTTGTTTCAATGATCCAGAAATTCACAAGTATTGAATAGATTACAGGAAGGTTTTGAAACAAAAGCAGATTTATTTATTTTTTTCACCTTTTTGTCTTTTTTGACCTATTTGTCGTGATCAAACCCGTTAAATCACTCTTGGGGTCACATGCAAAGGTTGTCAAAAAAACATACATTACAATTTTGTTTGACCTCAATCTTGTTGATAAAAGAGAATAGAAGCTCTACATGCCAAAACATTTCAGCTCATGGATACACGCGAGAACACTTCCATTAAGGGTGGAATTAAAAAAACTCGTTCTTGGAAGACAATGCTTTTTTTTTTTTTTTTAAAGAAAAAAAGGAAGACAATGCTATTGAATTTCATAAAGCATAAAGAAAAGACTGCAAAGTCACCAAATAGCCCAGACCTGCTGAGAATGGCAGCCTTTATTACTACTGAGTATGATCAATTGTGATTCACACTTTGTCAGCTTTGGCCTTGGCCTTTGGACTTGATTACCTGCACAATGAATCAAGTTATTGTGATCATGTGATCACAAAAAAAATCCCCAGATATGGTCGTCAATAGAAAAATGTTGACATCTAAGTTGTGTGACCTTCACACACTCATAATTATCCCTGTTAACCCCTGTGAGTGTATGTTTGCTAGTTGTTCAAGATGTAAAATGTCTTTCTAACACATTTTTACAAGGATGTTACACAAACTCCTCAAAGTCAAAATGACATCATCTCTTGCTCCATTTATGATGCAAGCCTTCATTCAGTGAACAGAAGGCGGTTTCCTTTGTGCACAGATAGCTCTAAGCCAGGCCTTGTAGGGTGAAAATTGAGACGTTGCATATTTTTTTGTGTGCTCTGTGATGCGAGAGAGAAAGCATCTCGGGAGCACATTGTCGTAAGTTTCGCTGACCCACAGCGTCTTTCTCTGTATGCGTGTTTGAGTTTGAATACCTTTGAACACTTGAATGCGTTTTGGAGCTTTTGGGTTTATGTGCATGTGCACCGCATTCGAGCATCCGTATGTTTGTGTATGTGCAGGATCCTGGACGTGCAGCCCAACAGGCTCTCGGTTGGAGGAGTGAGGTCAATAGAACCTGTCCTTCATCGGCGCGGTCAGGTCGCCACCCACGACTTCGTCGGCTGCATCATGGAGTTCGCCGTCAACGGACGCCCGCTGGAGCCCAGTCAGGCGCTGGCATCTCGGGGCATCCTTGACAGGTCAGCCCACATTCCACCCTCCTCATTTCAGCCTCTCTCCATCTTCTTCCTCTTCTTTCTATTTGTCCATCTTCTCTAACCTCCTTGACTCTCTCTGTGGGACATCTGTTCACACTTTCCTAGCCTCTTAGGAGTTTATAAAAAGATGTTTTTTAACTATAAATGGCAGATTTTTGACGAGGGAAACCAATTGCTGAATTCCAGAGAATTTTCTTTCTTTCCTATCTCACTGGTGAATAGTGATGCAAGGACACGTCTTTTAATATGCTAATTCACTGGGGTTCTTTATGGGGTTTTGTGTTGCCGCGCTGGGAGAGAAATCACAGCTCATCTGCCCCCATTTTGGAGTTTCTTTTTCAGCGGACCCCCCGGCTGCTTACTGTGAAGCTGACTGTCAAACTGCTGGTCTGATTCTCAGTTTGTGTATTATTCTGTCTGTAGATGTCCGAGACTGGAAGGAGCCTGTACCGCCAGCCCTTGCAGACATGGGGGCACCTGTTTGGACCACTGGTCCTGGCAGCAGTGTCAGTGTGTGGACGGTTTTACCGGCAAATTCTGTGAGAAATGTAAGTATCTGTCTTTGAAGTGTTGTATTCTGCTGAGGTTGCACTTAGTAAGGAATATTCTATCATGATTATTTATGATCTATCCCTCATGAGTCATCAAGCTACACTGTGTAGCTTAATATAGGCCACATTGTTGCCTTCTGAGCTGCATTTCAAAGCTTTTTATTACATAAATCCTCAGACTCAACATCAGTGTGCTAAAAATAAGGCCGAGAAACCTTTGGGGGCTCATGAAAACTGCTACAAACTTCAAACTACTGTGTGAGGTGCCACAGTATGTTTTTTCAATGTTACCAGTAACCATTAGGCATTAATTCTGCGACTTTTTTATTATTCCTGGAATCAATCAAAGGCATTACAGAGAAATCTGAGAGCTTTTGTTCCTCATCAGGTCAGATTTTGTGGGAAGCTTTTTTTTACTAGTGCAAATTTCATGTGTTCTTTCAGAGTCATATACAAAAACAGGACAAAATGAGACATTGTTGTTTCATTTTTTCTCAATGACAGATGTCTAAGGTTTGAGAAGAATCGCACCAGTAATAAGAAACAGAAAAGTTCCTCCTCAGATTTTAAAAGAATGAGTGGCAGCAAAGGTTCAAAATTGACTTTTTGGCTCATCTAACAAAAGCAACTACAGTAGCCAAAATATTTTTTCCTACCCCTGAAGTAACATAACAGATTCTTTTTTCTTTTTAAAAAAAATACATTTCTCAAGTTGCTATATGCAAACACATTTTTTCCATCACATTTGAAAGACACCATGAACAGAGACACAGCAGTTCAAATTTAGTCTGAACAATTCTGTGACTTCCACTTATATTCTCTCTATCCTAAAAATGACAGAATTTTTAGAGTAGGAAACATAAAACATCTCTGATGTGATTCACAGACCTCACAGAAATAATGATGGACAGTGACGTTCATATTAGTTTCACTTGGTCCACATGAAAAACAAAAATGACTCGGTTCAGTTCAGCTCTTTTTTTATAGCGCCAATTCACGACACGGTCATCTCAAGGCACTTTTAAAGATACAATCCAATCTAATTATAATCCAACTCAGTCTGATTCACTGTGATCCAATGATCCAATCCAATCAAATGGATAATAAAATCCACATTTGTCCAATTCATATTAATTGTATTCATATTATTAGTTTATTTGAAAAAGAAAAAGTCGAAGTAAGGAAACTTCTGGATTTCATTCAGTCTTTTCTTTGATTAATCCCCATCCTGACAGCGTAGAGGAAAAACTCCTCGCAGGAAAAACCTCCAGTAGGACCAGAACCAGGAGGTGTATTTTCCAAACCCAAAACCGACTTCCATTCAAGCTTTTGAAGTATGACAGACAAAAGATTGCTAACTGCTAATGATCTCTCTGGCTCAGAACATGCTAGCATGCTAATAGGCTCTAGACACAATAGTCCCTTATCTGACCTCCTTAAGCCAAGAATTTCAAGAACCAAGTTTTAAAACTTTGTACTTTTTTTCGCTTCTAAGTCACAATAGTTTTGTCTGTTATTGGCTCTGCAGTTACCAGCTTCAGCCCAAACAGAAAAGCACTGCATTCCAAATACAAGAAAATGAAATCTTTCTTAAAACATGAGACTTCAGTGGCTATCTGCAAGGGATGACATACTGGGCTCACATTTCGTCCTATTACAATAATGTTTAGCATAAGAACAATTGTTAGCCTCTTGCTTAAGAAGATAGAATTATATCAAACAATTAACCAAGCAGCAGGTGTTGTTTGTTTTTTTTCATTTAATAAACACAAACATTTGTGTTACACAAAGTCTTGTGGATAACATTTACATTTCAGGCATTGAGCTACAGCTGTTTTCTTAAGCCGACCTTTATGAGCAACAACAGTTTATGTAAGGATTCGTTGACCTGGTCAAGGGCGTTATTCTAGTGTTTTCCTCATTTTGTAAAATATTTGTATTTTCCTGTGAAAATGTGTGGACCAGTTTATTTATTTATTTATTTATTTGAACATGTTGAATATCACTGATTTAATTATACAATAGTCATGTTGGAAACATGCTCAAAAGGAGTGGGAAGAAGCTCATACTTATTTTGTCCCACTGCTTCTCCACAGGCAGTAAATCAATCAGCCCACCCCTAGCTAAACCTAGTGATATTTACAGTCACATTATTTACATACATTCATATTTACAAACATACAAATAAATGCACATAGACATCGAGGTATATATCTATATGCAAACCATAGACAAGCCATACAAGGAAAAAAAACTAAACAAAAAACGGTGGTAATTTAGGCTGGTCACCGGTTTAAAGGATCTAACTCTATTCTGTATTTATAGTTAAGGGATTTGGAAAAATCCTTTGACCCTGGCAGTTTACCAGAACCAAGGTGGAAATACAAGTTTTAAAGTTGCATTTGAAACTTTTGTGATGTCAGTTGGGACTCAGGATGTTATCCATCTCTGTCTCACAGATATGACAGCAGACACTGCCCTGTCTCTGGATGGTACCGGCCGACTGGACTATTCCCTCAAGCAGGGCCCCAAACGTGACGTCCTGCTGAGACAGTCGCTGGAGGATGTGGCCTCCGATCCCATCATTCCCAGCAGCTTGGAGGTCAAGTTCAGAACACGCAGCAAGAGCGGCACTCTGCTGCACGTGCAGGAGAGCAGCAACTACACGACTGTCAAGGTGAGAGAGGAAGTGAAGATCAAATCTGCATGTTTTCAGTGCACTAAATGGCCTGGCAAATAATACTTAAAGTAGCCTAAATTGACGGTTTAACTGGTATATTTGTTAAAGATGCACTTATCATGATCATTTAATTAAAAAATCTAGAGAAGCAGAAACGGTTTAAGCACAGAAAATGCAGCAAATTGTCAGAAATATAAATCCTCTCAGTTCTTCCAGTGATAACCTTTGAAATAGAAGATGAGAAACATTCCCATGCAACTCAACACACTGATAAACAATGATAGCATGGCAGCAGTACTTAAAATACTTGATAGTTTCTGTACTGATGGAGAACTTTGTAAGTAAGTCTTGTGCTTGTGCTTTGAACTATGCACAGTTCTCCCAAATGTGCTGCTGTCATTGAAATTAGAACATTTCAGACTTCCCTGGTATCATTTCTGTCAAAACAGCAAATACAATATAGAGTTTGAATCCTTATTTTAGCTAAATGTTGCACTGCATTAGTGAATGTCATAATGAAAGCTTTCTAGGTCAAGCTTTTCATCTAGTTGAAGCACTGAGTGGAGGAAGTGTCAGATCACGTTTGCATGAAGCGTTTTTCTCATGCAGAAAAGCTTCACACAGCTGACAACAACCTTACAAAGAAAAGTACATAAAAGTACATTTACAAGCGATACTGTCCTGTCTGATCACACAAATGGGCCTTTCTGCCTTTGTTGTTACAATGAATGAAAGCAAAAAGTTAAAGATTTTGAATGTTTATGTTACGACCAGGTTTGCAGGCTGCAGCATAAAACGGAGACTGAACACAGACTTTAGAAAAATACGGGTTTTATTGGACTAAGTAATGGAAGTTTAAGTCTAGAAGATACAACGCCAAAGAAAGCACTATTGGCCCCAAGTCTCACCTTTTATCCA
>JBBBVU010000007.1:8455187-8473104 GCA_037177055.1 Atherinosoma microstoma | reverse complement strand
AGAATTTAGAGAGACCAATTAACCTATCAGGCATGTCTTTGGACAGTGGGAGGAAGCCGGAGTACCCGGTGAGAACCTGAATCTGCTTTTTCACTTCAAAATAAAACTTTTCCCAGGTCCAGAGGCATGACGGCACACCACTGTTGAGCTATAAACCTAAGCCCGGTTCTTGTCCTGCTTACAGACATATTACAGTTTCTTTACGTTGAAACATTTTTGGGTCCAATTCTGTTTTTTTTCTGTTTCCTGTTTCCTTGCTTTCAGTTGCTGTTTGGAAGGATTTGCGCATTAAGAACTGCATGGTTAAAGTTATGTATTAAAAACAAGATTGTTCGTGTTGCTGATTAAACAGACACAATAATAACATACTGCATCAAAACATCCACTGCACTGAATACAAAATGATGACTCCTCCCGTCCTTACCTCCAGCAAAACGCACGAAACATGTTTTATACAAAGCCAAATTTGTGTTCATGTACAGGAGCACAAAGTTATACCATTTCACATTTTGCTCTCTCCCTGTACATTATGGGTTTCCCCTCATTGTGACAAGATATGCCTGCCTGTGCTGATTGTGTGGCATGAGGTGAAGAGTAAGGTGTGTGTTTTCCTTGTTTTTCAGCATACATCCTTTTGAAATTACCCTTAAAGAAAATAACTAAACAAATACTGATGAATGTTTAATGAGGTGGCAGTAGCTTAGGATGTAAAGGGGCCTTCCTGTAATTGCAAGGTCGTTAGTTCAATCCCCAACATCCCAAGTGTGAGTGGCCTTCAGCAAAATAGTAAGTTCAGCACGGCCCTCTGTGTGTTTCACATTGGTAAGTTTTTTGTGGAATAAAAACATCTGTTAAATGAATGTGATGTAAATGCTTCCAACCAAATAAGTGCAATAACACATGGCTATATAAAGGCAGTGATTGCATACTAAAGAACCGGCGAGCATATTGCTTGTATTTTCCCAAATAGCATTAAGATTTGACAGATTAAGATATGTTTTTGCACATCTGTTGAAGGGAAGGCGGGCTACAATAATGACGATAAATCCAATGTATATATATATATGTGTGTGTATCCATGTGTGCACAGCTAAAAAAGATATCATATCTAGCTCTAGTTCTGATGATTGGCAGCTACTACATCTAAAAACAAGAAAAGATACATTGTTTGTTTTACAGCAGCTGAACATGTGTCCACTGACTGATTTCACATTACATAGCCACAGTAATGGAATAATTATCCTACTGCACAAAATAAAGATCTAATAGGCTCATAAGTGCTCTGAGCATAAGAGGCAACATCTGAGAGTTCACTGGGTCAGCTAAGAGGAGGCATTGCCTGAATATTTCCATGTGATTAAATTCAGTGGTGAGCGTCTTGTGAAGACCCTCCAAACTCTGCACCTGGTCTGTTTCCATCCCCGCAATCTGCTTTCTTTGGATGCTGCATCTTCCTTGGGTTTGATTTCAGCTCTTTGAGATATATAAAATAGTACACGCTGATACTTCAAAACTGTCTAAAGGGATAAGGAGGTTGAATGGAGAGACAGGCCTTCTGAGGAAAATGGATTTATTGAGGTTTGGCAGCCGGGCAAAAAGGCAAAAAGCTATACAGCGTATATATAGCAACAATTATGAGCTCCTATTAAGGCTTTTTTTTTTTTTTTTTTGTACCAGCCTTTTGAACAAGTCAGTTTTGGAGTCTGTTCAAGTATTTTTATGGGAGTGTTCAAAAAGGACTTATGGCAGCAAATTTCCTTCACATGGTTCCTGCCTCCGCTGAACAGTGTCAGCAAACTTATCATGTGATCAGATGGGGGGTTTTAGATGCAGAAACTCACACAGGCCTGAATTTCCATGTGTCCAACAGTCAGGATGGTCTACATTTATGGTTTTATTGCTTAGCAAACGGAGGTGGCTCCAAGGTTAACAGAAAGCAGTAAATTCCTGTGCTTCATGCCATTATCTTTAGTAAGGGCACATATAAAAACATGATAGGTTTACTAGTCCTACAAAGTCCGCTCTGGCTGTAAGTATGGAAAGCTACATCTGCTGGCAAAAACAAAATAATTCATCAGAGACATGAAGATATTTCAAGTAATCAAGGCTGGAGACTAAACGTCAGCTTTTACTGCTTAAGGTTTTGCAGAAGGAGTTGAATGAAGCCATAATCGTCATTGATCCAAAAAAACACCAACACTGTCTCTGAATGAGCACAAATAAATGTATCAAAAACTTTATTGTAACATTTGCGTTTCAAAAGGACTTCGGAAGTGACTGAAAAACAGCTTATATGGCTTTTATTCTTTTTTTTTGTTTGTTTGTGTTTTGCCAGCAAAAGTAAATGGAAATAATTGATTTCAGCTTTCTGTGTAATTCAATGCAATACCTCTAGGATATCAACCAACACCACTAGTTGATACAATCTCACTTATCAATAGTCTGTTTGCACCCAGCAAGCTGAATATCAACTCATACTGATGTTAAGCAGATATATTTGTACACAAAATAACACAACACAAAATATATTATATCGGTATTAAATTTGCTGCATTTGCTGCCTTGATTTTGAAAGATCAGCATTTTTCATAGAAAAAAAAGATTATTTCATCACCTCTGTTGTTACTTTCATTTTTCATGTGGTTTTTATCTATAAAAAATGAGCAATTTATGTGTCTGATCAGACTCCAGTAGGAACAGTCTACATCCCTGAAATAACATGTATATTTAGAAGAAGATGTGACTTCACATGCATCATGCTGTGTTTAATAAGGATGCTACACATGTTGGACTCAAAAGTGTAGCATGTGACATGACCGTTCAGGCTGAGGTTGCTTTTGAAAGACATTGGATACGTATCGGATTTAAGACCATGTTTGAAAAATTGCCTGGGTTGGATTTGGAAAAAAAAAGGATTTGTCCCATTTAGACTGTCAAAAAATCAGATATGGGTTAGAAAGTCATATTTGGCACCATACTGCAATAAAGATGTGCTAAATATGTTTTGTTAAATGATCAGGCCTTCAGATGTTGTCTGAAAAGACCCGGGGGAATATCAAAGACAGCAAAATCGGGCAGCAGATTATTTATAATTAAATAAGTATAACTATTTTGTTTCTTAATAGGACGTCAAATCAACAAGTATTACTACAAATCTAAATACCAAACCAACACAGGCTGCTTTGTTAGAAAAAAAATCATCTTTGTTTTATATTTAAACGGTGCTTTTCCCCACATTTTACATAATACATTCCTTTTTGGAATAACGCCTGTGAAACTTCCTTCATGGCTGTCCTGATCAGCTATCTGTGAAAGTAATTAGATCATCTCCATAAACACACATCAAGCTGAGAGGCTCAACCTTCCACTTAGGGACGAGAGAGATGTTAAAAGACATGTAAAGTTAGAGGTCGACCACAACTGTGATCCGCAGAGATGCGGTCCAGTAATTGAGGATACTTTGGCTGACACTCAGCCCCAGAGATGATTTACGGTGTCCTGATGGTTTTCCCAACTCCAGGACGCTGGCGTCAGAAACAAAAGGAGTCTGTGCTGCCAGTCGCTCAGATGGATGAGACGTGAATGAAGCTGAAAAAGATTAAAGCCTGGAGTCTGAATCTGTAATCTCTGCTGCATCCAGCGCATTGATGAGGTGCAACAATTAAATGCTTCCTCTACAGCATATCTGACAGCACAGCCTGTTTGTGATATCCAGAGCCAGGAGTTTTCCCAAATGAAGAACTTTCCAATCCTAATTACAGTCTCCACTGACTTTTAAGGGATCCAAAAACCTTTCCTGA
Source organism: Atherinosoma microstoma (assembly GCA_037177055.1). Classification (NCBI taxonomy): domain Eukaryota; kingdom Metazoa; phylum Chordata; class Actinopteri; order Atheriniformes; family Atherinidae; genus Atherinosoma; species Atherinosoma microstoma. Next base: position 8,469,304 of record JBBBVU010000007.1, on the reverse strand, counting down.
TCGAGGACCTGTGGACGCTGGTTTGATTTTAAGTAGTTCAACATCAGTTTTTATCAACTTGAGAAAAGCACTTTGCTAGCTGTGCTCAAACAAGAGCCCTGGTCACTGATCTGGTGGTAAGAGGCAGTCTACCAAGTGAGATGAGTGTGGGCGGCTGTATAAGCGCCTGTGTGTGTTTTATTTTTCTATGTCTGTGTGGAGTTTGAGGCTGGATAAGAAAGGCAGGACATTAGAGAACAGCCAGGGGGCCTGGGTTTTTCTGGCTCACAATAGCAGGAAGTGCTGCCACACTATAAATGGAAGCTGAAATAGTGGCAAAACTCAGTCAATGAGGCCTTTCTGCCACCAGCGTGTGAGGATTCTGTCCTTGTTCTTTTGTTTCCCCAACTTCCAAACTGTGATAAAGGAGCTAAAAAGACAAAAGTAGAAAAGGTAGTAAGCTACAGGCATGCCAGGATGAATGAACCGACTAAAACTGTTGCAACCGAAATTCCTCATGATTTTGACCACTAGGGCATGAACTTCAAGAAATTTTCTGGGAATTAATTGTTCACATACAAACTGATACAATTTCTTGAGTTTTGAACAGCTCTTTGCCTACCGTAATATCAAAATAGGTAAATTTTTTTCCTTAGGAAAATTTCAAAGCTATTTTCTGGCATTGTGTCACAATTTGAGTCTGATCACATTCTTAAAATGACTAACTTTTAAGGTTGACAAAACAACCAATGGCTGATCAATCAAAAAGACTTTTCACTCATGCTTTTGTAAGTTTGAAATGCTGCTCTTTGTTAAAAAGTAACAAATATAAGTTGTCAGTTTCCCACATTATTATCAAATCATCATGTTTTGGCAAAGTTGCAAAGTGATATTCATGTACATATCGTGCCCTAAAAGGCCCATTCCTTAACTTACTTAACTTACTAGGGGTGTCACAATTTCGATATTTCATCGTAATCGATTGAAATTACATTTTGGTCTCGAGCATCGAAATCAAAGATAGGATCAATAATCCTTTTTTTCCTTTTTTTTTGATGCATGCGCCTGTGTGACTGAGTGTGGGTTTCCCCCCTTCCCTCCTCCATCTACAAAAGTGATTGTTTCAATCACAAGATTACAAAATTAGCAGGTTAGGTTTACATACCTGCGATGGATTGGTGACCTGTCCAGGGTGTACCCTGCCTCTCGCCTGATAATTGCTGGGATAGGCTCCAGCCCACCTGCGACCCTGAATTGGATTAAGCAGTACAGAAAATGGATGGATGGATGGATGGATGGATGGATGGATGGATGGATGGATGGATGGATGGATGGATGGTTTACATACATCAGGGAGGTGCGCAAAGAGGTAAAAGCGCATGATGACGCAGCATATTGTAGCCAACGCCACTAGTTAGCTAACCTGCAGTTTATGACCCCATGGTAAGTGCAGATAAAGGAGACGCAGCACCGGAGCTTGAAGCCGCTCCTGCTTCTCTTAAATCACCAGTGTGGAAATATTTTGTGTTGCCGGTGAGTAATGTTGTCGACAAGAAGACCACAGTGTTATGTGCGTGTACCATACCCAGCCATGGGAAACACTACGAACATGACAGGACACATTCACCGGTTTGACAACTGGGAAAACACCATCACTGGTCCAGCCAACTATTCCATCCCGATTTGCAATAAAACTTCAATAGACCTCAGCTCGCACAAGCTTAACTGAGAACAAGATTGTTACCTTTTATATTGTAAATATTTTTTTTAAATTTAACCATCAGTGCCTAATGTGATACATTACACAAGAATGGAAATTGCATCACTTATATGTAGCCCATCTTTCAAAATAAGATTTACTGTACGAAATTCAATGAATAAATCTAATAATCGTAGACTAAACTAGTCTCAAAATCGTATAGGCCTCTGTGCTATAAGAAAAAAATAAAAAAATGTAATCGAATCGTGACCCTAAAACCAAAAATAAAATCGAATCGAGGCTTTGGAGAATCGTGACACCCCTACCTCATATCATTGTGAGATACAATATAACCTATATTCTGATTCTAGTTTGTTTTGGAAAACTGCAGACCGACAGTTTAAAACGCTTTTTTTTTTATATCCCCTAAAAGTAAAATAAATAAGCTGTAGAGCTTCATTATACACTCAAAGGCCACTTCATTAGGTCCACTTGCTAGTAACAGGTTGAACCCCTTTTGCCTTCAGAAAAGCCTTGGCAAATATTCAACAAGTTGTTGTAACCATTCCTCAGAGATTTTGGTCCATATTGACATAATAGCGTCACACAGTTGCTGAAGATCCTGATCTTATTGAGATCTGGAGTTGTGGCTTGAGCCATTGGGAACAGTGTTATATTCAACAAACCAGTTTAAGGTCATTTGGGCTTTGTGACATGGTGCATTATCCTGCTAGAAGAAGCCATCAGAGGATGGTATCCATCCTTAGATCATAATGGGATGACCATGGTCTACAACAATACTCAGGCAGGCTGTGGGTTTTAATTGGAATGATACCTCCCACACCACTATACAACCACCAGCAACAGGAATTGTTGATAAAAGGCAGGATGTCTTTGTTTTCCACCAAATTCTGACCCTACCATCTGAATGTTGCAGCTGAAATGGAGACAGACCAGGCGACATTTTTCCATCTTCTATTGTCTAGTTTTGGTGAGTCTGTGTGAATTGTAGCCTCACTTTACTGTTCTTCTGTCCAGAGTGACAGCCGATGTGGTTTTCTGCTGCTATAGCCCATCTGCTTCAAGGTTGGACATGTTGTATATTTAGATATGGTATTCTGCATACCTTGGTTGTAATCAGTGGTTATTTGAGTTAATGTTGATTTCCTATCATCTCCAACCAGTCTGCCCACTCTCCTCTGACATCAACAAGGCATTTTCATCCAGAAAGAGGGACTTCATTTCGCTTTCTTCCTCATTTTGATGCTCGGTTTGAACTTCAGCAAGTTTGATTTGTCCATGTCCACATACCTAAATGCACTTGTTGCTTCCATGTGATTGGCTAATTAGTTATTTTTGTTAATCAGCAATTGAATTAAGTTTTCTCTGTGTGTAGATATCAGTTAGTCAAATTAAAAAGATGTCTTCTTGTAAAGACTGAGGTTGCTGTCTTTGGACCTGAAAAACTCAGGACAAAATTGGCCCGCTCTAATGTGGAAGGCATAACTTGGCTTCCAGTACTACTACAATTAGAAACCTTGGAGTTATTTTTGACCAGGATTTGTCCCTTGGCTCGCATATAAAACTGGTTTTTAGACCCGCCTTCTTCCACTTACGTAATATTGCCAAAATTGGGGACATCCTGTCTCAGAGTGATGCAGAAAAACAAGTCCATGTTTTTGTTACTTCAAGATTGGATTATTGCAATTCCTTACTGATGGGCTGTCCCAAATATGCCCTGAAAAGTCTCCAACTGATCCAAAATGCTACAGCCAGGATTTTGATGATAACCAGCAGGAGAGATCATATTTCTCCAGTTTTAGCTCCTCTTCATTGGCTTCCTGTTAAATCCAGGATAGAATTTAAAATTATTTTCCTCACATATAAAGCTCTCCACAACCAAGCTCCAGTGTACATCAAAGATCTCATAGTTCCATATATTCCCAACAGATACCTACAGACTGCAGGTCTACTTGTGGTTCTCAGAGTCTCTAAGAGTCAAATGGGAGGCAGAGCCTTCAGCTATCCTATCAGGCCCCTCTCTTATGAAAGTATTCAATGCAATCCGTTGATTTCCTTAGCTAGGCTATTACTTTCTATGAATTGGCTTGTATGAACACTGATTGGATCACAATGAATTGGCTTGAATTGATTTTGTCTGTAAATTGCCTTTAGATGACTTGTTGTGAATTGCCACTATGCAAACAAAGCTGAATTTAATTATATTAGTAATTAAGTTAAGGTCTAATCTGACACAGAACGCTTCATTGTTTCACCTCTTCACACAGTACTGTTTCCGGTCTAAACATCAACAGCATTTAGTTCAGTATATTATCATGAATATTATTGTCTTCAAATCCATTTAGTGCCCCTTTCCCATTATCCTTATTTAGCCAATTCATCTGCTTTTTCATTCCCCCGTATTGAAATCATCTGATCTTTTCCTCTCGTCAAGATGGGAACACAGCAGACTCAAACTACATCAGCCAGCGGTCCCAATCTGCCATCTTGAATACTTAAAAAGAGTTGAACAAATTATCTTTTTTCTATCCAGAATCCTTTGATCCATCTGTTTTCCATGCTTACCTTTGTAGCAGCTGTTCATGTGTTCTAAAAAGTTTTTTGCTAATTATTTTCCATACCTAATAGTCAGGTCAATGTCAGGTCCTTTTATCATCCAAGGTGTTTTTTTTTAAACAATGGTTGGATTGAGTTTCAGTGTTTTGAGACTTAGCTCTTTTGAAATCCTCCCACCTTTCTCCCTAAAATAACTTCTCTGTGCATGTTTTTCTCTCAAGTATCAGCTAAGTCTTCTTTATAGAACAGAAATCTCTGATTTTGTTTAATGAAGTCAAATAAACTAGATATTTGTTATCTTCTCAACTGCAGAGGCATTTGTTCCTTCTTATACCTAAACAGTACCTGATGTCTTTGACCCGCTCCTATCAATTTATGAATTGTTAATCACATTAATAATTCTTCTTTCAGACTGCAAAGTCTTTAACAATTTAAAATTTGAACTTCTATATGGGTAAAGTTTTGTGAACAGAAATATTAGTAATGACTGCTATTGTCAAGGTCATGGAAAGAAAACCTTTTCCTTTTTTAACCTTTATAAACAATTATTTCGACTGCATAAATTCTGCATGGCATGCTGCTTTCTGTGCACCCTGCACACACCTCCCTTACATTCAGCCAAGCGAGTGCATCAGCAGCAGCAGAAAGTTTCCCGCTCTGATGAGCCTGTGTAAACAGCAGCAGGAAAAAGACCAAACTGTCTGAACTTGAAAATCTATAAAATATCAAATCATGAGGAGAAATCCACTTCTGTGTTGGCCTGTGATGGACAAGCAACCTGTCATGGGTGTTTCCCACCTCTATGTAACAATACAGTGGATGATGGACTCAAACTAGGGCCAGTGACAACAGATAGAAGGAATATACTGTATTTATTAACGGAAATAGTCCAAATCCACTCGACAATCTGGTCAGGACAATTCAGGAGGGGGCCAGAGGCAGAGAGCAGGGTCAGGTCCAGGTCCAGGTTCAGAGCCGGTCAGATCAATCCAGGAGGGAGGCAGAGAGCAGGTCCAGGTCCAGGTCCAGGTCCAGGTCCAGGTCCAGGTCCAGGTCCAGAACAACAAGGCAGGTTCAAAGAAATGCTGGAGAGTCCAAATATAAGAGAGGTTTGCAGACAATCTGGCAGAGAACTGAGGGTTGCATGGTGCTTAAAAGAGGAGTGGAACAGCAGAAATGGATTGTGTTGATTGAAGGTAATTGAAGTCAGCAGGAAGCGTGCCCAAATAAGGCATGAGTCAGGAAGGCAGACTGGAAACCATGACACTCTCACCTCTCACCTGATACTAGACAGACTCCAGCCCCTCTGCAATGCTGAATAATATTAAATTGGGTTTGGAAAATGTATAAATAAATGATTTATGAATGAATCGTAAATATGAATTGTGTCCATTCAGTTCAGAAAAAAAGTCACAGCGATGAGAGGCAAAATTTGAATTTCAGTCGCTTCAGCTTGTTGATATGAGCAAAGCATGAGCCACTGGAGCTGCAAAGAATATACACAGGAAAATATTCATTCAGTTTGGTAAAGATCAAAGATGTTACATCCACAACACCATCTTTAAAACTAAAAGCACCAAGCTTGGATTGTACAGAACACTTCTTTTTAGGTAAGTTGTGATCTGTGTCCTAGTCTAAAGTTCATCACTTCTGGAAAACATATTACAGCTTGGAGCTGCTCGGAGCTGTGTGGCTTTCTCTCAGGAGTCCATGAAAACCTTCACAACCTCCCCCAAATGTCAAGGATAACCTTAGTGAGAAGAGCAGACAGGAGGCAAGAGATCAGGGAGAAAGGGAAGCTTGCAAAACATTTTTTAACCATAAGCTCTGTGCAGAAATGACTAGTCAGCAGTTTGAAAGACTACCTTTTAATGCACACAAAATAAATGGAAGCACTTTTAGTCTTAAGTTGGATATTAAGTATTAATGTGGTTTGCAATTTAGTTTCAATTTAATCAAACCTCATTATTAAATCATAAAACATACCAAACATCTTGCATAATAAATTATACTTAGCCACAGATTTTACCGAGAGGAAAAACTGTGGGCAGATGTACCTGAAGATAAGGAAATCCTTTTAAGAGGCTCACATTTGGAAAGCCATCTTTAAAACTAAATCATGTGGATTAACCTCCTGCCCTCCATGAACCAGACAGCATAGATAATGGATCATTTACAGCACAATCTCTTGGCCTTAAACTTCGACAGGTTTTTGACACTGAACACAGTAATTCTTCAGCATTCCTCTACGATAGCTCCGCTTCAAGTCTTTGTCAAAATAAATCATTGTTACTTCCTCTGTTTCACACATTTTACTGTTTATCCTCTCCCCTGTGAAGTTAAATGGCGCATTTGCAATGCCAAATTAGCGTAGCTTGCCAAGAGACTTTAACAGCTACATTGTGAAAAGAGCTGCTTTCGCATTCCTTTTTTCTATAGAAGAACATTTCATCAAGCTGCTGTCTGACAGCCGAGTCATTGTGAATTAAACTACATCGTCAAGTCATATTTTTTTTAGATGAAAAAGTGATGCTACACTACCCCTCAAGGGAGTGTGTACATCACAGAGTAAAAACAGCTCCAGCAGCTGTTCTGAAGTGAATTAAGAGGTTGGTATGACAGATAAGGTCAAAAGTAAACTGGGACAAATGGCTGCATTCTTATGCTCCCAGTCTCCTTTACACTCAGATGGATATTCATTTCATGACTCAATTCTTTTTCACCACCTTAAATTTCCATGGTTTCCTTTTCTGAATTTTTAAATTTACTCATAGAGTATCCAAACACCCCAAGGCATTTAAATCCCCCTTTAATGTCAATAGGAACATGGATGAGTTTTAAGAAATACAAAAGCCTCTCCAGATTCCTATCTTATGGGCATAAATCATACATGTATCTTCTGACCTGTAAACTATGATCTGTTCCGTAAGCTAAAAGCTCTGGCTGCTATAAATCTCACCAGCAGCTGAGATTTGAGCCAAGGGCGGCTCTGTGTTTGTAGGACGGCCTGCCAGGAGCTTAGCTGGCATGTCGGCCTGCTGTGAGAAAATGTCAGCACATGAAAATACAAATAGTAACCTAGGACCTAACAGAGAGCAGAGATTCTGATAACATTACTTAAATGGTAATAACTCTTATGTTAAGTTAACCATTATGGGGGAATCTATGAGCATGATGCTGAGGCAGGAAGGAGTGAAAGGCCAAGCGTTTTGAGGAAAAAGTGCTATTTATATTCAGCAACATCTCCCTAACTTTATAAACATCTACACATTAGTCATTACAGAAGTAAGTTCCAATTGGTTGAGCTGATCATCCAATAACCAGAGGGTTGTCGGTTTGAGTTCCAATCATCCTGGTTTTGTTTCATGATCTGTTGGTCTGTTGGTTTATATGGGTGATTTAGACTTGATTTATTGGAAATTGTATGTATGGAAGCCAAAAGTGTCCATTCCTGATCTCAACATAACAAAAGTTAATATCTTTATGCACCACAATTCTCTCTGGTGCTTTTGTGCATGACACAAACATGTTTAAGTTGCTGTCAGATGAACTGACATATAACAGAATGTTTGGCCCCTTTGGCATCTAAATTCCCCATCTCCTTCACCAGGTAGTTCCAATATTCTGTTAGGTTTGCTAAAGTGTATGAGAATGAACCACAACAGTAGAAGTTACCAAACCAACAAAGTGTAAATGCTAACTGAATGCTTTGAGTTAATAGGGAACATTTCTGTTAGTCATACAATAGTATCTACAAACACACCACATTCCAAGTTTAGAAGTGTTTGTTCAAATCAGTTAAAATGAATGGGGTAGTGTATTCAAAGTGCCCATCTTAAATTTGTAAACCTTTTCATCATGTGGAAGAAGCAGGGAAAATGTTGACTGAAAATGTTCATGTAGTTTACATTCTCCACAAAATCTTCATAAATAAATATTGATAATGAACCGTGACAGATTGAGTTTGTTTTGCACAAAAAGCTCTGCAATCATGTTGAATTGATCCAACGACCATAAAAACCATTGACCCAAACTTTTGTGAGGCATAAAAATAAAACAAATCAAATTACAAAAGATAGATTTAGAAGGATCCATTGAGATGACAGGACTGAAGATTTACGTGTCCTTTCACTTGGCTATCCAACGGGCCACTTCATCTCTCCTCTGCATCTGGGATCAACATGTCTTGCTGATTGGATATCAACACAAAGCATGAGATTGTGATTGCAGATACAGTATAAAAAATCTTGGAAGGGTTGTGGAATGATAATCATTATGCCCGCTGTGACTCACTCAGAGTAAACATTAGCTTAGCTGGTGGATATCTCAGGCTGTGTGCACCTGTTTGCATGTCACAAGCTAATCCATAACTCTTTACACACTGCGCTATGCAAGGAACACATGTCGACCTTAAACGAGTCCATATGGACAACTTGTTGAAGATTTGGGTGGACTCCTTATTCACCGTGCTAAATTAGCTCCATATCAGTCAGGCTTGTTATAAACCGTGGCTCTAATTTGAGCCATAAATTTGTCCCGCCGCAGCTTGCTCCAAGGATGGACATTCATCTTAGGAATTAATTACTTAATTACTTCAGTGCCACATGCTGATTGGTTTGAGAAAACATGTTTCCAGTGTTTCACACTCCTTGTAAACTTTGTTTTAATTAGCTTAAGGTGCTCAGGACATCAAAAGCTACCACAGTTACTCCACCATGTGTGAGCACTCTAGTTTTACTCTGATGCATCAGGCATCTCTTAACCTGAAGTTCTGTAAAAGATGGTAAAAGATGATAGGGTTTTAATGTGTTTTTGGTTTTTGTGTCATTTCTCTGTTTCAGTTTGTGCCAAATATTCACATCAAAAATACTTTGAGTGGAATCTGTTCTGAATTTTCTTTTCATAAAGAGGCCAAATGAACAAGTGGATAGAATTTTTCTTCACAGAGCTACAGACATAAGTGCTAACCTGAGTATCCTAAGATTGCAAATATCTACAAGGCCACCATCTGTAAAGATTAGAAATTAAACATATATATTCTTTACAGTGTTCCTTCTGTCCATTGATGTTTTCAGCATTCATGTATGCACGACATGCATTTTGATCAGGTTGAGGTGAGGACTTTGGCATCACCATCGCTGTATCTTGAACCATTTGTCAGCCTTTCTGTTGTAGATTTGCTCATATGCTTTGGATATCGTTGTTCTGTTGCATGACCCAATTCCATCCAAGATGTTGACAGCCTTAAATTTTTCTCTGGAATACTTTGGTATACAAAGGAGTTCGTGGTCGACTTACTGTATGAAAAGGGCAGAAAAGGGCCCTCCACCACCGTGCTTGACAGTTGGCAGGAGCTGTTTGTGCTGATATGCTGTTTCTTATTTGTTCTTCAAATGTGCTGCTGAGATACAAAACCATAGAACTAAGAAAGGCATGTTTGGCAGATCCAGCTCTAGACTTCCAGGGGCCCTAAGCAGAATAAGTTTTGGGGGCCCCTACCCCTTCATGTCATGAAAAAAGTTTTTTGTTGAGGCGAAACCCTAAGTCATAATATAACATGTCTTAACTCATTCAAAACACTCGAGGAACATAGTAAGTAAAAATATGACTAGCAGACAGAAAGAGACGGAAATTAGTGAAATTTAGTTCGTCTGTCCCAGTGTGATATCTCAGTATAAAATAATTGAGGCAAAGCCCATCCTTACATACAGATTATATTGTCACAAAGAGTCAACCGAAACAGTAGGCACGTTTAAACATCTGGCCTTCAAACACTGTACTTTAGTTATACTTTAAGCTTGAAATACTTTTTTTGCCAATGAACACATGGCTATTTAAAAAATAAAAATGTATTTACTAAATGTTAATCCATTAGTCTGACTTTCTCTTTAAATAGACATACAGTCTATGATATTTACATTGGCTAATACTACTGTATTTTGAATAAATCATCATTTATTTGACTTTAAAAACTCAATATCCTAAACAATCAATCAAACCACAAAAGCAGGCTCTGCCCATACTCTGACATCTTCTGGTAAAAGCACAACCAGATAGGACATGGATCAATCATGGCATGATATCCCATACTGGATCAGTCTCAGGAGATGATTGGGGGGTAAAGAACTGGGACACTGACGCTCTAGTCTACTGCATTATGTGCCTGCACTGTTGCTCTCCTGATGCATGATGTCTGATGTCAGACAGCCACCGTGCGCCACTGAAAACACTCGCCAACACATTTTACAATTTGTCTTTTAATCCCTGACGCTGTCCAGCTAGGGATGAAAGCGTTTTTGCTTTTGAGGATGTGGTGGAACATCGTGTGCAGAGGACATTTTAACAAAGTCGCGGGTGTTGTGATCCGAGTCGTTGAGTGTCGTGTGTGTCTAGGCAACCGTGACAGCCACAACCGCTGTCAGGAAGGAGGGAGGCCTAGATCCCACCACAAAAATGTTGCTGGCCTCAGTATTTTATTTAGTTCATTATTGTTATATTTAATGTTGATGTTTGTGTGACAGTCATGTCCAATGGACATTTAGGAAAATACAGAACAAATCCTGTCCCGTATTGAACCAATAAAACGTCGGGACGCGTTCCTTAATTGTCAAATAAGGAACAATTCCGTATTTTACGGGACGGTTGGCAACCACTAGTTTGAGCTACATGCTTTGCTGGCTTAGAGTATCCAACCAATTGCTAAACTTGTTAGCACCTCCTGCTAAATCAAATCACGTTTTCTAAGTGGACTGTCACATGTCTATTCATTTCATCATCACTGACATGGGACTAATTCCTTACTTTACAGTATCGTTGCAAAATAAATTACCATGTTCTTGCGCAGCTTCTTCTTTGGCCTTCTTATTTTAAACCACTCATTGAGACAACCTTCTTCCTTAGGGGGCCCCCTGGTGGTGGGGGGCCCTATGCAGCCGCCTAGTCTGCTTAGCGGCAAAACCGGCTCTGATGTTTCGGCAAAACATGATCAATAAGATCATCATCATGAATGCTGGAACTTTGACACTATTTTTTTCCCTTTTATTTAATCAATTTATCTATTCATATCCTAATTAATAGCAAAAATAAATAAATAAAAATGCAAGAGCTCATAAATAAAAGTAATAGGGTTTTTTCTTAATTTTACTGAGATTTTTCCTTTTTGTTTTTTTTTTCCAATTTTTTTTAAGTCTCAAATAAAACAATCATCCTACACTGTGTAAACACCTTTCTGCATCATAACATGAGGTTACTTGTTAATGATAGTGAAAATAGACCCGCTTTCATTTTCACAGATGACTGAGCCCGTCATGGTGATGCTTTTCACTCTGTTTCTCTTCAGCGTGATTAAAGGCGACACAAAGCGCCATCCTCTCTCAATGACTTTGAACTTTCCTCTAAACAAGTTTGAAATGCTGGTTCTCACGAACGAACACCCCAGAGGTGAAATTTCTGAATCGAGCTATAGATTGAGAGTGAGAAGAGCCCCCCCCCGCCCGCCCCGGAAGAAAGCACTAATTAGCTCAGATGTCCAGGCAAAAAACCCACCCTAATGCTCCCCTACGGGTGAGGAAATAAGTTGTTAAAACTTAACTTCCTCCTAGAAATTTTTTATCTATTCATTTATTCTTTTTACAACATACTGACAAACCTTTTTTTCTGTTAAATTAATTAACAAAAATCTGATAAGAATAAAAACGTGACCTCATTCTTGCTGTAGCAGCATCAGAGCAGTTTAATGATGAGCTGATTACACGTTTCTGTGATAAATGAGGGAATCCCTCTGCTTTCAGAGCGGAGGTGAAGCCATGCGGAAGCTTCTGTTCTGGACGGGATCCGACACAGCAGGGACCACTCCGAAGCTGATTTTTGATTGCGTTGATCAAAAGAAGCACCATGTCTCGATATTTCACCACAGGGAAAAAACAAGAAACTTCAAAGGCCTCCACACTAATCCCATTTGGATTATTTAATTAAGATCTCCGGAGTATTGGAGACAAAACAAGACATGAGTCGTCGCATTGTGTGGTGACCTGAGGAGAGATACAGGTGCAGGATGAAATCACCAGTGTATTCCACAGACCTTGCAAAATATTAACACAATACTCCTATGTAAGACGTTGGGGTTATGTGTGTGTTTTCTTTCATGTCCATTAAATGCTGCTGCAGTTATAGATTTTGGCAACAATTCACTCTTCCCATTTGTTTTGGTTCATTGCACAGATTTCTCTTTGTTCATTTAATTGTCATTCCGGAGAACATTCCCTGGCCTGGTTTAGATTGGTTCATGATGGCTAAAATAGTGGAAAATGAGTATGATATGATCATAACCAGGCTGCAGCCGCATTTTATGTTAGATGTGGAAGTGATCTCAAACCCAGTTATTATTAAATCATACTCAAGGGTGATATTTTAGCCAACAGTGGTATCGCTTGGCAGGATGTACACTACAGTGTGTTTGTTTGCACAAATGTGTGTGGTTTAGATGTTTTGTGTATTGATTAGAATGACGGCATACATGATGTTAACTCTCCAGTCTTCCAAATTGGGATTTCTAGGAGAAAACATTGTTTTTATTGCTTTGAATGTAACTTTTCATTGTGTTTTTTGAATGATTTAATGATTCCAATGAAAGCATGGTTTTCTCTGAGGAGATTGCATATTTGCACCTGATTCTGCAGCATCTATACAAGAAAAGTCTGTCTGAGAAAGATGCATAACATCCTGCGTGACCAATACCATCTGGCCCATCACCTGTTCCATCTCCTGTCCTCAGGGAAAAGGTACAGGGCCATGCGAACCAGGACTGCCAGACTGACCCACAGCCTGTACCCTCAGGCAGTGAAGTTGCTGAACCAACCTGATCTCACAGAAATGCGTGAAATAAACACAATGTTATTTCAGCACCCTCCACTTATTTACCTATTTACTTATTTGTTCAAATTTATGTGCTGGGTCCATGAAAATGTGGGCAATGTAAAGTCAATGGGGATCTTTCTCAGGAAGTCTTTCGACTTTCCTGGTTCCACAAAAGGCTTCATTTTTACGTTTTTGAATGCAGAAAAAAATGTTTTTTTTAAATCTTTATTTAAATTTCACAAAATTAAGTGTGGTCAGGCTGTTCTCACAAATGATTCATATTGCTTCTAGCAAAAATAACGCACAGATATTCGCACATATCCAATAAACTCCTGAGCACATCCGAGCTGATGATTTAATTGTGGGGATCTGTTGTGTTGTCTGTGGGACTTTTCTGGTTCTGGAACAACAAAAAAGGCAGAATATGCTGAAAAATAGCCCCTAAAACTATTCAAAACAGCCTATCTTTATCATAATTTCACATTTCTTTTTTTATATAGCCTAATCAGATTATTATGGATCAAACATGTCCAAGGAATCTGTTTCATTTACGTGATTGAAAAGATCATTTTATTCTTCTGTTATCAATTCACTTTGACAAGAAGAAAGCGGAACAGATAAAAGCCCACTGCCACATCGGAGATCATTTTCTTCCACTTGTCTGGGTTGAAAACGGGGCGACAGCTAAAACTTTGCTAATCCGGTACCGTGTCTTCCTGCTCGTCCGGGGGATCCCAGCATTACGTCATCCCTCCAGGTGTTTCCTCAAACACTCCTGCCTGGACGTGCCAGTAACACCTCAGCAGGTGTAGGAGACATCCTTACCAGATGTTGCCCCCATCCCCATAATAAATTAGCCAAAATTAAACATACTTTACAATCAAAATCAGCGAATCATATTAAGCCATGTTTGGTTTAACATGAAATAGCCTATATCTATCTATCTATCTATCTATCTATCTATCTATCTATCTATCTATCTATCTATCTATCTATCTATCTATCT
>JBBBVU010000007.1:8433907-8447008 GCA_037177055.1 Atherinosoma microstoma | reverse complement strand
TTATAACCACAGAAATGAAAATGACCTATATGGTTATATTATATATAATGTTCCCCGAGTAGAATCAATTAAAACCTCAATGCAAATTACGACATTGCTACTTTTATTTCCGAAACCTGCGTAGAGCGGTCAAACGCCGCATTGCGCCGTCATGAGTAAACATCTACCTTATCGTAAAGTTTTAACAACAGTTAAACATTTTTAACGTTGTTATTTAAGAAAAGGCAACTTTTCTGTACGAGTCTCTCGGCGCCAGGTTTGCTTCCTGCGCGATGGCGTATAACTCCTCCTACCCCTTTGCCATTAAGTCTGCACCTGAAAAAGCTCTGCTGTAAGGGGTATTCAGCCCTTCCCCTTAGGCTAAGGGGGAGAATTGAGATTGGGCCTTAGTCTGTTTATTACCAGTGAAAGTGCCTTGTTGGTCCTGCAGGCATTTCTGAACAGAGTTTTTGGCTACTAAAAACATGCTTTTAATTAGTCAAATCCAGTTTATCATGATAGCTATATTGCTGATGATAAAACATCTTTTGGTCAATAATTAGACAATGACGAATGATGAGGTTAAAGAGAAGGAAAATCGTGATGACTTCCAAGACTGACAGAATAGAACGCAGGTCCGGATGTGCTGGAAGAGCCTTTTGGATGTTTGAAGCAATTACCAACTCTGAAAGATCACATATCATTTGTTAAGTTAGGGGCTAGCAAGTGCAGCACAAACTAGGGATGTAACAGTATGAAAATTTCATTTCACGTTATTGTGACCAAAATGATCATGGTTATCATTATTATCGCGGTATTGTTGAAATGTGCTCAAAATGTTCAAAGAGTACTTATACACAAACAGGCTGGGTATCATGACTAACTTCCTGAATCGATTCAATTCGATTCGAACAGCCTATTTCAATTCGATTTTGATTCGATTTTGATTCATTTTGTTTTTGGGAGTAATCAGATTACTGTAATACACGCACTTCTGAAATAATATTACAATACAGCGTTTCTCCCGTTTCACAGCCAGAAATGCTGTGTTGAAAAACAAAGTGAAACTTATTAAATGTCTTGATGAAACTATTTCATTCAGCGGAGTAGCTCTGAATATTATCAAAGTTCAGATCTTATTTAGGGTGTTGATGTTAATAAAACCTACAAAGAATACTGGATCCATTTTAAGGCCCAATATGATTCAGAAATTCTCATTTGACGGTAGATATAACTTCTTGGCAGCGTGCATCCCCGCGACAGCATGATGCCCTCAGAGCAGGATAAAAACTCCAGTTGCTCCTCACCGGAGCGAGAATGTTTCCATCTTCACCTCACAGAGAAAATTTTAAAAACGCTCATATTTTCGTCAGATTTTCCGCTGGTTGACGTGTTTTCTGACATGCACTCTGTGTCCGTTGATCACCTGTGTGCGTGTATGTGTATGTGCTCACTGCTGTGAACACACAGAGCAGAGGCCTGTTTCGAACAGTGACTGTAAAAAATATGGACGAACCTTCCACCACGTGACCTGTAGGTTTCTGAAGAGCTGAAAAGAGGCTTGTTGGGATGTTCCTACCTTCGCCATCTTGGCAGCGTCACGAGCCTCTTCACTCCCGGAAAATACAAAAATGGGCTACAAGGTGGCGCTGAGAAGGAGGTTGTAAGTGTGGGGACGGATGATTGACACCTATCAAACTCTGAGCTGCCTGTAGCTACAAACTAACAAAGCTAACCCGGCGCTAACAGGAGCTAACCAGCTAACGGAGGTGCGCTGTTAGCTGGCTAAAAACTGAAGATATGCTACCTTCTGCCTCCTTTTGCCGGATATCTGGCACCTGTCAATCAAAAGAACACGCCCCTAATTATGAACAATTTCAAGATTAAGTAACACCTAAACGGATGTGTTATGAATATATTCACTCTCTCCACAGTTTTCTCGAAGGTAAACTTGACCTATTAAACCTAAAATGTTTTTTGTACCAGGCTGCAAACATGTTTATTTCTGCTGTGAAGTTGGCCTTTTTAACATAGGAGTCTATGTAGGGGATTGACTCCCTTTTGGAGCCAGCCCCTAGCGGATGAAGGGGGAACTGCAATTTTTGGCACTTCCGCTAGGCTTCTCATTTCTCAGCCGGAGGTTGCCGCTTGACTTCGAAGCTGAATGTTCTCTTATGTAGGTAACTTCGGGATGACACTGGTTTACTTCTCACTGTAGCAACAAATGCTGAACAGCTAACCTGCGTAGCGGAAACACATGTCCTGGTGCTGTACGTGTCGTGTGAGGGACTGCTGCTGCTTTCTGAGGCAGTATCAGTAATCAAACACGGTTTTAATGATAATTAAAATTTGAAACGGTAATACTAACTGGGTCTCTCACTCAACATGGCACCAAAAAAATAACCAAACAAAAAAACAAAAACTGTCAATACAAAAATGTACAGACTCGCTTGAAATATTGTCATGAGCTAAACCCAAAGATGGTGATCTAGCACCTACTTCTGATGCCATGTTGGCCAATCAGAAGACAGGCAAACGCCACTTCCACTGCTCCTCAATAACACCTTGGTGACACTTTTGCTCTTCAGAATAGTCGGTGACTGACTGTTATTTTATAAGTAAACATGTAAACTCTAACTAACAATATCAATGCCAATACAATCGTGGCTTTGTCTGCCATTGCTGTGTAAACAAAGGACCTGGAATCACTTATGCTGAAAACCACACAGAAGGCGGCACACTGATGCTGCAAGGCAAATATGCAGTCACCCTGTCCACTCATAAATTACACAGCAGGATTATTAAAAAATCTTAACCCTGAAATGTGTTTTCCTAAAGGTTCACTGCCCGTAAACTGCATTTGCATGTGAACAAAAGGTGAAAACACATAAAAATCTGCATTTGTACATCTTGACAGGGCCTTACTGTTGGACTAGCATTTAGCTGGTCTCCCTTCATCACAGAAGCACATTTTCTCTGGATGCCAAACTTTGCAGAACTTGTGCAGGGCTACTTAAATTACAGAGGAATGATAAAAACTGGATCAATATTTTGAAGAATGAAGCTGAAGTGCAGCACCACCACAAACCTCATCAGAGGCCAGAGGGCAGCACATAAAGTCAAAGAAGAGCGCAAAGAAGAGAGTAATTATTAGTGGAATAAAAATGGATGTAAATTGAAAAGCTCAGGCCATAACGTAACATAACTTTGCACCCTTTCTTTTCTTGTTTATATTCGTTTCCTCGTCTCCATCTCATATTTGACACACGGTTGATGGATGCATATGTTCTAACCTGTATTTTAGGTTAAGAATGGTTTCAAACATTAGCTATATGGAAAGTCTTATGGAACATTGTATATGTGACTCTAAACATTTATACGCTCACATGTATTTTACACTCCATTCAAACCCAACTGAGTATACATACATAGCATAAACATACTTGAGTGAATTATATTCTTGACAGATGGCTCACTTGCCTGTTTTCCTTTTTACCTCACATCCATTTTAACTGCTGTTAGCAGTGCTTCAGGATATAAACTGAATTTAACAATGAGCTGAATGGCTTTGATGTCTTCAAGAGCTTTAAAGATGAGAAGTTTTCCTTCTTAATCATTAATCATGCCCTTGAAGCTGGAAAGTTTCTCTACTGAAATGCAAAAAGATTATTTATAGTTCAGATGATAATGCAGATTCATCTGGGCCAGGCCCCCAGTGGGATTTCCAGAAAATAAAGACATAAGGATACCGATTTTAGTCCAGCATCAGCAGAGGGGTTGCTCTGTGAAAACTCAGCAAGGTAATCGGATTCTAAAACTATAAACCCACTCGTTGGATATTAGAGATTATATAAACACAAAACTGTGACAACTAACCTTCATCTTACAGTATCTCATACAATATCTGGTCACTCTGGCTAAAACTTTGCTATCTAAATACGAGTATTCACTAATAACATAAATTTTATACGTCCAAGACTAACTGACATCCAAACCTCTTTGCTACACAACAGCCTTTGTTTAGCTTTAAATCACAGTTAACTAAATTGTTTGAATGAATGTCAGATGTTTGCCACAGCAGACATTTAAAACTATGTAAACCAAGTAATAAAGTGGGAATTCAATAAGTGCTGGAGGACCATCCTCCCTTTGAATTTTTGCGTAACATTTCCTGCAACTCAGAGAAATTATCCCAGTTTTCAAAAGTTTGCTTACTTGAGAATAAATGTAAAACAAACCCAAGGACATGAAAGAGGATCTAACCCAAAACAGCACTTCTGCAAACCCTGCGGGGGATGTTTTATCTGTTGCCTTTTAATTTTTCTGACATTCTTCACTTAAGGTCATTTCATTCCCAGCATCACAAAGAGGAATCTACACTTCTCCAGGAGCAACTTCAGCATTTCTTAATTCAGTTGATACTTTTTTGGAATCATCCAGAACTGTAATCTGATTAAAAATATTGTTCGCTTTTGAAGTCTGAAAATGAGGAATCAATTATAGAACGCACACCCATTTATTTCTGGGTTCCTGGAGAAGAGCAGCCATTTCCCTCGTCTTAACTGTGTCAGTACTCTGTGATTAATTAGCCACAGTGCAGACGCAGAGATCCCAGAAAACCTCCAAACACCATCCAGCTTGTTAGCACAACCTGCCAACTGCAGTTAACGCTTCCACCTGTTCGTCTGAGGACAAAAACAGCTCCCTCCTCTTTTCATTTGTGTGAAGTTCATCAGGCCGAGCTGACTCTGACTCTGACTCTGAGAGGCCAATCACTTCACAGGCCTCTTGAATTGCACAATAATTGACTACTTGGCCTCTGAACTGACTGTTATGAAAGTATCAGTGCAAAGCAGATCTGTTTCTTGATATATTGCAGATATTTATCAAAATTAAAGTTATGAGCTTTTATTTTACCTGCTTTCATTCACAGCCTACAATGAGGACTATTTTCCCCTTTTGGACATTACCCAAGTCCCATCACTAGTTTGGAGTTCCCCTCTTTGTTTTGTTTTTCTTGTAGACGATTAAGCCATGAAGTGGGAGTGAGCTTGTTTTTTGCTCTCATGGAGAAACCATACATTAGTAGTTGGGGTAAACACAAACTTGTTTGTAAAGGTATGCTTTAATGGTCCACTTAGACAACTTTATATATTATGTGACTGTCTTTATGTTTTCATGTTTTTGTGGTTTTTCCGTTTTTTCCGCTGACTTCTGACAAAGCCTCTACCTTTCCCTGTTGAAGGAACATTTAGCGAAGCAGCATTTTATAAGTGCAAAGAATCCTTCAACCTGTGGGTGCTTAGAATTATGCAGATCACACTGTTTGTGTCTAATAGTGAAGAGGAAAGTAATAAATCACAAGAGGGAAAATGTGCAGGGAAAAACAGGACTGTGGAAAAAACTGCATGAAAAGTTTAAACTTGTGATCTCTTGCATGAGAATCACCAGACTTGATACCATCCAGCACCCATCCTCTGGCTCCACCTTGACCCTAACAGTCCAAGCATCAAGAATCTGTGGCAGAACTCCAACTCCAAATCTCGCAGTTCCATATCACCTCAAAAGAACTCTCCACTCCCTATCAGCAGGCCAACTGGTTCCTTTGGTCTCTAATAGTACATGGGGAGGGAGAGCCTTTAGCTATTTGTGGACCCAGCTTTCCATCAGTGTCCGGGATGCAGACTCGGTCTCTATTCTTAAGACCAGACTTAAAACTTTCCTTTTTAAGAAGGCCTACAGTCAGGCTCAGCTTGGTTCTGAGCTTAGCTGATGTTCTGTTTGCAAGTTTTCTTTCAAAAATGCCTCACGGAAAAATCTTAACATAAAGAAAGGATTCGCTTAAATTTTAGTCATTGAAACAAACTGAAAAAAATACATAACCTTTGAAACCACTCTTAATTGCCTTGTTTCAGTCAATGCATAATTATCCATGCTCCACTGGATTGTGGAGACACAGCTTGTGAAGGGAATTTTTCAAGTTGTGTTGACCACTGTGTCTGAAACACTCTGGAGATCTTATGACATTAAAGACAATATATGGATGCAAAAACAGCCAAAAAACCAGTGACAAGATGAACAGTATGTAACAGTATTTTTCCATTGGTATGTAGCAACATCATCATGTAGCTGGAATGTGGGTCAGTGTTGAACAAATACATCATCAAATGGAAATTGTTGCGGAAAATGTAGAAATGACAGCATTATGTTTTTTTTGTTTTTTTTTATAGGAAAGTGCAAGTTTTTGTGCAGTGTACTGACATATTATCTCTCATATATTCTGTGAGGTTGGAATTATTCAGGAAATTAAAGTTGAGGTCAAACAGATGAACGTAAATATCTAACTAAGTTAGTATGTTTATAATTCAAAAGATTTAGTGAGACGAGGGATTTGATACAGAAAATTAAAAATGTTTCACACAAATCATCAATTAGAAAAGAAGAACAGTTGGTGTATTTGCAATACTCTTATCTGGATAGAGGTTGCTGTAAAGGCTCAGTTAAATAAATTAATAAAAACAGGCCAACTTTGACACAGGCAAATACATGTAGCTTACGGTTTATTTTCCAACAACACGCTATAACTGGCTGGAAGTAGTTCAACCTCATAATGAGTTATATCCTACTTCAGTTGCACATTAATACTGTATTTAACATCGTAGGATCTGTAGAGCTTCCAGGTCCCTCCTCTGTCATTCTCTCTCATTCTTGTTCAAATTTAGTGTCAAATATTGCATTACAGGCTGGAATGGAGGAGAAAAAAGATCAAGAAGCGATCAAATTTACATTTGACCTATTTAGATCTTCTCATTCAAACCATTATTAAGAACATTTTATGTTCACTGTTGCATTAAAATCAGACCCCTTTCTTTATTGTCTGATGCCTGCTTAAAACATATACAATACTTTGTGGTATCACCCAGCAAAGCATCCTTCTTTCTTTTCTTTTCTTTGGCCCAGCACTGCTGACAATACAAAAGAAACTTGACAATGATAGCAAAGAAAACAATAGTCTCATGTGGGACTTGCAAGAGGCTTGAACTGTGGTCCTTACGGTGACACCACAGCATGGAAAAACAATGACCATCCAGTGGAGTTTAACAAAAACAATAGTGGAGTGGCCTACACCACGACCTCTATCCACGTACTGAGTGGTTTCAAAAAATGAAACTTTAGGCTCTAACCCTTACTCTGGCAAAAGAGATACTCTGGATGTATTAAAGTGTCACTCCAGCAATTACTGATTCCTTAAAATCTCCAGTGTATCCTCCAAGTTGTATTTTTCCCAGTTGATGCCATGACAAAACCTCAATAACCTTTTAATTACTTGAGTTTGATTCATTTTCATCAATACACAATCTATGAATATGCTAATCTTGCCCTGCCCACATTTCCACTTGCTAGCAGGAATTAGCGGCTAGCACCAAGCTGCTTAGCCCCTGCAAGAGGCTGCTAGCATTGACTAGCACCTAGCTAGTGTAATTTGCAGTAGCTTTTAGCTCTGCAGATTCAAATCTGAAATCCCCAGCTGTAGCTTTGATGACTGACTTTATTCAGAAAATTTCTTGTTACATATGAAAAGATTTTATGGACATGTTCACATGGCAAATTTAATGCCATGCAGGACCTCCCGAGATGGTTTATATAATTAAACCCCATTCGTCCTGAACACTTGGATTTTTCTTTCATTTATTTATTATTCATTTTAAAATGTCTCACAGCTTTCTGACATTGAGTAAACAGTGTTTTGGCTACATTTAGGTTTAGACTGGTTTTGCAAAGTCCATGTTAGCATGATGCACAACCTAAATTAATGCTGAGTAAATGAACAGGGATTTTCCTCTTAATACAAATTTTTACTTTATTTGTCCCAACTGGGAAATTAGGCTCTTTTCATTATACCATCTCTAGTATTTTTATTAGAGAGCATGAGACTGCCATATTTCAGCACCGGAGGAACAGTTGTCAACATTGTCATATATACAATAAATACTATTCCAGGCTGAAACCATAACTTTTAGGTTAGTTGTAATTTTTTCTGAATGTCAGTGTTTTATTATTTAAGTTTCATGAAGTGTGATTGCTTTCCAAAATTTTACTGGTTAGTTTTATTGATGATTTTATAATCTGTATTTTTCTCCCGATTGACAACAGAAACAGTCTGATCTGGACGTTTTAATCTAAATGATCATAAAAAAGGACTCAGTCTCCTTAAAATCTTCATGTGAGACCTGCATTTATAATTTTACCTCATGCTACTTCTAAGGAATACCTGATCTTAAATCAAAATACAGAATATCTGAAATAAAATACTTCTTAGACCACTGGTAGAGGGGAAATAGGGGAATTTCTCCTGGAACTATTTTGGTCTCCCTGCTCCTTCCTGTTTTCAGACTATTGTTGGTGCAACACAAAAATGGTCCCACACAGCAACAGGTGGAGTCAAAGGTTCACAGAGGTTGACCTGTAATTGACTGTAGGTCCATTAACTGCCATCACACACACACACATCTCTGCCCACTCTCGACACACATGCACTCATACCGACACAAACAATAATGACTTTGACTAAAGAACTTAATCCTTAAAATTGACAATAGGATTACAGTGTTAAAGAGCATTGCCATCACTGTTCCACTTCCTGCTCCCCCTGTGTCATCTGAACTGTTTCAAATCCTTTCAAAGACAGAACTGTTGTGGGGAGAGTCCTCCTGCTGGGCGCGTCCTCTGAACTATACCCTGATGTTTAACTCAAGCAGACAGGTTAACTTGGGCAAAAGTTAAAGTCTGCACCACCAGAACATATAAACAACACATTTGAGGGATCTTTTTTTTTTCTAATTGGTAATTGTTCAGATTAGAAAAGAGAGGAAAGGATGAGTCATGTCTGAATTATTCACATGCTCTGGCTTGGTTACTCCTCTAACACTAAACCGTATGGAACAGAATGCAAGAGGAAACCATTAAAACCAGTGGGTTACCATACCACTGTTTATTACATCTGTGTTTTCGTTTTCTTTTTAATTAGAATTTTTGTGAAATATTTCATTTTTTTAACAGAAACGGGACAAAACAATCTCAGAGTCACGGGAATGACATCCTAAAACTAGGCTTGTAAAAATATACAGGTAGACAAATCATCCCCATATGTCTTAGAGTGCAACACACATCCCTGCTTCTTATGTTGCTGTTTCGTCAACCAAGCATGGACTCCTAAGATGCAGAATCAACCTTTTGTAATTACTGTCATTAAAGAAAAAACATAAAATTGCCAACACAGTGCTGCTAGTTTCTGCATGCTTACAGATTTCCTGTAAATGGAGAAGCTGGAGAGGTTGTACTGTGCCAGAAAACCCCTGTTTTTTCAACTTCACTTGCCTGTTCAGGCACTGAGTTTTCCACATAAACTTGGCTGAAATTCAATTCTGTTTGATTGGACAGTAAATGAGTATGAAACCAGCAAGTGCAAAATGAGTCATTAACAATTTGCACTGGTTTCCTGGAAAAGACAAACCTCTGTCATGTGGTGAATTCCAGCTAAGGACATAAATACTCATCTACAATTGAAGTTCTTGTTAAAACTACTTTTTTTCATTCTTGACGTTGAGTGTGCTGACATTACACTTGGTGGGCACATTCAGCACGCACCGGTGACACTGATGTGTGCCATATTGGTAGAGAAACTCAGGCTCCCATTCCATCACAAGGCCCGATGCACAGCATGTGCTCTGAACTGGGCTTACTGGGTAGTGGCGACAGTGTTTGTCAAGAGAAGAAAAACTTTTCCAAACCTTACTAAATATTGATTTATGTAAGTTTTATGTTTAAATCCAGCAAGATGTCATGACAGAAAATAAATTCCCTACATCAGTACACAGTGAAAAACCTTCTAGTTAAATAACAATTGCTCAATCTGTACAGTTACTACCTTGACCACTATGTCAACATCCTTTGTACCCATACCTGTTCCAATGTGAGGATGTCCAAATTCCCTTTGTTGCTGGTATATTGCCAGAAACACCTAAAGATGAAAGATGGGGGTTGAACCATGGGGCTTTGTCACTGAATACTTTAATGCAAGACATAGCTTCCCACACTAAATCATGTAAAGCTCATTGGGTTAACTTGTGCATGAAATGTGCTATACAAATTTTATATAGTTGTCTACAAAATTATTCATACCCTTCCATTAAAGAAAAGGCAAAATTAATAATAATTCAAATAACTGCATACTGAAAAAAAAAAATATATATATAATTTGCTAAATTATAATCTAGTGAAATAAGACATTGTTTTTTAATTTGATTGAGTTGAAAAAATAATAAAAAACAAACAATACAGTCCTGGACCAATGAGAGCAGTTTGCTGATGAGCCAAAGTACCTGCCAACAGGTGTAGAAGTCTGATTGAGAGTTACAGAAAACACGTGATTGCATTGATTGCCTCAAAAGATTGTTCAGCAAAATATTATCTTATGAGTGACATAGCGTATATAAATTTCTCATATTTTTTGCTTGTTCTTAAAAAATATTTCTATTGAACCACAATTCAAAAACAATGTCATGATTTTCATACAATTTTTACATATTACTTTTTTTCTGTTCTTTAATGGAAGGATATGAATAATTTTGCAGACAACTGTATTTATTGTATCAGAGTAGTTTTTGCATTTGAAGCTTTTCATGAAATTATCCATCATAATGTCTTTAATACTGTGGGACAAAATGGTCCAAAATATTAATTTATTTTAAGAAGATACCCAGGCACATCAGGCCTGCTTTTGGTCATCTTTTCTTTAAAAATGAAAAACAAACTTTACGTTTTATTCATTGCCATATCATACGCATTGTGCTGTCATGGTAAACATAATCTCATTAAGATTGAATTGAAATCTGGAGGATCTGAAACAGATTTGTATTAATGTGGACTTGGAACAGTTGCATCTTAAGTGCCAGAACTCCGGCGTACCATTTTCTTCCTTTTCATGTTGGAAACCTAACATTAAGACATCACCCGGAGACTATACTCTCAGGAGGTTTCTCACGCTGTGTAATTTTTCTCTCATGCTTTCTGCTCTCACAGGAATCTAATGACATCATCATAGGCTTGATTTATGTTGTGAGAGTTGTTTTGCTACCACTGCAGACACACACACCGTCTCACTTTTTTCCTTTTACAATATATCAAAGTTGAACTGGGTCTGGTGAGAAATTTGTTCACACAGCATGCAAGTGTCTTCCTCAATTATTCACTTAATCCCCTTTCACTTTCACACAAGTCTGACTTTTTCTGCTATGTTTTTTTCTTTCATTACATTCAGCAGAATTTTCAAAGGTCTGTGCATCTATCCAATTATACCTGTTTATTCCAATGCAGGGATGCAGGGGGCTGGAGCTAATCCCAACGGGTATCTGATGGCAGGAGTAGCCAGTTTCCTTCGCCATTTCTTATTTGTATATAGAAGATGTGAATAAGTATAGATACAGTAGTAATATTGTTACGGTCTAAACAAATGATTGAGTCTTGCTCGACTCTCCTAACACAGCAAAGCAAAAAAAAAAAAAACAAGAGCCCTTCCAGAGGCATGATCAAACCAGCATTTATCAAGCTTTGAAAGCCCCTGCAGACTTTGTTAGTATTGCTACACCTGTCAAGTTTTTTAATCCTGCATGGCATGCACGTAATGATGACAGACGTGGCAGATTTACCACTTCTTTATTTTAAACAACTGCCTCCCAGTGTGCTGCAAGGCTTAAAGGGGATTTTTATAATGTAAACTGCAACACCACAAACTAATTCAGTAAGACCATGGTGTGTTAGCTCTGAGCCATAAAAATAATGTTGTGTCAATTGTAGGAAATAAGCTACTGTTTAAAAATGTATGACTTTAACTTTTATATTTACTTTTTTCATGTTGTATATGACTGTTTTTTCTGCTCTTAAATTTGGAATATCAAAAGCCTCATAGTATAATTGCCACAGTCATATTTTGGCCAAATTGTGATATCTGTCAACTCTTCTCCCCTAACCATACTGACTCACTATGAATCATCATTTCTGAAAAACTTAAAATATGACGCTATGGTGCTAACGATATGTGTCTTTTGAAAAGGAAATTGAGTACTTAATTTGGTCTCCATATGTGTCGTTCAAAATCAACAATTTGTCTTTATTGTGAGGATACAGTGCAGGAAATGAGCTGACGTGACTGCTTGATTATGATTCATCACTGGTCATTGTTACCAAGGAGATGATTGAAAGTACAAATGTTTATGCTCATGTCATCAATCAATGGAAATGGGTTTGAAACATCCTTTAACTGAAATGACTTTAAGGAGTATTAATGATCATGTCAGGCTCACAAGACAGAAAAGATGTGTATATTTATTCATAATTATTTATATTTATAGGGAGTTTGAAAATTGGATGCACGTTAAGCCCAGTAGTGTGTTATTTATTCATCTTTTTTTCCTCTCAACTCTTCCTGTGTTGATCATGTAAAGATGCCTCCCCAGTGGTTTATTATTCATTATTGGTGCCACAGCACAAACTCATCAAAGACAAAAATTGTTTCATTCCACCAACAAAACCATCAAAAGTGGTGTCCTGGTGGCCCAGTGGTTAAAAAGGCATGTCAAGCAACCATTACGATCTGGGTTGAACTCTGGTCACACGCTGTTGTTGCATGTCAGCCTCATTTTGTCTTTCAGTGTTTCCTGTTGCTCTCCAAAGTCATGAATCTAATTAAAAACAAAAAAGGGTCAATCAGCCGCAAGCTTTAACTCCTATATATTTGAGTCACACCACAAATAAAAGTCCATATAGTTTAATTGCCATTGAAATAAGCTTAAACCAAGTTTATTTATGACATGAGACTCCTTAAATTTGAATTACACACAAATTAAAATTGTGATGAATAAAAGGATGGATTAATATGTTGTTGTATATACAGTGATAACTTCTGTGTTTTTAGGAAACAAAGATTTTCTTTTCTTTTTTTTAACTGACTGATTTTATCGATGATATGTTGGTCCCCTTAAAGGAGTCATCACCCGGAAATTGCACTTTTTCAAGTTAAAACGTGTGTATCGGTGTTGGGGCGGTATATTAACTTGCCTGGGA
>JBBBVU010000007.1:8403969-8414617 GCA_037177055.1 Atherinosoma microstoma | reverse complement strand
CTGCTTCACGGGCAGACATTTCTGGCCGTGATTCAGCCGCAATACGCCCGCGAAAGGCAGTGTGACCGGGCCTTTAGCAAAACAGACTACTTGACTGGGCCCATGGATACATGGGTACACAGAGGAGCTGAGCTGAAGGGACGACCCACAAGGCCCAACTGGAGCAGAAAAGCCAGGAAACGCCTGAAGCCTGAAATCTGTTGGTTGTGAACTCTCCTGCAGGATCAGAGGCTTGAAACCCAGGGACAATGTTAGGGAGTTTATAATAGATATAATGGATAAGTGTTTCTCCTCTTCAGGTGACCAGGGATGCATCAGCGTCCCACTATATCAGCCTGAAGTTGAAAGAGCTTGCCTACATTTACAACTGTTTAAAAGTCTGAAAATAGTCATTCCAAGAATTTATAAGTGACATTTCTAGTTTCTGGTGACTTTTAAAATTTTTTAAGTGATTTTAACGTTGAATTTTTATTCATTAACATTGAAGCTAGCTCCAAATAGTGGTGCTAACGGTGGTTGTATCTTAAGTCAGAACTTCAGGAGAGAAGAAAAATAAGATGGACATCATGAGTTATTTTAGAGTGAGTTTCAAGGCCCATTTATGCTCCTTTACGTACGTTAATCATGAAGTAAAATAATCCTGTATTCAATTTAGCTAAACAAACAATCAAAATCTTGATCACAATCACTGAATAGGATATTTTACATAATAATAATAATAATAATAATAATAATAATAATAATAATAATAATAATAATAATGATAATAATACATCAACCTTATATAGTGCTGTTTTGGAGACTCAAAGATGCTTTACACACACACATACACACACACACACAAACACAAATGGAATTAAGGAAAAGCCAGTTTGTACAAACTTATGCTTGTTTAGCTGTCCTATCCACGTAATTATATGATTCTGCAAATAAATGTTTATCATAAGTGGAAGAAAACACTAGACTTCCAGGGGAAACTTTGGACCAATTTTTTGTCCCTACCGATGTCAACATCAACCTACGCCCTTGCATGGACTATAACGGAAAGATAGAAGTTTTAGTCATTGATTCAAAGGCTTTACAGTTACTTTTATTTATTTATTTACATACTGTAATATAACACAGGCAATTGTTTTATATTATCCTCATTTGTTTTGTGGTGGCCCTAGCTCAGGAGAGGAGGGTTGGTGGTTTGAGCCAAGGTTTTCCCAGACCACATGTCAAAATGTTCTTGGGCAACCCCCATATTCCCTTCAAAATGTGTATTTCCATGTCAATGTGTATGGTAGAGTAAATGCATTATCTTTCTATTGGCTTGTTGAGGGAGGCATACATTTTTCTTCTTTTTAAATTACGGTACAACATGGCCATTCAAGACAGTTTTTATACAGTGCAGACTACCAGGGTATGAATAAGTAACCACTATTGAGGATAAAATAGAGTACCTTTGAGGACATCACCCTAGTCACAAGCCTTTGTAGCCCTAAAGCAGGCATGTCAAACTCTGCCCCTTAAAGGCCACTGTCATGCAGGTTTTAGATGCTTCCCTGCTTCAACATACCTGCCATAGATTAATGGACCATTGTGCAGCATTTGACAACAATCTGTTAGATCCATTTCATCAGTTTTGCAGCAGGGAAGCATCTAAAACCTGCAGGACAGTGGTCCTGGAGGACTGATTGCACATCCCTGTCCTAACCAGGTGGTGTTGATCCTGAAAAGCGAGCAAAAAGCAGATGAAATAATAAAAAAAATTAGGAGCATAAACATAAACTATCATGTTGCAATTTGGACTTATTTGTTTTTAACGGCTAAAAATATGTTTAATGGAAGTCTGAGAAAGTGCATTGATACCATACACCAATGTTATATTTCCATACAGCACACATGATTAAGAATAAAACAAAGTTTGTGTTGAAAATTCCTGTTTTTAGACCCAGAATAAGAGTTTAATGGGTACTTACAGGTAATTGTTAAATGAATGCAGATGTTGGGAACATCTATATATTATGATGGTTAAAGAAATATTAGTGAAATACATTTCTTTTTTAAAAATGTGTATATGATGGACACTTAAAAGACCTATTTTAAAAGAAAGGTTTCTGCACACTCACCACTTAGCTTCCGTTGTTACAGTATACAGTCTACATATGTCCAATTAGGTCGCAATGTACATAAATATCATATTTAATAGCCTGTGAGAAAAGTCTTATCTTGACAAATTGTACTTGAATCTTAAGTGGTGGTAAACTATAAGTTAAAAGTAATGCAGTTTCCTTCAGTGATGATAGTTCATGAAAATCTATGGAAAATCAAAACCCTCTATCATATTTAAGACTCTTCATTAACAGATAGAAATCAACTCAGAAGAGTCCATGATTTCATCCACAACACTTTCAGGACAGAATGTTTATAACAGCTATTTTCTCGGTCAATAATAAATTTAGATGTGGTTTCCTTGAGACTTAGAGGCTAAAGGTGCTGTAAACCACAGCGTTCCGGGTTTCCAGCCAGGGACCTTTTGTTGTTGCATGTCTTTTCCTGTCTCTTCTCCCTCATTTCCTGTATTGTCAAAAGTTACAGTAAATAATGGCATTATCTGGCTCAAAATATAGGAAAAATAATGAAAAGTTGGCTTAAATTTTAATCTTACCCTGATAAACATGAAGTCACTGAAGACAGCGAGATGAGTTTGAAAGCTCCCAAGGAGACTACTTAATGGGCTCTAAATTGGGATCATTGTAGAGTAGAAATAATGATCTCTGAGGTTTAAAGTTAACTTGCATGTGTAACTTGAGATATTTGCAATATTTATTGTTTCTTTTTAAGCTGAAGTAAAGTCCTGTGTTTCATGGCACATTTCATGCTTTCTCTTTGTTGTAATGGAGGGAAAACAGCTTTGTATTCTCTCAAATATGAAGTCTTTAACCACATGCAGTTAGTTTTGCTGAAAGCAACAATGTCAGATGGAAGTCTGCTTGAAAATGCAGTGACTCAATTCTCTCTGTGTTCTACTTAAAACCCCAAAGACAATCCCCCTAATTACAGACTCAATGTTGAACTGTCCTTTGAAAATCAGAAGGAATACCCAGTGATGAGAAAGGGAGGAAGAGACCCATTTTTACATGATGAATCATTGGGGGGAGAGAATGATTAAGGGCCTGCACCCATGTCCGCCCTTTTCTGTTTGTTTGAAAAACGCAGCATGCCAAGGCTTCAATCTCCAGGATTAGATGGTAATAAATTTGTGATGGAATAATCCTGTTGGGCAATCCCATTCAAAGGGACGGGAAGTCAAGTTTCACGGCTCTGTGTGTCAAACAAAAACACAATAGTTTATGGACTGATGGATCCTCACTGAGCCTTTCCATAACAACATGCAGGCGCACTGTACTCAGATCTTTGCTTGGTACTCGTACAGTAAAACACTATACTGCAGGAACTGGTAAGGAGACAGTAAGGAAAGAAAAGTAGTCAAAGCCTAAGCAGAAAATGTATTTAAAGCCTTGTGTATTATATTGTTAAACTGGAGGCGGGGGGGGGCAATGAAACTGTAGTTAGACCTAGTCAAATCCTAAAATCAACATGCTGAAAAAATTATTCTACCTGCCATCAGTATTAATATACAAGTTCATTATTTTAAGCTCACTTTGACATGCAAGTGCACTCATTTTTGATAATTAGCACAAAACATGGTCTGATAATGAGAATGAACATTTTATTTATTTTTAGCTTTTTGAATAATCTACACATTAGCTTCACCAGTGATAGAAATGTATCTATCAAGGCTTTTTGATTCAAACTAGGACAACTTTATGCCTGTGCATGAGTATGACGAGAAGTTGACCTAAATACTGTAAGAGAAAACTGATGGTGCTTGAAAAAAGGAATTCTAAATGCAATTTTCATTATGTGAGATGAGATGAAAGGATGGAACCAAATTTATTGACTAATGAAGTAATCTAAAACATTTAAATATGTTAGCCTCTAAAGGCTCAACTCCATGGAGTGGCGACATGAATAAAAGCAGCTGATGTGATAGGACTCTGAAGAGTCTCAAAGCTGATGGCAGATGAGCAGAGTTTGGAGGTGGTAAATACTTCTGATGAGGCTCCAAGAAGAGGTGAAGATGCAAGTTGTGCCAAAGTCAACCTGGAGCGAAAATAAAGAGAATTTTAAACGACATTATCCGGCTGAACCGTGTGAAACAGAAGTGATGAAACATAGCAGATGGAAAACCCAAACACCAGGAAATGAGGGCAGATGAGAGGAAACAGATCTCTATTAAACTTATGCTAAATCTTCCCTTTGGTTAGCTGTGTAAGAACAAAAAGAAAGAAATCTGGTCCAAATTTATGGCAACTCACTGATGAGTCCCCCCCCCCCAAATTTCATGGTTGTGATTGAAGAAATGTTATGAAATCACTCAAATCAAAGACACACATTCTCTGGAGATCATCAATGTTTCCAGATAATTCAGTCTGGAAGTCATTGCTGTAAAAAGCATCAATATTTATTCATTTTGAAAAGTAAAGACAACTGTCGATAGGCTCCTTTTTTTTCAGTTTCCCTGAGATATCTACTTTTTTTTTTAGCACCTTTCTGGTTCTTTGCACTCAAGTATGTTTTCCGTGGCTTCTCTGTAACTCTAAAACACTGGTGACCACTACAGCTCATTTCCTTCCTTGGATGTGAAAACTATAGCCAGTTTTTTACACATAATGATAGTGAAACCAAAGAATACTAGATCAAAATCCATCCGCTTTTCCTGCCTGCGGCAAACAGGAAGTGGTTTGGTCCAGTCCAGACGGGAGATTAAAAAAAAAGAAAACAACCCATAAAAGCCATGTTATAGGTCTGCAGTGACTGACAGCTGTGCAAAATGCACGTAATTTTGCATGAAGCCACTAGCCCACCCACAGCAGAATATATGGCATCCAGACCAAGAGTGTATGCTGTTTTTTTCTTTCCTTTACAAAACCGATCGTTGTCAGGTTGTTCGTATTTAAAGCTTTAAAAGATCATATAGCATGTGTTATTGTACACCATGTGGTTTGATTTGTACAAGTTCATTAAAGTCCATTGTTGGAATAACTCTCAGAGTTAACCATCAACAGTTGCACCATAATTCACACTGTGAATGTAGGATGCACTCATGTTTGGAGCACTGACTGCAAAAATGATTCTCACAATGCATTGGGGACATAATTATTAAAAGCCAAATTTCTTTCTCCTATGAAATACTGAAATTTGGATTGTCAAAAACCGCACGCTTCACCTTTCTTTTTCTTTTTTTTAACCTGCTGATTTGCTGACTGTCTGTTCTGCAACCAGTGTTTGATTAAAACAGATGTTCTCTGCACCTTTAAAATGGGACTCATGAGAGCTGTGAACTAAAACATTAAAACTGCAAGCTCTAACACTAAAACAATATGCTGAGAAATGCTTAAATTCTCTGTGGAGCTGGGGGGAAATCCAGAGACAAGTGGTAGATATCATAAAGTGATGGATACCATTGTCATTGCACATTATCATTTGATCCATAAGGTAAAAATAGGGGTGTACATGTTATCCAGAATCTATACTCTTGGAGTAGTTGGTCAGAGTAAGAACATAATGTTTAAGGAGTATTTAACAAAATTAGATGTACTGAGTCTATGCAACATATTTTTCAGACAAAATCTAGTCAGTTTACTATTTCACAAAAAAATTATATATGAATTCATTCCAATGCCTCTTGTTATGGGTGTCATGGTTTGAAGCATGCCGTTTTAACATGTATTCTCACTGCAAAAAACTAATGAAGGATGACTTTTGGCGTGGTTGTAGCATAAGTCCTTAGATCAGCTATTAGAGGTAAACCAAGAAGTTCAAACTCTCGTCAAGCATTGCTGCTACATCTTCATAAAGCAAGTTGTTTGCTGCTGTGTCAACTTTTAAGATTGGAAAGTTGGCTTGTCTCTTTTGGTTGGAAAAATCTTTCTTAAAGAATTTTTTGGCAAGTAAAAAGTCAATGATTAAACTGTCCTTATTTTAGGAAAAAAAAATAACACTTTGGGCCAAACATAGGTCCACTGGTTCCACTGTATAAAAGTGCCACTATAAACCATACTTTACAACCACAAGCTTTTTAAAATGCACTGGGACATAAAGTCTGCAGATGAAAAGATGGTTGGTGGAAGTACAACTTCAATGAATATCCTGCTCAAAGACAGAACAGTAGGACACCAGCCTGCAGAACTGACATATTTACACCTAAATCTACACTCCTGCACCTGCATTATAGCACCGTTTGGTTTTGCACAATACATATTTTCTGCTCATATTCTCTCAAACTCAACATGGCACAAGCCTTCACAGTCATAATAGAGATGCATGACATCAGAAACCATAGGAGTTGGCCCATACTCTGCTCACATCCATGTCATAAAGGAAGCTCCCAAAAGTACCATAATCTCCAGACTTTTCATACAACTTCTTGAAATGCTAACCCCTATTCGGTCCCCCTCAAAGTATGATGGTAAAAAATTGGCAGCACACAAACCACACTATGCTTGGGAATTGAAACTTTGCAGTCCACGGCTGTTATGGGACCATTATGAAGTGTAATTGTTAAATTTATCTACATGTGTCCTCAATGTTTGCTGCCATAAATACTGCGGAGAGGTGGAGCAGCTCCTTGAACTGCAATTCATCATTCCCGCCATCTTCCTGTTTTTTATGACACCATGCTGGGAGGATGGTATGATTCCAGAGGATGATCTAATGACACTAAATCCCTCCTAATTGGTTCAGTTAAGTGGGCGATGACCAAACTGGCTCTTCTCTATCCGAACCACTAATTAGCATTC
Source organism: Atherinosoma microstoma (assembly GCA_037177055.1). NCBI lineage: Eukaryota > Metazoa > Chordata > Actinopteri > Atheriniformes > Atherinidae > Atherinosoma > Atherinosoma microstoma. The sequence continues at coordinate 8,407,766 of JBBBVU010000007.1, read as the reverse complement.
AGTAAACCGTGAAAGAGAAACAATGGACAAGTTTGATTCCAAAATGAGATGTACTAAAAATGCCTCTGTTCTCCAGATGAATGCATCAGAAAAAAGGAACTCTTTTGAAGAATAAATTTCACATTTAGGCCAGTTGGTGCTACTAGCATTTAGGATCCTGTTGCATCATATTTGGCAAATCTGAAATTGTGAAAGTTTGAAATAAGTTCAGTAAGAAAGTATAATTGACTCTCATCAACCAGATTTTTAAGATGTGTGAAATAACCACAACCTTGTTAACACTGCATGGCCTAGTTGTGACACATGGAAATCAAGTGGCAGTTTTTATACTTAGTAGCTGCACACTGTGCAATTTTGTCCATCTTAAAAGTTCACAGCAAGTTGGACTGTGCAACAGGCATGTTATGAACTTGGCTACGTTATGTTTAATGTATGCGGACTGCACTATGATGATAGCATATAAATCATAGTAGGGTGCGACTGTCAAGAGCATTACATTAACGTCAAGTAGGTTTATGAGCCGACAGACTAAAGAATGTGTTCATATGTCTGCTTTGCTTTTCACCATGGAGCCATTCTTCTGGTATTTCCTTTAGGCTTCCATCTTAAGTGTTTGGGTTTGTTTTGGCTTTTACACCAAGGCGCCCCTGTCTCTTCGATCAACTTATCACTCCATGCTACATATTAATTAGTCGGTTAGGTGACGCTGGTCATAGCAACAGTCACACAGTAGGATGATCCTTAAGTTTCAGACACGATCGGACATTTCTTGGCTATATTTGGTCACAAGGCCATTACAACAGCGCTCGTTGAATCTCACTTACTGTAGGAGCACTGTTTTAGCTACAATCAAAGATGCTGCTGCGGTTCTTTTATATTAGTTATCTGTCATTTGGTACAGCCAGAAATACCAATCTATATATACCAGGCTGAAGAGGAGACAGGGGATGTTTTCACATATGGAGGACCTTCAACCAGTGAATGCTGGTTCAGTTCCTGTATTATTTATAATATATTAAGCTGTTCCTAATTTTGGTTTCAGTCATTATTTGATTTCACAGGTAATAAAATTATTTGATTAGCATTAGAAAAAGCTCATGGTTTTTATAGTCTGACTGCAACAGGAAACCAGCAACAGTTTTATATGCCAGGGGGCAGCCATGTTGCAGTTTGCTTTAAAGGTCCCATATTATGCAAAATTCACTTTCTAAAGGTTTTCTAACAGTCATATGTGTCCCCAGGACAGTGTATGAGATTTAGGAATTAGAAAATCCTGTCACCGCTCTCTGTCTTCCTTGTTCCAATTTTCAGCGAATGTGTGCTCAAACGGGTGTTCCGTGAAATCTTTCCCCAAGTGACGTTGAGAAGGGAAACAACCTCTCCCTGCATAGTGGATGCAGCCATGGACCCGCACACTTAGCTAGCTGCGCCCGCCCTCAAAAATCTCAGCGCGTAGGCCATTTTTTCGCCTCACAAACCCTCCAAAATGACGAAGCTAAGAGCAAAGCACGGCAGTTGCTCTGTTAATGGCTGCACCAACGAGCACAAAAGTCTATAGGCTATATACTTCATTCATCTGAGCTTCTGAAGACCCAGTGGATGGAGTTCATTTTTGATGGATATTTACCCCCAAGACTTCCCAAGGTTTTGTATGTGTGCACCCAGCATTTTAAGGAGGACTGTTTTCACAACTTGGGTGCATATAATGCAGGCTTCACCAAACAGCTGAAATTGAAGCATGGATCGGTACCAACTGTCTGTGATACATCTGTAAAGGTAGGAACTGCTAGTGATTTCGTTGCTTTACTGTGTAGGCCTGCTTAGCCTGATAGCCTGTAAACATGTTAGCACTGCAGCCAACGAAGCTCGGTCACTGCTGCTAACGTTTGTGTCCTTGAATTATGCAACACTGGAGACATTCTCCAGGACCGGGTTCTTGCTTGCGGTCTAACTCCGGTTTTCAGCGCTACAGCGTTTGTTTACTCTCAACTAAACTATTATGGGCTGTTTGGCCGAGGAAGCGCAAGCTGTCAGTCACCCCGGGAACGGTGTGTGGAGTGGAGTGATGGGCGGAGCCATCAGCTGCTCGGTTCCCTGAACAGCCCGCCCACTCAGAAAGAGCTGTTCTCAGAAGAGGGAAAATAAGGGGTTGACGAGAAGCTACTGCCTTCAAAGTAAAGGCTGATTTGATCGAAGTATGGCTCTGACAGTTTATTGAGATATCAAAAAATTGTTTCAGATTGGGAACAAAGTGCATAATATGGAACCTTTAAGTACTCAAGACTCACTACTTCAAATTTTAGTCAAATTTGCAGGAAAATGAGCTGCAAAAGAGCCAAACCAGAACTGGTTGCACATAAAATACTTTATCCAAAGCCCCCCACTGATTTCCCAAAAAAATGTTTGATTGGGGAAAAGAAAATGAAAACATTGCCATTCAAGTTTACACATGACTTGCTCAAAGGAAACATGTCACAGAGTGTGGGTTTTACATTAGCTTAGAAGAACCGATCTTAGCTCCTAGCTGACAAACATCCCGCTCAAATCATCACAAAAACACCCTCATATCATCATATTACACCCATCCAACAGTAACTCCACTGGCTCCCAGTATACCCTATCCAGTTTAAAATACTTCTTTGTACCTTCAAGGCCATCCGAAACCTCACCCTGCCATATCTCTCTTACATTCTCCACATCGCCACCCCTTCCCGTGTGCCCCCTGTCCATCTCAGCACCATCGGGAGCAGAGCTTTCAGCCGCTCTGCTCCCCAACTCTAGAACTCTCTTCCACCAGATATTCGCAACCTTGACAGTCTCCCCATCTTCAAATCCAGACTCAAAACTTTTCTGTTCAAAACTGCATATTCATTGCAATCATCTCACTGCAAGCGTACCCTGCCATTCATTCATTTTTATTGTCTTAATTCTATCCTTTGTATATTTGTATTTTATTTTATTTTTTTAATGTTGTAAAGTGTCCTTGAGAGCCCTGAAAGGTGCTGACAAATAAAATGTATTATTATTATTACTCCTGACAGAGTTTGTTATGATAGCACAGAGTTCAGTAAGTGGGGCACCATTGAGGTGAAATGCCCATATAATGCTAAAGACAAAATCCCAGCTGAGGCAGCAAAATCAGAGAAGTTCATGAGTGAATTGCATTATGGGGCCCTAAAACTCAAACACGATCATGAATGTTATCACCATGTACAAGGACAAATGACCATTACTGAAGCTCGGTGGTGCGATTTTGTCATCTATACAAAAGCTGGCATTTGAGAGAATACCATTTAACACCCAGTTTTTGATATCAGCTGCTTGCAGATTACATGATTTTTTTTATTCCTATTTTCTACCCCAGTTCATTTTGTCACAAAAATCTGCAAAGTAATGCAAGCTAAACAGTTTATTTATTTTAATTTATTCAAACAAACTATGCCAATTTCACATTCACTTTATTTATGTAGCACATTAAACAAAGTGCATTTTTTCCAAATAGCTGCTCAAAAAAAAAGTAATGTCACAAAAGTCTGCAAAGTAATGTAATCTAAACAGTGCTGTGCCAAATTACAGTGCTATGGCAAATTCAGATTAGTTATGTATCACATTTAAACAAAGTGCACAAAAATGTAACGAAGAAAATCAATAAAAGGGAAAAAATAGAATTAAAAAAATGCAAGGACACCAGATGAAAACTTATTTCACTAATGGAGGTAGAAGATTTACTAGAGCAGCAATGATTACAACTACGTTGTCAGCATTCTTAACCAGACCAAGATCCCATGTTGTGTTCA
>JBBBVU010000007.1:8376458-8387268 GCA_037177055.1 Atherinosoma microstoma | reverse complement strand
ATCCTGCTGTTAGTTTACAAAGCACTGAATGGTTTAGGGCCAAAATACATTCAGGATCTTCTGGTTCATTATGAACCAATCAGATCCCTCAGGTCATCAGGGTCGGGTCTACTTTCAGATCCCAGAGTCAGAACTAAACATGGAGAGGCAGCGTTCAGTTTTTACGCTCCTCACATGTGGAACAAACTCCCAAAAACCTGCAGGTGAAACTCTCAGCAGTTTTAAATCAGGGTTGAAAACTTTTCTATTTTCAGCCATTTATGATAACAAGTGATATTTTCTCTGAGGGTTTTCTTTCTTACTTTATTCATTTTTGTTGTTTATTTTGTGATTATACTTTTGTTTTTAATTCTTCTTAATGCTTTCTCCCTGCTGTGATGTTTCTAATGTTTGTATGTAAAGCACCTTGAATTGTCATGTACATGAAATGTGCTATACAATTAAACTTGCCTTGCACTTGTACTTGTGCTCTCAGGTCAGAGCAATTTTAGCATCATGTTTTAGTGAGGTGTTTTTTTTTTTTTGTTTGTTTGCTTAATTCATTTTATAATTTTGTCCTTTTTTCCCCCAAACTGCTTTTAAAAACAAACTTACAATCTGCATGTTTCCTCGGGTGCATCTGTATTTAGCTCCCCTCTTGAACCCTTCTCTGCAAATCAAATGACTTCTATATATTAAATTACATTGTGTACCTACATCCTCTGATTAGTGGAACCTAATTATCCCACATTCAAAGAATAATAATTCTTGGACATCATTCAGTGGCGATGCCTCGAAAAGATTGCAGGCATTATTGGTTCTCCTCTGCAGACTTCTCACAGACAGAGAGGAAAAGACACACAAGATTAAACCAATATGCATTTTCAGTATTACAGTAGTCTGGCCAAAACGTGTGCAAAATAATCATGAATCACAACTGTTCTCATACCAAATGCAACCACAGGAGTGAACTCTTTCCATACTGCTGTGCATAATCATCTTCAAGCACGAGTGCACCAATTCCTCAGCATGCACAGAAACACAAAACAGAGCACAAGCCCCTCATAGCCTAGAAAATAAAAAGGAGCACTTCTGTATCCTGCTGAGTTGCGGACAGATGATAATGCATGACGAACATCCCGGGCTGTGATGATGCAGACCTGCCAGCGGAGTCCGTCTTGATCCCGCGGTGGGTTCTCACCAAGACATGTTGCAGCGTGCAGCAACACAGACCTCCACCAGAGCTTGGAGCCGACCCCACAAGACCAGATGTTGTATGAAATGATGAGGAGAAGCCAGGGAAGGGGTTGTGCTCCATTTGAGATACTATGATGTGGGCGATTTGAGGAACACTGCACATGAGTGCGGCAAGTCCCGTGTCTGTTTTGGCACGAGCGACTGTGATGGCTTTAAGGCATGACGGCAGAGAATTAAAACCAAGAGAGAGACAAAGAGATCACTTTCAGAGTTGTACCTTTGACCTTTTTTATTTCCATACTTTGAAATATGTTTCTGTTTGCAGTAATTTCAGTAAAGTTCAGATAATGGATGGATCTAAGCTGCTGGAATCCAAGAAATCAATCACCTCATTGCAATGATGGTATGACGTATTTCTAGTAAATGAATTTGTGCAGCTGGTCTTGTTGGCAGATTCTTACCCCACTGTGCAAAGTATACAACATCATTGCTGCCAAAAAAAAAAGGAATATGGAGGGTTTGTGTTCTGCAGTTTATTGCAGCTTTGAGTTGACCCCAAAATAAACCTTAAAAAGAATCCAATGTCAATCTTTTTTTTTTCTTTGCCCTTGTTGTCAAATTCTCATACCTGCTGTAGCCAAGTGGATTTCTACCAAAAACTGAAAAATCTTTCAAATAGTTAATTTGTATCAGGCAGATTTGTTGTAAATACTTTTTGGGGGAAACACATCACTGCCCTTCCTGCTCTCTCACTTCCCCAAGATGTCTGAATGTGTCCAGTCACGGGTTGTTTATCTGTTAAATGTACTGGGCTCTCAGGAGTACACTGCAGTTTTGCTGCACCTCAAAAGGTGTTCAATGAAAGCCAGGTTTTGTGGAGGAAATCTATGCAGGTGAACCAAAACACCCTATGTAATACCCGTTTTCCTTAACATGCAGAACCAGCGGTGCACTATGCATTTTTTCCCAAAGTGCAGTGTCCTGTGTTCAATAGAAATACTCGCTCCACATGACCCCATGTGTTAATCTTTATGTAGAGAAAACCCTTCTTCCTTCAGGCTCACCGTCTACCAGACAGGGGGTGTTTTCAGTAAACAATTTAGAAAATGATTAGCAGATATACGATACGTCTTAGTGGTTCCAAACTGAGATCTGAGAGGATTATGCTTGGGGGACGTCGGTGCAGTGTGTTTTATCTCCTGTATCATCTCACAGGGTCATTCACATGACAGCAAGCTTCTTGAATTGGCCACAGATGTGTCTCCCTGAATAATAATCCTGTCAATGATGTCTGGGGAAGGGTGAAGGCCAGTTGATTAAACAGGGATCATGACAGGGTTTGAGAGCCATGACAGAATTAAATGACTGTCTGAACTAATGGGAACCACTGACTTAGTTTTGATGGGTTCATTAGGAAATCCGATTGCTAATATTATTCAGATGTAAATGCTTGAAGCAAGTGGTAAAGGATATTGTCCTAAAATCCACTTGAATCCTGCAGATCACAGGATTCAAGTACAAAATTCTGAAAGGACAGTTTTTTTTTATTAAGGTTAAGAATCTTTTGGGCTGATTGTGAACCCCAGGTAAGTCTGCAATAAACTTATTTCATGAAGATACATATTTACTTAGAGCTTCTGAGTACAAAAATATAATTATAAATGGTTACTTTTCTTACGCGATGCAGCTTTGTTTCCCTCCACAAAGCTCACCTCTCAACTTATCCACTTGCGAACAATGAAAATGCTTGTAAATTGAAGCTGAGATGACTGGAACTCATAAAACATTTCTGAGGAAACGTCAGTAACAAGGGAGACGAGGCAAGACATCTGTGCATCCTCTCTGATGTATATTTAGGCGTGCTTCATCTTATTCCTCTGTATTAACTGCAGGTGCTGGCTTCTCCTGGCAGCTTTATAAGTCCAGCTTCACTACCAAACTTGGTCACAGACTGTTTTGTCAGATCCCTTCGGCTCGACAAATCCAACTCTACAGTATACTATCACTTCTAAACACAGCCTGAACTTTGGAAAACATTTCCTCATATTCAAAGTATTCAAAGTTGTGTTTGTTGTTGTTGTTGTTGAACCATTCAGACAGTTCTTACGGAATAATTACTAACTTAGATTCCTCTTCAAAGTATTTTCTTTGCCAAAAACTGTTTTCCTCTTCCTCCCCCTCAAAAATCACAACCACCTCATTCTCAAAGTTGCCCCACCATTTTGAGGTCTAACAGCATGTCCAGTTTAAGACCACCAATGTTGTTTTATGTAACAGTGTACTCCATAACATGTTCTGATGCTTCAGTTCCTACAGTCAGCTTGTAACTGTTCATTTATATGTAAACATGTAAATAATCTTGTCAGCAAGGTTAGCATTAGCGCTTCCACCATGTAAACTAAGGGCTAATATTAACCCAAGGAGGTAATGAAGCACAATCTGATGTTGCAAGAAAAATGCCAGTCACTGAAAATACTCTTCCTGGAAGGTGTATTCAAAAAATGTTTGGTTTTAGTACCTAAAAGCTGTGTTTGCATGTGGATGAGATTTTTGCCTCTTTTTAAAAAAAAGATTTATTCTCTGTTAGAACACTGCTTAGATGTTTCTTTGATATAAAGGCCTAGATGGCTCTTCACTCTTTAGATTTCAGTGAAGAAGAACTGAAGTAAACGCTTTCATGGCACTACTCCTTTCTTCTAGATCTGGGTCTAGTGGCTCAGTGCAGTCAAAAACCTATAGGGTAAAAATGGAGGCTGATTTTAATTGGATAGTCAAGCCAAGGTAGTTGGAAAGTCAAGCATAGTTTACTGAAGGCAGCTGGATGAGTCAAACCAATCATAGTGAGGCAGCATCTCAACAAAGTAATCAACCAGTTATGACCACTTGCCTGGACTACTGTAATGCATTGTATATGGGTGTTAATGGGTCTCCCATTGTCTCACCTTCAGACAGTACAAAATGCTGCTCTGTATCTTTTAACTAGCACACATAAATGTGAGCATATTTCTCCCATTTTAGCCCCCTCTCCTTTGGCTGACTAGAGATGTCAGTACCAAAACTCCTCAGATTCATCAGAATGGCCATAATGGTATAATCACTGGACCTTGAGTGATCCTTGGATAAGAGACTGCATAATGATTCTGGAGGAAAACATCAGCTAAAAAAAAGAGTTTGGCTCTGGGAAGCACTGTATCTTTCAACAAGACAATGATTGGAAGCAAAGTGACTAAGAAGTAAAAACAAATCAATATCAATATATTTGGTGAGGTACAGTCCAGACCTGAATCACTTCCAGAATCAGTGGTTCATGCCTCTTTTTTTTTTTTTTAAAAGAGCCCTTTATAGCCATTTTAAAATATGTTTTTTGACACAAAGTACATATTAATAATTTCCTGAAAATAGCCTAATTCATACATTTAAGTTTCTTAACTGCATCTTTCTGCCTTTCTCTGCAAACTGAAAGAATGTCCTCCAAAATGAACCCCGTAACTACTGTGTTCATGTAAACAAACTATGATTATGTTAAAAAGCTTGGGAGCACCAGTGGTGAGAGAATTACATGTAAGCTGTTAAAATTATAAGCATTAATATGACAGTGGCATTGTAAAAGGAATGTGTTTTAGTCCCAACCATGATATTTTATTTTGTTGCTGTTTTTTCAATTATTATATTTCATCCCAATGAGTGTATTTTTTCTATCCTGAACCAAGTGTTGTTATTGCCGGAACACAACTAGGAGGAGACAAAAGCCTCTTATGTTATATAATGCAACTCAGTCAGCTGTCATATGTTGAAATCAGTTGGCCCTAGGGGACTCAAAGTGTCCAGAGAAAAAATCTCCCACATCATTATACCACCACAACCAGCCTGAACTGTTGATGCAAGGCAGGATGGATCCATGCTTTCATGGTTTATGCCAATTTCTGACCCTACCATGAGAATTTGGGAAGCTGAAAAGGAGACTCAACACACCAAGCAACATTTTTTCAATATTCCTTTGTGCAGTTTTGGTGAGTGTTTGAACTGTAGCATTAGTTTCCTGTTCTTAGCGGACAGGAATGGGAACTGCTGCTGTAACCCATCTGCTTCAAGTTTTATGTGTTCAGAGATGGTATTCTGCCTACCTTGGCTGGAACCAGTGATCATTTTAGTTCCTGTTACCTCTCTGTCATCTCCAACCAGTCTGCCCATTCTACTCTGACATCAACTAGGCATTTTTGTCCAGACAACTGCTGCTCACTGGAAATTTGATGGTTGTGTGTGAAAATCCTAGTAGATCAACTGTTTCTGAAATACAGAGCAGCCACAGTGAACTTCCTCATTTTGAAGGTCAGATTTAACATCAGCAAGTCTCTTGACAATGTACATATTCAGCATGCTTATTAGTTATTAGTGTTACCAGGCAATTGAATATGTGTACCTAATAAAGTGGCTGGTGAGTGTATATCTGTGTATCTATATTCAAGATTGCACATTAGGTTAAATATTTTCTCTTGATAATGTTTTACCTGATATAAAACATTTCCAACAATTAGAAATTAATAAAAGTAAAAAAAACTTTCCTTTAAAGAACTACACAGGCTGATTAAATCAGATCTGAACAGTACAGCAGGTAAAAACCAGGTTTTGACATTTAGGAAATTCTTCTGCAGAAAAGGTCAAATACTTGTTTTCTTAAGGCAATTTTATGAAGCATGTTGGTTGTGCTTTGTCTGTATCCATTTCAGCTACTTGCAAAGTGTTGTTCATTTTGGATTGTTTTCTTGGACCGTCACGGTGATGTTCAGTGAGCTGGATTGACCCACATTTTCCGAGTGTTCCTTTCACACCATCAGAGCTCCTCCTGCTCATTTCTAAGCTGACAAAGTCCAATGACAGGTTATTTCAAATGATTGGAGAAAGCTCCAGTCACCAGACTCTTTTTGTGGCTGCTCATTTTCCAGTCTGAATGGCACTCGATGTACTTCCAGAATTTTATGTGCTTCACAGCAAGTCAGACTTTTTTTGTTTTCTTTTCTTTTTCCTGTGTGTGTGTGTGTGTTTTTACATCTGAACAGACTCTACACAAGGAGTGTTAAATGTAAAACATGCAAAGCAACCATAACAGTTTTATTTAAGCATGTAAACATTATTCATTTCTCTTTATTTCTCTTTTACAACTGAAAAATCATTCAGAGAAAAAACTTTGGAACACTTAAAAGTACGGCAGCAGTTCTAAAGAAGATATTTATGGAAATGTGGGGATGTGAAAGTTGTCATGAGTGCAATCCTTCATAGATTTAAAGACACTGAGACATGTTCAAGTGGAATTTTATCAAAAGCAGGGCTGTCTCATAAGCATTTGGTTCTTGTTATTGCACTGGGAACCCTATGGCGCCTTGAATTGACTGGAAACCTCTGGCCTTTTGTATGTAAGCATGTGAATTCTCCTGGCAGGCAATACAGAGAACCACCCAAAACAAAACAGCCAGGAGCTCCGCTGTTCGGCGCTTAAATAACCAGCCTGCGCGGTCAAATTTATTTTCAGAGAGGAACAAAAATGCACACAGATCTTTGATGATGTCACCCATGTGCCAGATCCCCTGCATGCGCCTCAAAAGGCATTGGCTATCAGTGAAAAGGTTCCATTATGGTAGCGTGGTGATTGTAGAGCAGGCCAACACAGTCACACCCATGGAGGGAACAAAAGGCTCCTTTGCAGCTTGATGGCTGTTTGATATTGTTACCAGACTCCTGCTTTGCTTTCAGGCGCAGCCTCGCACACTCAGCTGCAAGATCCTGCAGAGAGGGCAACTATAAAACCCAAGAATAATGAAAAAGTTGACTAGAATGAGAGGAACTCCTGTTATCTAATGACCTCAACTGGCTTTGCAATCAGTGTTTGGTTTTCCTTTAGAAAAAAAAAAATGAAAAAAGTCTGGAAAAGAGGGATAAGACCGGAAAAACCCACGCCCATTTGGAAGTAATTCTAGTGTGCACCATCTGAAAGCGCTTGGCTGTGATACCATCACATTTTACTATAAGCAATGCATGCAGGACAAAAACCTGCAGAGGTTGGCAAAAACATAGTTTGAATGTCTCATCAAATGCTTCCTGCAGCAGAAAAGCTAATGTTTTTTAGTAATTACAGTTTATTAATAATCTATCACCTACACATTTTGAAGAGTATTTAATCAAAACCAGCAAAGACTGAAGGTGTGTTAATGTGCAAAGGTCAAAGAAATGTTAAATCTAAAGGATGAATAGACCTCTTTCATAGCAAACACTGTTGCTTTTCCCAGCTTGGAAAGCACAGGTGTAACTGATAACATTAACAACTGTTCTATTTAGTTGATTTCATTCCAATGTGCTGGTTTTGTTCTTATTGGTTCATTTAAAAAGCTTACTGGAACCATGAACAAAACCTCTTTCACTTGACTCAAATCACCTGCAGTAAAAAAGCATAATGAATCAGGTTTATCTTCTAAGCTTAAGCTAAGATAAAATGATCAGATTTATATCATACTGGTTTGGGAGCTTGCAGGTCATTTTGTCCTGTAATCAGAGCTGTTTATCATTATTTGCTAAACCAGTTGAAAATAAAGTTACTGGAATCTAACAATGAGTTTTCCCTTTAATTTCCCCTCAAGCACTCCCACCATTAATCCTAAAATGAGGTCAGACAGTGCCAGGTTTTACAACACTGAGAAAATATTTAGCATGAGCACCAGTGAGACTGGAAATCTGTCAGTATTGGTCTGCAAATGACACGATACCATATGACACGATATGAGATATTAACAGCATCTACTGTTGTATAACTACAGCTGAGTGGAAATGCCTTTGCACGTACAATTGTGAATAATAAATAAAACATGATACGTTGTGTTAATCATATTTTCACACTGATGGAATATTTTGCCCTTCATGAATGTTTTTGTAACTGGCGGGATTTTCTGCATAGTTTTTATCATCAGTCCGATGCTTTTAGAGAGTTTTTATAGATAAGGAAAGCCCATATATTGCATTTTCACTTCAATTTCACTTTAGTTGTACAGCACCAATTCACAACAAAGCAATCTCAAAGCACTTTTACAGACAATGCAATTCAATCCAATTTATTGTAGTCAAATTATAATCCAATTAAAACACACCAACATGAATGCCTAAATTTTTTGCTCAGGTTGCATTTAATCTTCTCTTCCATTCAGTCAGGAAAAACCCCCAACATTACCAGACTCAGGAAGGGGTGACTTTCTGCCTCCGTTATAGTTGGGGGTGGAGAGGACAGTTTTCAACCCTTGGGAAGAAATGAACAACATAAGTGAATCACTGCGTCAATGCAGTTGATGCATCTTCCTACTTGTTTTGTGTGGTTGTTAGAGCAATCAATTCATCATGGAGACAGAGAATTTGCTGTGCACATTTCCCTTTGTTAGAAATGGAGATGCAGTTTGGAAATAAAAGGGAGGTTACCACAAACCTGACCAGCTCCAAGTATTCTATGGACAGATAACATTCACCACAAGTTATATCGTCAAGGTTAAAAACACAAGATATAACACCAAGAGACTGGGATTTTTTCTTCTTCACATCTTTGTGTGACTGTTTAGTATTTTCGATTGACGTCAAGGTAAAAAAAACAAAACCACCACTAGGCATCTCTGTGGTGAGATGCACAACCTAGAAACTGTACCGGCCATAGAACACCCCTGATTTCTTCTTATCAAAATTTTCTCAGAGGAGCAGTTTTTATAAGAAAAGTTTCACTGTGGCACACATTGAATCCAGGTGGACTTTAAAATATAAGCCTGAAGTAAAACTTTTGACTTTAATGTGTGTAGTACTTATCTCCTGAGCTTGATTCCTTCTGAGTTTTTGGAAAAGTAGCGCAGGTATGCAGTGCAGTCCCGTCGATCAAAGCGGACCTCATCCGTCTGCAGCTGGGAGATATAACTGACACTCATCATATCAAACGACTCTTCAGGACGCCCGCTCGATAGAGCTCTCTTTGAGCTGTGCAGACTCTGCCACTCCACCCTGTATCCTGTCAGGCCTCGCTCCAATATGGATTTACACCTGGCGAATTGAAGATGGGGGAAAAAAAGGAGAATTAGCTCTTCCAAGTTCAGAGTCCAGTGCTGAAATGGCTTTTTTTTTTCTCTATCCTATTTCCTTTTCTCATATCACATCCAGCTGTCAAATGCCATATTATGCAAAGCTGTCCCAGGAACTAGGATGTGCACATGGTGGATAAATCAGCAAATTAAAAAAAGAAAAAAAACTGCTGGGATTGTAAGTCTTTATATACAAGTCTGACTTTCAGCAAGGTGTGGGCGACTACATTTCTCTCCCAGGGGTCTTGTTTTCTGCACCACAGTATGAAAGGAAAAAAAGAAAGAGAAAAACAGACAGAAAGTCTTTTCTTAAATTGAACTTAAAAACTGCAATTAATCTAAACAAGTTTATTGTTTTGAGGTTTTATCTATTTGAAGATGGGAGTAATTTTACAGAAACAGAATGGGTTTTGTAGTTTTTGGCTCTTTTCTTTGGATTGCAACTCTGTTTTTTGGGGGTAAAATAGCCTCAATAAACACATTTGTAATAAGATACCAGCGCATCTGGACATATTATGTGTGTAAAAGCTGAGGCATTTGTCAACAAATGATCCCGACTGATAAATAAGAACAGAAAGGCAGCAATGAGAACTTCTCTAAGTTCTCACCATCAGTGTAAAACAACATGTGCTGGATCAATCTGTCACATGTTCTGTTTTACCAGAAAGATGGAAGTGCTTTCGGAAGATTCAGCAACACCTTAAGAAAAAAACAGCCACCCACTCACCCAGCTCAGCGCGCCTGTTTTCTAAGTCAAGTTTCAATAGAGACACACTTCCTCTGCTTGAACCTTGTAATATGGTGCAGTTTTTTTTTTCCATCCGGGCCAATGTCAACTTTTGATAGCAAGGCAGCAAAAATATTCCTCCTTGTTGGGCGATTGGGTTACGACGAGTCACTGTTGTCTCTATAAGTTGAGCTCCTCAAGGTTGCTGGGAGGGCCGAAGTGTTTTATGGCTTCTTCACAAGAGGATGATTTACAGCTAAACTCCAAAAAGGTCCAAACCCTCTCAGAACCTCTAAACACAGGAAATTACTCCCATCATTTTGGCACCATTTTTACATAACTATTCTTAAGCTCTCTAAATGTAGGCCAAGGTAACAGTATGACAAATGTTGGAGGAGGACGTAGGAGCTGTACCAAACATCCTATCACAGGGTATGAAGATGGACTGGTATGTTAGATACATGAAAAGTGTGAATGGAAGGAGATTCAGAAATTAACTACACGGTGAAATTCTGCAGTCACTATCTGCTCCAATATAAGAAACAATGCATCAGTTGAGCAGAAGACGACACGTGTGACCATGAAAGTGCTCCAATGTGGAGGGATGCACATGCCTGTGGTGCTGGTAGTCAGAGCTAACCAGTCATTAACAGCTTCAGCAGTAGCTGGTGGTCACAGACTTCCTAAAACCACAGCAATGCTCTTTGAAATGTTGTAGTTGGATACCTGTGTTGTAGCTCTGTGTGTGTGTGTGTGTGTGTGTGTGTGTGTGTGTGTGTGTGTGTGTGTGTGTGTGTGTGTGTGTGTGTGT
>JBBBVU010000007.1:8357759-8372844 GCA_037177055.1 Atherinosoma microstoma | reverse complement strand
CACACACACACACACACACACACACACACACACACACACACACACACACACACACACACACACACACACACAGTCTCGGCAATAAAATGGCAAACAAAACCAAAGGACTAACTCAAAACTTTCTGTGACCGGAGAAAAACCACTAAATTAAACTAACAAATTAAACCAAAGACAAAACAAGCCAAAGTTCTTTAACTTTACAGCCAAACACACCAAACAGCCAAGCAGCTCAGACCAAGAGAAAGTGGCAAACTGTGCTCCAATCTGACACAGCTGCCCCAGTTAATGGTCGTCAGGTGCTTAAATGGTCAGTCATTAGGACTGGCCAATCGGAGATGTGCGGGAGTTGAGGGCGACCAATCCTCTCAGAGTGATGACACATGAAGGTGGAACGGAGCCAAGGAGAGGAAGTTGAAGCTGGAGGAGGGACCAATCCTGGAGGAGCAATGGCACAGTCCCACTTTGCATAAGGCCCAGACAGGCCGACAGGCCCAGGGCTGTAACAGTATGCTTATTATTTATATCCTGCAATTCTGGTAATTCTGCACATGCTGAGTTAGCTGTGTGTCCCCTAGTGGAATCCTACGGGGCACATCCGTAATGTTTACAGTTACAGTGACGATAGAGCTGGTTATCTTTGGGAAAATCAAGAATATTCTTAATCCTAATCCCTTGCAGATGTTCGTTTCAGAGCATCATTTTAAATTGCAACACAGCTGCATCTTACCATTGTTTTGTTGCAGCTTGCTGCTGTATTTTTAGGTCTCTCAGATAAATGATGAAAGTGTTTGTAATAATACTTTGAGATGAACAAGTAGGGTTTGACCAATGAGAAGAACTTTCAAAGGACAGTCATTAAATCCAGAAATGCAGCATCTTCATCAATTCGTAATGTGTAGTAAGGGTTCATTCTTTAGAACATAACCAAAGTAAATGCATTGGTAGATTATATTTTCTCAGACTGAATGCTTTGTTTGCAACTGATGGCAGTCAGAATGTTGCATATGCAAACAGTAACAACATAGTCTTCCTGGGAGACAGCCCTGGGTGTCATGGTACACACAGAAAAGGAGCATTTCTGTGCACCTCAAAAAGGTACCAAAACCCTATAAGATATATATAGCCTACACCTGTCCTTTCTGAAATGAGAAATTACAACTCATGTCTCCTTGGAATCCTTTTTCTTCAAGCACACACATTGCACACACCATACTGATCTAAGTTGTAAAGTTATAGTAACATGACCATAAATCAAGGAAAGGACTTTCATCGCCACAAACATCAAATCATTTCACTAAAAAGAGAAGCAAAAGAAGCTGCTGCAATGAGACAGTCCCTGACTTTCAGGTAGGGCTCAAAGCTTCCCTTCAGCATCTGGTCTCTGACCTTTCTGATACAAGTTAAGTTCTCAAACGCATCCCAGACAGAGGGGATAAAGACGGAGTTGTTGTTAATGCTACAAACGGCCTGCGTGGTAAAACAACAACCTGGTGCTGACAGGAGAAAGTCATGCAGCTTCATAACACTTTATGGCTTCAGGGATGAAGAAAAGGTTTGGCTCTTTGAGATTATTCAGAGGTGGCCTGGCCTTGCAGTCCTGAAATACATTCAACACATAACCTTGTTTTATTTCCAAGTAAAAAGAAGAAAAACATCAAAACTGGAAACAGAAATCTTATTTATGAGATGAAAAATGCTTAGAGTGGGGAAAAAAGAGAATAAAAAAGAAGTTGCAGATGTTTTGTTGTTGATGTATTGATCCGATCAAAGCAAAGGATTGCCAAGCTGATCAATCAAATCAATCAAAAACACAAGATGAATAAATGCAATTGAATCTTTTTTGTAGTATTTAGATACTTGAACCCCACGAGGAAAAGCATAACGATACACATTTTAAACGGTGTCCGTCTGCTGGTCGTAAAGCTGCAGGTGCGCCGGTCAAAGCTGTGAGCCAGACAGACTAACCTCTGCTGAGAGGTTCACAGCAGCAGACTGTTTCTGAATCAGGGCCCGTGTGTAAAACGGCGTCCAGTCATGTTTATTCCATTACAACAAATCATTTGACATGGGCACTAAAGCCAGCATGTGGTCTGATTAATAATGGAATTCCCGCTCTGTTTTGCTGCATGGATTTATTGCTTTCATGGAAATATCAGCTTTGACTCGTTTTCTTTTTTTTTCCTAGACAAACATTTTGTTTTTTTGCCTGAATCGATGGTGGCCTCCAGAACTGGAGAGCAGCCTAACTGTGACCCGTGGAGACGACCTCCCCACTGGGAACAGTTCTTCAGACATGCTTACCAGCAGCCCCACACCTGTGAAAAACCAGCAGTCCCACACAGGTTGACAGAAGCCAAAACAGGTCTTCTGCAAAGAAACTTAGAAATATTATGATTGCATTCGTAAAGCTTTCAGTCATTCTGACAGGCGCAGGTGGCTCCACAAGGAAGCTTTGTCTGCCTCGTTCAAAGCTCTGGTAACCCCAGCGGAGAAACATGCGGCTACCAACGAGCTGATAAGTGATATGAGCTGTGGAGTTTATGTTAGTTGTGCTGAAGTGAACACAGCTTCATTGTACTTAAAGAAATAGGATGTCAGTGTACAGTGATAGACAGAATATTGAATATTAACTTTGTTAGAACAAAGAAACTAGGCTTGGCTCTAGCTTTTAGCCTGACATTCATGTGAAGTTTTTATGTTTGTGTTTTGATTTAAACAGCATTCCTCTGGTTATCATGAGACATTAAAGAGAAAAGATTGTAATAAATTAAAGCTGCCTCTAATTTTTTATATATATATATATATATATATATATATTGCTTGCATTCATGTGAAATTACATTTACCTAATTGTTTCTGCAAAGCATAAAGTGGTGGTCAACCTTGAGGATGTGTGGAGTCAGGGATTTCTGCAGTACCCTAGGTTGCAGTTTCAGGACCCTCATACTTCACAACAGCTACTTAGCAAGAGTAAAAGTAATAAAGAACTCACACTATTGTGAAGGAATGACAGCCCAGCCATGTCCTTTTACCCTAAACCAGAGCTACTCAATTCAGTCCTACGAGAGCCATAATCCTACAGGTTTTCAACGCCTCCCTGCTCCGACACACCTGAGTCAAGTTAATAAGTCATTGAGCAGAAGCTGATAGGCTGATGGATCCATTCATTTTGAGTTAGGTGTGTTGAAGCAGGGAGACATTGAAAACCTACAGGACTGAATTGAGTAGCCCTGCCCTAGACCCCAAAGCATTTTAGCATGCTAACAGCACAAAATTACAGCAATAGATAAAAATGTGTATACACGAAACTGAAAAGGTTACTTCTATGCTCCTTGTGAAATCACAAAAAATGAAGAGTGAGCCAGGAATGTTACAAATGTATATCGAGAAAAGTGGCTTCGAAAGCTTTCTTTGGAATCAAAATTGAGCCGAGTCAAATTTGAAATGATTACTTCATTAAAAAAGCACTACAGAACTTTGTCAGATGACAGCTAATTAAGCATCTGTTTTTGCATCTTATCTGTACTTTGAGCCTTCTCCAGCCAGTAAAAGTTGGTCCAATGTTAACTCTTTTCTAATCTCTTGCTCTGTCCCTTTCTCTCTCTTTTCCTCGCTTCCTCTGATAATGTTCTCTTTCCCTTCTTCGGTGAATCAGGCATGAGGCATGTTCATAATGGCCAGTGTGCTGATATCCAGTTGTTGGCGTATGATGAGGTGCATAAAGCAAAACTCAGCTGTAACAAGATGCAGCGTCCAAATATGGAATGCTGTTTCTCAGCCTCTGGCCGCTGCTAGGCAACGACGGCTCCTGGAGCGTACGTAGTGCTATTTAGATGAGTGAGAAGTGCATATTTTAAAAGCCAAAAAGTTACATTGTGCTACTTTAAAGATTTGTGAATCAATTTACTTTAGTAGGTTAGGGTCCTTCTCTGTTAGCTTCTGTTATTTTATGGGCAAGTTAAAGTTCATAGGGTGATATAAGCTGTTGTCTCTTTTCTTTTTCTTTCATTTTACTTGTAAAAGGTTATGGTTCCTAAGCAAAAGGCTAATTTTAAAATAGACAATGTTTTTACTTCATTCACCAGGATGTCCCAGCAGTCTTGCAGAAAATGACATAGACTGGGTTTCTATAATGAGTCTAGGTCATCCATACCTACCTACCTACCTACACACACACACACACACACACACACACATGCATTTTCTATACCTGCTTATTCTTATGTTTAAGTTATAGGGCTTCCAAACTTTTCTATGGTTCCATCTGATTGGCCATATAGTTTTTTTTTAAGCACCATCTTGATATATTTGGGACCTGAACTAACAGGTATTTCTCCATTTCAAAGCTTAAATCGTTCTATCTAGTGTGTGAACTTGCATCTAAACTTTGATAATACAATATCAAAGATATAAAATATCTCACATCTTTCTAGCACAACATGCAGCATTTTTGACCACTACTTCTGGTGAGGCTTTGGCTTACTGTTGATGGATCAGCTAAAGGTCCAGACGCAGCGCTCAGTCCCTGTGTCAGGCAGATATTGTTCATCTGCTGTGGATAGTTAGTTATTTTTTAGGCCTGAGACTTCCTTTGTCCTCCACATCTTCAATTTCATCTAATTTTATACGAAGGACCCATTACAAACCACACTGATTTGCTTTTGTGGATCACTTTATTTGAAACCCTGCAGGTCTTTTGTAGAAGTTACACATTATTTGCCGCCAGTCTGCCAGTTGGTTGTTATTCTATCTCTGCAATAGGATGACATCATCTATGTGTAACCACCTTGTGCACATGCAAAAATAAGAACCAGAGCATGAACTGTACGTTCATTCTGCAAACAACTGCAATGCTTTAAATCCCCACTAAGAACCTCTCTTGATAAGTTTCCTTAAATCATTGGTTTTGGGTAGCCTATTGTGTTTTTGTTTCAGCCCAGGCTGTAAGCAAGTTGAGTATATTTGACCTGCATTCAAGCTGCATAAAGAAAAGAACTTGCCATAAGTGCCAAAATCTGATAACATTCAAACTCTTCTTTACCCAGTTATCCGTGGAAGTCTTCCACAGAAATCAGGAAATATAAATATTTTTGTACATTGACTTAAATATTTATTCATGCTATGCAGCACTAATTGTTGCTGTATCACACTGCTTTGCACGCTGACAAAATCTAATTTACCAGCATCCTGTGACTGCAAAGGAGCTTACATTAAACAGGACACTAAGCAGAGTGATTGCTAGTCGTCGTTGTAAAGAGTGCCAAGGCCATGTAGTGACCTCCAACACTGTAACATCTGATGAAATATTCCTGATGAATTGCGCTCATGGCAGGCGGAGTCAGGTTTCTTCCATTTTCCCTGCGTATCATGTTTGCTGACTGTATAAATGTAGTAATTGAAATGTAAAGCAGGCTTCCCGTGGTACAATATTTACACAAAGCTCCAAACATATGGTACGAATTGCTGGACAGCTGCTATCAATCGCAGGAGCCGCATAAGAAACACTTCGAAAATGAATTTTAAATTGAGAAGGCGGGATGTACCGTGTCAAAGACTCTAAGGATTTCAGTAATTCCTAAATACAGACGGACAGTATGTTTCGCCTGAATGAGACAGCATTCCAGAAACATACAGCTATCTATAAGAGCACTGCAGTTTAGCTTTAAATAACTGAGCGGTAACTTCTGTATTTTTGACAAGTTAGCGCAAGAATTTAGCAAAAATATTTATCTTGATCCTGAGTCTGGTTCAATGGTTCCCATTTAGTACCTCTTTTTTCCCCTTGTTATCTTTTGATGAAAAGCCCCCTGCAGGACTGTTTTATTAATCTAGTTTCCTCTGGGTCTCAAAACTTCTGATAATCAAGACTTCCAGTGATTTCTGTGCTCTATCTTCTCTCCTGCTGAATGTATTGTGCATGTTTGCAACTGAAAATCTGTCCAGATGTGATTCTTACCTACTTTTCTAGCGGAAATTCCCGCTTTTATATTCCCCTCAGCCTCATTTGTTGACCCAATCATTATTTGTCAAAGCTTGTGAAGTTCTAGGACCATTTACCCACACTTTGTTCTTTGACTGCATCTCCAGCAAGACTGTTTTTTTCTGTCCCAGTCCCAATGCAGTTCTCTGTCTTTTAGTTCATGTTGTCATGTTTGCAACAATTTGCTTGACTTTCCCCTCCTGTTTCCTCTCTTTCCCTTATGTATGGCTGTCTCTCCTCACCTGTCTGCTGTCTGAGTCTGTGATCCTGTGGATGTGGCAGTCCGTCTCTGTGGCGACAGTCATGCAAAATTCCAATCCATCATCTCATCACCAAGCAGTAAAAGCTCTCCACTCATCCCAGGATTGTTGCCACTCTGGAAACACTCAGAATGTGACTAAGACTTTCATATTATCTCCTGTATCACCGTGTTTTGTTTTTAAACAATCGTGTGGTGTAAGTTCAAACTTATAAATAGAACTATACCCTGGTATTCATCTCCAAGACTAGAGATTTTGAGTTGGACAATCATAAGAAAACATTATCACCAGGAGCAGGCTTTTTAGTAAACAGGACCAAAACTTCAAAGGCTGATTTCAAGGTAGCATAAACTTCCATTAGAAGATACATAAGGAGTTTTACGATAATTAAGAAGGTAAAGCAGCAGTTTCAACAAATCAAAAGCAAAATATGGGCCTTTAAAATTTAAATTCAGTTGATTGATCACTTCCTCATGCACATCAATATTTCATTTTCTTTGAAGTTTGGCACAAAGCTTCTGAATCCAGCCAAATCAAGTCTCCAAAGGTTCAGTTGTTTTCTTTTTCAGCTTGAAGTCACACATAGTGAGACATTTAACTATTAATAACCCAAATTTCACAAAGTAATCTCACACATCTGTTATCACAGCTTCCACCAATATCTCCCATGCAGAGGATTAGTCTTCTAAATCAAAAGATAAACTCAGTAACACCAGACAAATAATTTGAACAGAAATGTTTTGGTTGTCTTTTTTTTTTTTATTTAAGCCCCAACTGATGCTTTCCCACTTTAGCTACCTTCAGACTTTTTACATATGTGCAAAAATTTTCATTCAGGTTACTTGTAACCTGACTTTGATCCTACTTTAATATTATTAGTTACCAATCTGAGGATCATCTGGCAGTGAAGCTTAAATGTGAATTAAGTGATATATAATGGCTAAAAAATGCTGCCAAATATGGGCAAATATAAAAGGGAAGGTAAATTTTTCCACTATAAATGACTTAGGTTTTATTTAACTGTCACTGGATATGAATTCTGGCTTGCAAATTAAATTGAAAATGACAGACACAGACTGGAATATTTTGCATGTACTTCAGAAATGCAAACTTGTAAGAATATTGTGGGGAAAGGTTGTCAAACAAATTAAAGAAATGGCTGAGTAAAGTGATAACTAAACCACCATGGTTTATGCACAACTAAATATTTAAATATGAACTTACACATCACTACTTCCAGAGTTATCCTCAGATTATGGATAAATACATACCTCCCAGTTCTCAAATAATTATGGGGATTTACAGTTAGGTCCATATATATTCAGACATTGACAAAAGTTTTGTTATTTTAGCTGTTTTCCAAAACATATTCAAGTTCCAGTTATGTAATCATTAAAGGTTTAAAGTGTAGACTCTCAGCTTTAATTGAAGGTATTCCGCTCCAAATTGGAGAAAAACCTCAGAAATTACAGCTCTTTAAAAAGTAGTGGCCTCTTTTTAAGGGACCAAAAGTAATTGGAAAGTTAAGTCTAAAGCTATTCTATGGGCTATTCCCTCCTTAACCTATCATCCAGGTGTGGTATATGCATTTGGAAGATGCTGTGAAACAACAATATGCAGTCAAAGGAGCTCTCAATGGATGTAAAACAGACCTTCCTTATACTGGAAAAAAAGAAAAAATCCTTCAGAGATTGTAGAAATAGTCATAGTGGCCAAATCAACAGTTTGGTACATTCTGGGAGAAAGAAAGGACACTGGTAAGCCTGGGAATTTAAAAAAAGACCTGGACGTCCATAGAAGAGGACAGAAGTGGATGTTCGCAGGATCCTCTCCATAGTGATGAAAAACCCCTTCACAACATCCATCCAAGTGAAGAGCACTCTTCATCAAGTAAGTGTGTCAATTTCCAACCATACCATACCATAAAGAGAAGACTTCATATGGACAAATACAGAGGGTTCATCACAAGGTACAAACCATTTCAGATTCAAGAATAGAAAGTCCATATTAGACTTTACGAAAAAACATCTAAAGAAGCCGGCTCAGCTCTGGAACAGCTTTCTTTGGACAAATGAAACTAAGATCAACCTGTACCAGAATGATGGGAAGAAGGAAGCATGGAGAAGGCTTGGAACAGCTCATGAGCCAAAACATGGTGGAGGCAGTTAGATGGCGAAAGCATGCATGGCTTCCAATAGCTCTGGCTCACTGGTGTTTATTAATGATCTGACATCAGAGAGAAGCAGCCAGGTTAAACCTGAAGTTATGTCTCAGTACAGTGAACAATGACCCAAAACAAACTGTGAACACAACCCAGGAGTTTTTTAAGGCAAAGAAATTAAATACTCTGCCATGGCTGAGTCAGTCAACAGATCATTAACCAAATGACCATGGATTTAACTGGCTTAAGACAAAACTTCAAGCAAAAAGACAAACAAATAAAAAACAAAACAACTGAAGACAGTTGCAGTAAAGGTTGGGCAAAGGATCACAAATCAAGAAACCCAGTGTTTGGTGATGTCCATAGTTTCCAGACTTCAGGCAGTCATTGCCTGTAAAGGATTCTCAACAAAGTATTAAAAATAAACATTTTATTTACAGTAATGTTAATTGCAGCCCTTGAAATGATGAGGTTTCACATAAAAGTGGTTGCAGAAAATCTGCAATTTATTTAAATCTTGGTTGTTTCATTTCAAATCCAATGTGGCGGCATGCAGAGCCCAAATCATGACAATTGTGTTATTGTCCAAATATTTCTGGGTCTGACTGTGTTAGAAATAGTGTCTTATGAGCAATTATTAACCAATGCATGAAACACTGTTGTTGTACTTTGTTGCAGTTACTGAATTTATTGTCGGTTTGACATTTTGGTTAAAATAAAAAAGTACACTTATTGCTGGACATTGGACAAATGATTGTGTAGTGCTGGTACAGTCTGCTTTGTTCTGTTAATCTAATCACATCCTACATTTGTTATCACTTCCTACATTCAAGCAGTTCAGAAGCCAGTCAACCAGTTAACATTTCTTGCCACTTTTCCTTTAAGTTGGGTTCTGCTACTTCTTTGATACTGCATGTGTTCCAGGAAAACAACTTGGAAACTGTCTGCAGACCGCTGAGCAAGGCTTTCTCCTGACTAATTTTAAACTCGCCACTTAATCAGTGGTTCATCTGGGCACCACAACATCCCAGTGGCATTTAGCGTTTCCATTCAGAGGGGGTCTGATTGTATTACTTTCTGGCTGCGGTGTCTCTGCTGGGTATCTTGAAAGTCAATACATTTCTGTGCATGTTTGCCATTTTTACTCCTTTCCCCCCTTGATGTCTGGTTGCACAGCTGCATGCAGATCTGAGTCATGGTGGGATTCTTCTTTACAGTGATGTGGAAATATTCAGATGATCGACAACACGTGAGTTGGAATTAATCATATGAAACCTGAGGGGGGCTAAAGCTTCTTGCCAGTTGAATCTAAAATGACTGTATGCCACGTGTGTGCTGTGGAGGTAGCTTTGTTCAAATAATGCACTTTAAGGGTTTGTGCAGATTGATCAGAAAACTAATCATCTCTCTTAAGACGCTTAGTTTCTCTTCATCTAACTTTCTCCTTGCGTCATTGCCACTGACTGAGCTATAAAGCAGGACATCTGCACAGAGTAAATCATGAGGTTGATATTGGGATTATTTTACTCATCATTACACCACTTGCATGATGTATCTTTATTGAATTATACAGATCCATAAAATAGTTTGTCTGGATCCACAATCAATGTTTGCAGGCCTGTCATCAATGGAGATATTTGGGGTCCTGTGACAAAAGGCCGACTGCACTCAAACATGGAGGTATTTCTTATTAAAGTGGTATGTTTGTGTATGTTTTTAAAGTTTGCATGAAACAAAATGGGAAGAACACACTGCGCAAAGTATCAAAGATGCATTTTTTTGTCGTCCATCTTGGGAACATTATTGTTTTACCACAGCAGATCCTCGTCCATTATCACATAGCATTGCATAAGTGCAGTCAGATTTTCCCAGAACAGCTGTTTTCTTTTCATATATCCTTACTAATTCTTCATCACATCTTTCCTTGAGCTTAAAATGTTTAATATTCAGGTCAAGTATTGGGGGAAAAAAAGCTATGATATTTATTTACACAAAAGAGAACACCATTGGTTTTTGAGATTTTGATCTTCTGTAAACTGTCATCTCCCAGAGTTGTGGAAAGGAGAAAATCCAAAATACATATTTATGTTTTTTTTTTTTTTTTTTACAGGTCATTTTGGCCACTTAAATATGGTAAATTGTATAAGTTTCATGGTGAAAATTATTAGATATATTAAAATTTTTACTGATGAAAAAAATGTAAAGGCCATTTTCTTCCAATTAGATTTTTTTCAACTCCTCCAAGAGACTATCCCTGCAGAAAAAACCTTCAGTTTTATGTGTGGTCATGGTGTAAAATAAATAATGGATTAACAAATGTATCTTTAAATTAAAGCATTATCTTCACCACATTTTCCTACTCAAACAATGTGGTTGATGATAAAAGTTATTAGTATTACATCTTAGTCCATATTAGTGTTTTTGTTATCATGCATCATCATATTTTCTTCTGCATCAAAAGTGACCATTCACAAGTTCTTTGAGAGCTTTTTGAGGTCCACGTAGGATTTGAAGTAGTCAACAATTAATTCATATTTATAGAAGACATACAGATAAATAGTGTAATTATTCTGTGCAGTTACAGACATTATTACTTTGGATTTTGTATCAGACTGGTCTTCTGACTTTTTTCACAGCTTATTATTATTCATATAGGAAAATATTGTGAGATTTTTTGCTATCTCTCAAAAGTATCACAGTTAACAACGCTGATCAGGAAAAATCATACGTTTCAGGTTATTTATTTATTTTTTGTATTTCTATCAAGTTATTATGCAGCAGATAGATCTTGAGTTAAAACTCTTGCAGAATAATCAGGTTGCTGGTTGTGACCCTTGTCAAGGTTGTTGTTTTTTGGGGGGGTGTTTTGCACACTGAAATCCTCACAAAAGTACTGAAGTTAAAAGTACTTAGAGATGATCATGCAGCCCCCATTGACTAACCCTGTCACTAGTGTACATAATCTGGTTAAAATGTTTATTACTAATCATTCTGTTTAATAGCTCTTTTTTTATTATTATTTCTTTCACTATTGTTGGTGTTTTGATTGGTATACAGATCCAAATGTCTCTTTTGACAGAAAACAACTGTGCTTTTATCAGACATCTGCACACAGAAATCCACTCCAGAGACTTGAATTGCCCATGTCAAATTTAGACTGGCTCTAACATACTGCAGCACATACTGAGTGTAAATGCCCTTTAAATATTTATTGCTCTTCTGTTGCTCTTTTAGTAAACCCGCCATATGCTGCTGGTGTGCAGCAGCAGGCATTGCATGGAAACACACACTGGATCTTAGTATGGTAAAACCTAGAGGGACATTAATGATGCTTGTCAACAATATCAGTTAACAGCTAAGGTTTAGATGGAAGGTCCTCATAATACCTTGGATCCTCTGAGCCGCAGGCTACCCAGCTGCAGTGGCCTACATTTCTTGCTGTTACAGATGTTTTGGCCTAATAGGCAGTAGCAACACACAGGCCTGAATTTGGTCTTAACCTTTTCTTCGCCTGGAAAAACATATTCTCATGGTGAAAGTGTCCAGTGTCCATCTACTCTTTAGCTGCTCCACGGAAATATTTCCAAAGTGATTTTTACACAGTCCAGCAACACACAGCTGTAGGTTGTAGGTCATGCAAAGACTGTTGAGTGACTTTTATCACTCTACTGGAAAGAAAATCACTGGTGTTGTTATATTTTGTGTTCATTTGAGGGCAAAAAAACAAACTGAGAATTTATTATCACAATAAGCTGTTAATAATTTGGCATAAGAAGTATTATTGTAAGAGCTTACTGAACATAAGTTCACAAAAGTTCACTCAGTTCATCCAGCACACAGCCCCACCAGAGTTGCTCTTCAACTGTAAAATGTCTCATTTCCGGGACACCTCGGCAGCTGATTTTCCCAGTTTAGAAATATTTTCCAACATTGGTTAACCTACCTTTTTTTCCCCCTGGATAATCATACGGTGAGTTTTAGTTCTTAGTTTAACAGTCCAGCCTACAATGTTACTATATTTTACAGTTATTTTTAGCAGCAGCAGGATTTGTTTGCAGTTGAAAAGCAACACATACTGTATACTACCTGCTTAGCACCAAACGGCTAATTAGGGAATTCCTGGTTGTTATGACCCAGTTCAGCAAGGGTAACATAAAACGACCAGATGTTAAGATTGAATCAATGTTAAATGTATTTAATGGGTGGTTTTACAAAAAACGCACAACAAAAACATCTGGAAGGAGCACATATGGGTACTACTTACATCAAGGAAATAATCATAACAAGAGACTTTAAAAGACAACTTGCTAAAATTACCTAATATATTATTTAATTAAACAAATGGACCACAAAAACTCAATTTACTAAACTGCTTTTGCTTTGTAAACCAAAGTATACTGGGTTGTGGCATCCCTGCACCTTTAATGTCTAGTAGCAAGTGTGGAATAATGTTATGACAAGTTTTAAACTAAAAGTATATCCTATAAAGTGTCAGATTAAAGCCCAATCTCTATTCCCCTCCTTGGTCCTTCTAATCCATCTTGTAGCAGTAAAATGCACATTTTATTTTAGGGATTAAAAAGGTAATGGTCATCATCCATCCACATGGCCCAAAAGCCACAGTTGAAGGGTTAGATGACAGCTACTGCTTGATACCTAAAAGAAAGAGGCACATTGTCTCTGCAGAACTGTGGGGTACATCCAATGGAAAGATTTGAGATTGGGCTTCTAGTGTAACATGAGCAAGTCTGAAGTGGTTACCAGAAAGCATGAGGTACAGTTAATTGAGGCTCAGTACCATAACATTGGTACTGGTTGAACAAAAATGGAGCACTTCCCAGCTACATAGTAAGAAACAGAAATCCCATCAGGAATTAATGGAAAACAAAACCAGAGTGAAAATGGAAAGAATGTTGGACATTTGCAATGAGCCCAACCACCTGCCTAATATTGTGGAAATCCCACGTGTCTCTAAAAAAACATTACAGGGTGTTCTACAGTGTCTGGCACTGGGACATTGCCAGTGGCTTGCTGGAATTCTGTAGGTTGCACATTGGGGGCTCCCATGTATGAAACTTTTTTTCAGGTGGGTGTTTTTCATCAGTTGGTATTCATAGGATTGCCAGGTCCAAGATTTCTCTGTAGGACGTTGCATATTGACAACATGATCCATAGCTTTGCTTCCATTGCTTCCAATTTAGATTTGCTAATAAAATATGCAAAGAAAAAAATTGTATATAGAAATGATTCAAATTATGATATGAATGGCTAAATGCTCGAGATGAAGGTGGCTCAAATTCCCCATCTCACCAGCTGCGTTTCCCTGTTTCCAAAAGGTTCGTGTGCAAGGATCAGAGTGTGCATACTGGTGCGCACATTCTCCCATCAAGTTTGTTTTTATAAATCCCAACCTTTACTTAGAAAGTGACTAACACCACTTTCAGACCCTGTTTTGTACGTAAGCAACGATTATAAATGAGGCCCCAGCTCTTTCCAGTCTTAGCTGGCAAGGAATAAACTGACATATGTCTTCCCAGAGATCATATCATATCCCTGATATTTTCAGAAATTAAAGTAATTCCAACAAAGATTGTGGATGCCCGCCACAGCTGTTTTAGACCCCTCCTTTTAGAACAACGTCTTCTACTTAACAACAACCACTTAGCAGCACATTCTCCCACCTTCTGGCAACGCTATACAAGCTGCATTTCCATTACCCCTAGAATTGTGCAAAACCTAAATATTGCAATAAAAATGTGGTAATGGAAACACAAAAAACTGCTCAAATATCGCTAAAAAGTTTTCACGATCTCATGAGGTGGTTTTTCAGACGTTTCGATATAAAAGTATTTCGCAAAAGTGTAATGGAAACACTTTTTCCGGATTTCCACTTCACCGGACGTGAAGTAGGGGGGTCATGTGACCAGTTCATTTACAGTAAAGATGGCATGGAATGTATGAACGGAGGAGGAGATGGGAATCTTTTTACAAATACTTAAACAGAGAAATATAACCGCCATCCTTGATAACAAACAACAGTGAAATGCTCCAAAACATAACATGTTTTGTATCTCCATCTTCCTCATTCTCCTAAAGCCTCGCAGGACGAGATTTAGAAATATCACTTTTATTCTGCAAAAAACTGTAGTGGAAACGCAGCTACTGTTTGCTTTAAAGTACTTTTGACTTTAAAGTAGTCAAAGAAAATAGTTTCTAGCTGTTTTCAAAAGGATTGCTTTAGATTTGCTTTGTTACTAAATTGAGTTTTGATGTCAATTTTACCTTTAGTGGCTGACAGGTATATGTCAGGCTCATGTCTACTTCCTTCCTCTGCCTTCAAAACAAGTTTAAATTTGTCTTGTATTTTGGGACCAAAAGTCCTTAGAAAGTTAGATCATGAATGTTCCTTGTTAAAGGCCGGTTTATACTCAGGGTGGTTACACTGTCACTGCCGTAGGCTCTGTGTAGGTCCGCAGAGGCTTGACGCTCACCTCTTCAGACCTGACGTGCATCCCGGCTACACGAACGCAGCAACCCAGAAGTACACCCCTGTGATTGGTCAGATTGTGATTAGCAGTTTCCGGACATTTGACTATTATTATTAAATATCCATCCATCCATCCATCCATTTTCTGTACCGCTTAATCCATTCCGGGTCGCGGGTGGGCTGGAGCCTATCCCAGC
>JBBBVU010000007.1:8315361-8326820 GCA_037177055.1 Atherinosoma microstoma | reverse complement strand
GGCACTCAAATGATTACAATTTTCAAAAAGACTAATCAGTATCGCGCCTGAAATATGCCCGTTTTTTACTATATTTTATCAACAGAAACACATTCCTTTCATGTCCTGGTCAAGTTTTCTTGGTGGATTTTGGAACCACTTGAGTCTAGCTGCTCTTGGACAAGGGAGGCCCCTATCTGTCAAACCACTTCCTGTTGTCAAATAGACAAATAGGTTCTCTGTTTTCTGACTTAACACCAGCAGGGAGGAAGCTGTAAATGAGAAACTGATGAGAGGGTATAGGAGTCTGTCGTATTATGGGCATGATAGTCACCATCTTGTTAATTGTTCTTTCATCACTTCAGGGTGGTGATGATTATAAACATACTGTAAATGTGAGTGGGAGTCACAGCACTTCAGCCAGCTTCTTGAGGCCCTGCCCTGACTCCAGGAAGACTTTACATTTCTGTTTTGGCTACAGGGCCTGATTGAAAGCTTTAGATCGTTCCAACTTCACATTGTTTATTTGCGTGCACTACTATGTATGCACCCATGTTTAGGCTGAGAAAGATTTCTTTATTTTCTTTCAGAACTTGCCGTGTTAGCCCGGAATACTTTCAGGGCTCAGCTTTAAATCTGATGGCTTCGAAAGCTGAATGTAAGTCAGTGAAGTGTGCAGTTAGAGGGAACAGATCTTTCTCAATTTGTCAACATTCTTTATTTGGGCGTTGGTGTCTTCAAGCTAAGTGGGTAGGAAACCACTAAAATCCAGTTTAATCTAAATTTTCATATAAGAAATCCATATCCTTGTGAGGCACCAGGTGCTGTAGCGATAACAGCCATGAAATGAGCCCTTTGATGGAGACTTTTGAAAAGACCAAATGGGGAGAAAAAGAAGTTATGCAAGAGGCTTGGTGGTAAAGGAAATACACCACGGGATTTTATTCTTGGATTTCATCCTGATTTCTACCAGAGCTAATTAAGTGGCTATCTCTGTGCTCCCTTACATTTTAATTTGCTCATTTCTATTTGATTTGTAACACATGGCCCAAGTATTTGTTCTTTTTCCACCAGTGGACTTTTCCTCCAAGCTCAGAGGAAAAGTCAGTAGGTACTCTAAACGATAGTCAGTTTACTTTGGGTAAATATACCTTTAAGAAACATAGATAAAATGAATCTGACAAATTAAACTAGTAATAGCTGATGCTTACACCAACAGGTACCCAACCCTAACAAAAGAAATTAATTAAAAAAGATGACAAAAATAAATCAAATAATGAATAAATGAATTCATACATCAAGTGGCAAATTGCCTTTTTATTAGTCCTGTCTCAGTGCATGTAGGGTTGTGTAACTCTTGTGGTGTACCCCATATGTGAGCACAGGTTGAAACCAAACTCCACTCCCTTCTCAATTTGTCTCACTTCATAAATCCTTCAGTTTGGCGGTGCAGGTTTGCAAACACAGTAATATGTTGAGAGAACAGCTCCAAGTGGTTTAGGCCTGTCTGTCAACAGTAATTTCACAAACCAGATCAACACGTGACAGTGAAATATGTAAGGTATCATTTTTTATTTTTTTTTTAGTTATTTTCTTCGGAACAGAAAGAAAAATATAAGATATTTATTTCTGCCCCATAGTGTCTGGAAAATAATCCTTTATTTGTTCTTCAGAGGGAAAATTTGTATTACTTCAGCAATACAAAGATAAACCAGATACAGATAATCCTTAAACAAGATATAATAAGCATTTGTTGATAAAATAGAAAATTTAAATGTATATGGAAAAATACAGTGCATGACTGTGTCTTTTTAAAGCACATTTAAAATATTTATAAATATAATTTGTTCACAAATACAATAAAGATTAAGTTAGAAAGGCATACTAAGAAAAAACTGATGTTTTTGTTCTTCACTGAAAAGAACCGCTATCTTCAAAGGGAGGTTGCCAGGACTACAAAACAAACAAAAAAGATGTTCACTGGTTCACAATCTGAGTTGGATGTAGCTACATTAGTTTAATTGTCTCTCTGTTTTATGTTTTTTAGTTTTGTATGGTCTGTTGGGAGCAGTGCTGTTGTACAGTCTGACAGCTGCAGGAAGGAAAGGAAGGAAACACTCAGGGTGCAGCAGCCTGTCGCTGAGGGAGCTTTCCAGTGCTGTCAAGGTGTCATGCAGGGTGAGACGTTGTCCAGGAATGATGATAGATTGGCTAACTCCTTCCTGTCTCCCACCTTCTTCACTGGGATGAAGGGGCATCCCAGGACAGAACTGGAGCCCCCTGATCAGTTTGAGTCTTTTCCTCCCTGCAGTCAAGATGCTGCTGCCTCTGCAAATGATTCCGTGAAAAAAAGCTGATGCAAGACTTCAGTCAAAGATGATCTTAAGGAGATCCCCCTGTACTCCAGAAGACCCGAACCTCCTCTGCAAGTACATCTTCAGTTATTGTAAATCTACTCCAGTTTCTAATCAAGATCACAGTGAGTACAGTGAGGCCACAGGCATGAACAGGGCCGCTGCCAGCCATTTGGGTGCCCTAAGCACAACTGCTTCGTGGTGCCCCCCATTAAGAAAAAAAAAAACAGTAACTAGGCCTATTACAAAATCTAATTGTGCATTCTGTCATGTTTGGGGTTCATTTTTTAGAAAAAAAGTTTTATTTTTACTGTTCACTATTAAAATCAGCCCTATGACAGGCTGGTGCATAAAATGCAATTAGATAAATAAAAAGTTAATTTTGGAATTTGAAGAGCGAGAATTTCTTCCAAAAACTTTGCAATATGCACTAAGAGCCAAAATAACAGCTAGATTAAAAGAAAAAAATGCCCAATTGGACAAAAGTGTCAATAATGATGCATAGTTTAATGTTCTCCAAATTCCAGATGTAGTCCAAGAGCAGTATCACAAAATCACACCGTAAGATGTAAGATGAGAAGATGAAAAGATGAGAAGATGAAATTTCCAAAACTTGTTTTTGCATAAACCATGCTACCAAAAATTTTTATACATAAATAAAAAAAAGACAACCATAATAATAAAAATAAAAAACAAAAGATCTGATCACCTTTGTCTAGAAAACTTGAATTTGAGGCTAAACTGAACACACTGAGCTCTAATCATCTATGTTAGTCATAATCAATAATAAATAATCAACATATTAGTTTTGTAATGTTTATATGAGGCAACAAAGTTAATATTGTAACAGACTGGGACATATTACATGTAACTGTCACATTAAGATTGTTACCGTGGTTACATAATCAGTTAAGCTGAGATAAAAACATATTCTGATACTGTAGTAGTGACATTTACAGAGAGTCATTGAACAAATTAGAAGATCAATCAATGCAGTGATCAATGATGGGTCTCATTTAAAGTCCCTGATTGGCTGGAAGTTAAGGGGGCGGTTCTCTTCATGTTTGCCGTGTGTGGAAAGGATGGAGCGAGTCAGTACTTACAGTTGTTAGCAGCGGAGCTTTCTGGTTTGTTTGTTTTTGGTGTTGTTTCAGTCCCCAGCAATCTTTATCATCCTGTTAATAAATCAACAACACTGGATCAGACGTCGCTGCTCAGCGAGCTGTGAAATGTTAGCTATAGAAATGCTGATGATGATTGTGATTAATCATGAGTCCGATTTTTGACCCCATCAAGATTCATGCACTAGGCGTTGTGTGTGATGCATGATGGGAGATGCGACACTGGTCTTGAAGTAATTTCCCTTTATGTTAATTGATTTCTATTGATTTGTCTTTATATCTGAACAGTTTCAAAGTATTTCAATACTTCACTTTAAAAAAAAAAAATATATATCATCCCTCCATTTTCTTCCATTTATCTGAGATTGTGTTACAGGTGGTAGCCTACTGTGACCCAAACATGGAAACAGAGCTGTGTGAAAATGACAAGAGATAATAGGAATTAGGGAGGAAAACTGAAGCTCAGCTGGTACAGATGGAGAGATTTGGGCTAGCAGGCAGGTAACAGCAGGAGGGATCTCCTGGAGGACACAGAGAGGTGAATTAAAGGCTGGTTCAAAAGACAGAACAGAATGATAAAATGGCCTGGAGCAGTTCCCACGAGAAGAACAACAATGAGGAGTGGGAAATTGATCATGTAAATATGCTATTGGCAAGATGATGGAAGCCAGGTGCAGCTCCAGGTTGAAAGGGAGACAGGTATGCCCCCAACAGCCACACACAAAGGATGAGGTAGAACATAACTGGCCGTGTCATGGAGGCAACAGGTTCAGGAGGAAAACCAAGACATCCCTTTCTCTAGCAACACTCTCCAGCTACTCCTGGGGAACCCAGGGGTGTTCTCAGGTCAGGAGGGATACAGTATGTAACCCCTCCCATATGTCCTGGGTATCCATTGCAGTCTTGTCCCAGTTGGTCTAGAACAGGGGTGTCAAACTCTGGTCCTCGAGGGCCGGAATCCTGCAGGTTTTCAATGTATCTCTGCTCCAACACACCTGACTCAAATTAATGACTAATTGTGCAGAGCTTCATAGGCTGTTGTATCCTTTTAATTTGAAACAGGTGTGTTGAAGAAGGAAACATTGAATTCCTGCAGGACAGCGGCCCTCGAGGACCAGGCTTTGACACCTGTGGTCTAGAAAGTTACATGGACCTTGAAAGGGATGCAACCAGATGCATCCTAATCAATCAGAAGTCCATATTGAGTCAGCAGACATCTTTTGATGAGGAGGAACAGCGGCTCTGCTCCCAATTTCCCCCAGATGTTCAACCTTACCCTGTCTCTAAACTTATGACCATATAGGTGAGGGGTATAATAAAAGTGAAGAAAACACACTTTAGAAAGATCTTTTCTCTAAGAAAATAGATTACAAAATTTAAAGACCTTTCAACTTGTCAAACTTTTTTTTTCATTGCTTCCATTTTGGACACAACCTGGACACTCCATATAAATATCAACAACTGCCATTGGTCGGCTTTACTTCTTTTGCTGAATGGCAGATTGCAGTCATCACGCTGAATGTCAACCACTACTGATGTTAGGTCAATCATTTGGGTCTATCCTATTCAATTGGTAACTAACAGTACCCCAAGATTTCAAGTTTTTAAACACATTGGAAAAGAGAGGCAAAAGCAAATCCTTATAACTTAGAGGCATAAATATGTGATGTGATTGAACCAGGAATAGAATGTATAAATTCTTCAGACTGAGATTAAACATATTAGCCAATTAGAAAACAAGGCTGAAGTAAAATAAAGAAAACCCATCACGAAACAGTAATCATACTGAATGACTGAATTAATTCAGCATACATTTTCTGTACCGCTTAATCCAATTCAGGGTTGCAGGGAGCTGGAGCCTATCCCAGCAATTATCAGGCGAGAGGCAGGGTACACTCTGAACAAGTCGCCAGTCCATCACAGAGAGACAGACAACAATTCACGCACACTCACGCCTAGGGAGAATGTAGAGTGACCAATTAATCTAACATGCATGTCTTTGGACTGTGGGAGGAAGCCGGAGTACCCGGTGAGAACCCACGCATACACGGGGAGAACATGCAAACTCCACACAGAAAGGCTTTAGTTTCAAACCCTTACCCAGCTTGAACCGTTAGCCCCTGGCTCAAACTCAAACTGGCTAAAACTCCACCCGAGGCTTGAACCAGCAACCTTCTTACTGTGAGGCTGTGGTGCTAACCACCACACCACTGTGCAGCATTTGAATTATACTGCATTTTTACCACAAAAAAACTTTAGCATTAAACATTGCAGAGTTGTGTTTTCTTTTTTATCATCAATTCCACACATTTATGGCAGTGACTTTGTAAAGATAAGCTGAAAAAAGGAGTGTAATATGTCATATTTTTTCATTCTCTTTGTCATAAAACAGAAATTTGTTTACTTGCCACGTATAAATTATTTGTCACATAGCACACTTTAAAATGGGTCATAGAAGGAAAATAATGATGTATGAATACTGCTTGTATTGTAGGAACATAGGAGAGAAACCAAATGGCAACATAGATTATTTTCCAGAAGTTCAACTAAACCCTCTAATTAACCAGGCATCCAGTATCCCAGGAGCTTCATCAATCAGAGATGTCAAACCTGAGAGAAGATCATTCTGTCCAAGTCAAACACAGCAGAGGCATTTCCTTCAATCATAAGTGAGATTCAAAGTGATCATGTATGTGTCCGCTTCTGTGTGTGTGAAAATATTTCAACAGCTACTGCGGCCACAAGCTGCAGAGGAGAAGAAGGATGAAGTTACTTTGTCTTTCCAGTTTGAAGAACAGAAACGTGAAATGTCTGCTGACAAATTCGACATGTTGTTTATGTTCATGTTTACTGCAGCAGCCCATTAAAGAAACATGAGACATTTTATTTTGGCCAGTCCCCTCCTACTCTCATGCAATGTCTTAAAAATGATGGTTTTACAACTGATTGGTTTTTATACTTCCTGGCTCGTAAAGAGAGTGGGTGAGCACAAAGACTGAAAGGAAACTCCCCTTCCTTCAAAATGTCAAATTTATATCTGGATCCTTTTGATAATTACAATTTTGTGGCGTTCGCTTTGTTTAAAAAACACATAAAATGATGATGAATAGTTTCCAATATCCAGTATTACATTAAGACCTTATTCGTTGTTTGTATAAAAAGACAACTGACACAGTCGGTTTTATGAAACTGCTTTTCACGTATTTACAACATCTTGGATAAAGTCTTTGCTCCCACAAAAACTATTGTAAGGCAAAGAAAACATGAAACAGATCAGATTTCTATAAGATTAATAGCACACTAAAAACACACAGTCAAGACTTAAAACAAATATCATGATGGAGGATAATTTGACTTGCATGATATATTGTATTTAGTCTTTGCTGCATGCAATATAGACACAGTTTATGGCTTCAAATTCAAGGAAAAAAAATAAAGTGGTATCATAAGCTTTTTGTCCAGGCTGATATCATTCGTCATAATTACACCTGAGTTATTAATACATTGTCTAATAAAACACTTTCACCAAGACCTAAACTTACTAACACACATACCAGTCATTTCTCTAAAATCATTAGAAAGTTTGTATTTTATCAAGAAAATTTTTATTTTGTTTAAAGTTGAGTGTGTAGAGTAAATAATAAATAATGATAAATTAAAATACATGACAAATAAATAGACTTAATATAACCTTTCCAGAGTATATCATCCACTCTGCCATTTGGAAAAAGTCCAGGACTTTTTTGCCTCATAAACACATTTGCTGACAAGTTTGCTGATTTAACACGTCTGATGGGAATAACGCACTTCTTCCAAGAAAATCTGAGAGGTGTTTCAGGTTGGTGGGCACTCCGCTGCCTATTTCTCTTGGCCTCTGGCAGCGTTGAGTTATGATTAGTCATCCAGAGTTGTCATCACTGCCACATCTCGATTTTTACCAGTATGTGACATCATAGACATGGAAATTAAACTCAACAACCATATCGGCCGTAGCTAATTAATCCCATTTGGTTTATTCCTGTTTTGACCCAAACAGAAGTAAACATGGAAGACTGGAGCGGCTTTTACATTCCTTTTTGTATGAAGTAATGTCTCCTCAGAGGAGGATACCTGCTTTTTATCTTGCTCATAAAATAATTTGTAATCCTTATGAAGATTGAGAAAATCCTAACTATGACTCTTCATCTTTTCCTGATAATTAAATGTATAATTAAACTCAGCTTTACTGAAATAGGATCTCTGTATCTAGCATAATGCAGGTAAAGTGTTACTGATGTTATATATCTGGAATCAATCATGAATTCAACCTATCTGACAATGATTCATGCTTTTTCCCGCCCAAGTCAATTACTTTAAAACAAAATATTTTCAAGTATACAGCACTGCACTTTATTTAATGGCACAGTGTAGGCTTGTAAAATCAGCTAAAGCCAGCTGGCTTACAGTTTTACAGCGAAGCCTCAATGCTTCAACACTTAAAGTGCCTTCTTATGGTTTTACAACTTAGACCTGAAAAGAAATTACTGCACCTAAGGTGAAAATAATTAGCACACGGGAGTTAGAAACACTTACACCCTCACGCCTGGTGCTGCAGCCAGTGGTGAAAACTCTGACAGTTTTTAAAGTTTCTTTTTCTGATATTATAACCCCTGAACTTCTGTTGGCAATGATGCCAACCAGAGTGTTAAAGATATTCTACTGTTGCATACACAGTTGTAAAATAGCAAAATGCTTTTTTCTTTTTCTTCCTTTCTTTTAAAATTTCTAATAAAGCATGCCAGTCTTTGGTCTCATTGACACAGGAGCTCAGTAGATCCAAAGGAATATGCTACAAATAACGACCTCTAAAGACTTATTGGATGAACTGAGTGGAGTGGAATAGGGCTGCTGTTGTTCTTTTAGTAGTTAAATCAGTAAATAAAAATACCAGAAAGCAAGATGTAAAATTGATCATATGTTCATATGAAGTGAAACACTTTAGAAGTGAGTTTATGTGATCTGTAAGTATCTCAGGATGTTACTGAGGTCAGATCGGATGCAGAGGAGGGCATCAGAGAATCAGAGGCTGGGAAGCACCATGACATCCTGCTATGACAGAACACAGAGGAAGATCAAGAGTTTGCTCATGCAGAATGTTGGAGCCCATAGAGGGTACCATCTTTAGAGGGATTAACTACATCTCTGTACAGAGAAGGTCACCATTTTAATCAAGGCTGGGGGAAAACTAGCATGAGCTTCCAGAAGCAGCTGGCAGGTGGTCTGCTTGTAGCCACCGATCTTAAAGGCGTCCAAGAATATAATTCTTCCAGAACTCCCCACTCCATGGGAGGGAAACATCGAGGAGGGTAATAAAAGAAATATAGCAAATATCCAAAGAGGGTGGCAGAATATCTGTGCAGTGGGTAGAAGGGAAAGTATGAATCACTGACGTGGAACGCAGAAGGTTCAAAGGCAATTCCCTCTGCAGGGGCCAGCTTGGTCTCAGGGTAATTAAGGAGAGATATGAAATAAAAATCGATGTATTTATGCAGAAGATTTCTCTGTGTGTGTGTATGTGTGTATGTGTGTGTGTGTGTCTCCTATAGATGGGCCAAGACTCACTATAGAAGCTTAAAAAAAAGTAAATTTTTTAACGGTTAGTGAACGGATCTGGTTAAAGCCATGAAGTGATGTTGTCCTAATTATAACCAAATAGTTTTTAAATCCTTGACAATCACCAAGTAGTTAAGGTGTCTAAACTTAGACAAATAGTGACAAATGTTACATTTAAAACAAAATCAAACTATATGTATAAATAATTTCTTCTCTGGGATCAAACTCACATCACACGGATGGAAATGCTGCATGTAATCATACCATTCAACTGCTTTCCTCCATTATAAAAATGCTAATTATGTTTGCATTCAAGGGTGGGGCTTCAGAGTGGTGGTTCCCAATTTCCTTTCCTCTAAGAAGGATGCCAAAGATCACAGGGGGTGCATGAGGCTTTCACTCCACAGAAGATTAAATTATGAGTACAAACATCTCATATTTACTGAATTATCCAAAGTTTGCATGAGAACAACGCCCTGTTGTTGCACTTATTCAAGTTCAGGAAATAAAAGAAATAATGAGTGCATCTACAACAAACAGTTGACTGATGCATTTCTTATTAAAATGCCAAACACATTCACTGTACAGGATAATGAAGTATTGTTTTACTGTTGTTGATGTACTTATTAAGGAATCATAAGTGTTGGATCTCTTCATATCCATCCTCAAAACCATGAAATGAAGTGAAACTTTGACTTTTAAATTCATTCACTGTCAGAAACATTTCCAGGAGATTACAAACAAAAAGTTCTGATCAAAAGACAATCTGTTGCACCCAAACTGGCAACAGATGAAAGTAAAAATGTGAGTTATTGCTCAAGAAAAGGGTGCCAATAAAGTTTTGTGGATTACTCTTTCATGTATGTGCTCATATTTGTGTGCCAGCACAGGTGTAGTGCATCATCTTATATAATGGGGTTGAATAAAATGTGCTTTCTCTTTTGTAGTTTATCCCCAATGCCTGTGTGTGTTCAGTTGTGGCATAAGGCCTATTACAGAATTTTGAATTATTTATTTTTTATTCTAATTTGATTTTTTTTTCAACCCTGTCCTATCCAGTATCCTAGCAAGCAGGTTGATGGTCTGGCAGGTGTGTTGTGCCGAACAAATTCGCTTATGGAGAGCTTAATGTATATAAAGAAAATGAAGCTTAGTGGATAAAAGCTCCTCTTGATACTTTTATAATTTTGTTGAATTACATATCCGTTTTGGAGAAAAGGAGACAAAGATACAACAGATAGAAAGCAACAGCAACACCTGTATAACCAAAACAAACAAACATAAAAAAAAACCTAAAACAAAGCAGAGAATAGTCAGGAGTACCTTTAAGAAGACAAACAAAAACATGACAAACAAAAACTGTAACTATTGGTGAATAAAATCTGTAGGACAACAGTAACTGAAGTAGCATGCATATCCTGAATGAGTGAGTGTGCAAATAAGCAGTGATTTGTGTTTAACGTTGGTGTGATTGCGCAAATATAACCACGCCCCCTCCAAGGATCAGACACCAACAAAGACAACCCCAAGACTGAGGCAAACAGCAGCCGCCATGGAGCAATGAACCCAAGCAACCCACCGCAGGGACAACCATACACCCACCCAGAAGATGGCAGAGGAAGCCCCCAACAAGAGCCCCATTTCAGATTCAAACTCACAACTTTTACGCTGCAAGCATCAGATTGATCACAAAACAACTAAAGCCTTTTGCTTTAGTGTTCAGACTGATACTTTACTATGTTCATACTGTACTGAATAGAAGTACTGAAAAATGTTGTAATATATAACATTTTGCCGGAGAAAAAACAAATCTACACACTTTTATGTTTTACAGCCAATAAATGACCAAAACTTTTTTCATCAAGAGTAATCCAAGCAGAACTGACGCTGTTTTTACAGTAAGAGAGCCACAGAAAATGAACATATGCAATCATCAGAATGTAGAATTTAGTTCTTTTTTTCCCTGCAAAGGTTAGAAAAGATATCGTTAAAAGAAAGATCTGTATCGTAAAAGTTATAAGCAGTGTAAACATGATATATTGTGGTGCTAAATTCAGGGTAGACACTGTTTCACTGAACTGTATTACAACGGTAAGGCAAGGCAAGTTTATTTGTAAAGCACATTTCATGTACAAGACAATTCAAGGTGTTTTACATAAAACACTAGAAGCATTACAGCGGGGTGCAGAAGAAGCATTAAAAGGTATTAGCCTACTTTAAAAATAAATTAAATAAAAACAAGAAACCCTCAAGGAAGAAAGGATAAGATGCAAAAAATAAAAGTTAATTATCAGTTTTTTTGATAAAAGTAAGCAGATAGAAAAGTTTTTAACACGGATTTAAAACTGCTGAGAGTCTCAGCAGACCTGCAGGTTTCTGGGAGTTTGTTCCACATGTGAGGAGCATAAAAACT
>JBBBVU010000007.1:8280729-8306457 GCA_037177055.1 Atherinosoma microstoma | reverse complement strand
GCTAGCCACTGATGAACTTCTGGGGGAGATATGAGCTGGGTCAGTGCAGGTGACGTGACACAGACTGGGGGGCTGCTTCGGTCAAAACGTATCCAACTCTCATCCAACTTTTCTGCTTCATTTTGCTTTTTATCATGGTGTTATTCTTCTCTGAGCTCGGGTAAGGAGGGAATGAACACAAAATACGCCAGCAGACATTCAGAAACAGAATTAAAGTCCTTTAGTTAAACCTGAGAAATATCAGGCGCACCAGTGCAACTGAAACATAAAGTTAGTCGCACTAAGCAAATTTTTGGTCGCACTCTAGAGCCCTGGTACCTAATGTGACATGTAAATTGTGAGGCAAATCACGATGAAAGCAGCTCACAGGTGTTGCTTCCATCACTTCATTTGTTTGAACGTATAGCTACTTGCCATATTTTTCAGTTTATTGATAACATTTTAGCAAAGACTAAGATTGAATATGGAATCAGTGACTTTCAGCCATCCTTTCAGTTATCTTGTGAGCTCAGGACGGCCCATAATGCACCACTCCTTTCCTCTTTTTCTTCTTTCTCTACTCTCCATGTATGTGTCCACCATCATTGCTGTTGTTAACTTTGTGTTCTTCTTTTTCTTTTTTCTATAATATAAATCTCTGCTCTTTTGTGGGGTTTTTGTTCCTTTCCTGTCCTCTCACCCCCAGCTGATGGAGGCAGATTTGAAGATTTATTCTACTTTTGGATTGTATTTTATTTGATTGTATTGACTTGTATGCAGTTACATTTGAATTAAATAAGTTTTAGTTTGTTTTGTTTTTTTTTCTGGGGGGGGGGGGTTCTAAGTAAAGTGCCTTGGTATCACTTCTGTTGTCAATCGATGCAGCACAGAATACTTTATTCAAAAATGTACAAACTAAAAATAGTAGATTTGGAGGTAATCACTCATTGTATTAAAATTAGATGCTTTTTTGTAGCTCTGCAACCAAAGTCTACATAAAATGTGAGTAACTTTGTTCCCCTTTCCATAATAAACAAAGTAAAACTCAGTACATAAGGGTCAGTTTCCGTCTTTCACCATGGTCGAGCCAAAGGAAATATATGAAAACTATTAACTAATATTTAATGCATTTTACATCCAAGTTTTATAATTTGCTGTTACAAAAAAATATCAAAAACAACTTCAAACCCCTTCTCTCACCCACCCACTAACAGAAACTCAATAAATAATAAATAATAATAGTAATAATAATAATAATAATAATGATAATAATAATAATAATAAATTCAATTAGATTATTAATAATAATGAAGATGATAAATAAATCAATAAATATTTTGTTTTGGGGACAAAGACTGATTCAAAAATATTTTCTGTAAGGAATTCACAGTAAAAGTTGGCAAGGTTTCCATATACATCAAGTATAGCTAGCTTGGACTATTTAACATATATTGTTGAGACGCGTTGTGAATTCTGCTTCGCAAGAGATGTTAAATAGTCCGCTCAGCCGCTTCTTGTGAAAAACATACAATTCTAGCGGTAAAAACAACATTAACGTATTATTAATTGATTTATTATTTATTTCCTTCATGAGTGACCATGGTATAAACGGGATAATGCCCTCCCAGGTGTCCATAATCAGAAAATAATGGACTTCGCGTTGGACGGTTCACGCCTCCGCGTCGTCCATTATTTTCTGATAATGGACACCTGGTCGGACATTATCCCTTACATATTTTCAAGATTTCCTCCGTGAGCATTAAATAACCTGAATGCAGCTCACTAATGCTTTTCTGAACTGAAAACAGGATAAAAGTGCCACTGCATGCTACAAATTAACAGCACTAACGTTCCACTGTATGTGCTAACAACGAACATAGTGCACTGCATACTGCATACTGGTTTTAAAAACAGCCATTGATTCATTTTCCATCTGTGGCGTCTTGGATGTGTGCAAAGGATTGTGGTTGTTACACAGAAGCATCCTTGAAATTTCATGGGTTGAGGGGCAAAGTCCTTTGAAGGATTTTTGACAGATGACGTGGCATCCAAAAAACAGCCGCCGTTAAAAATCCCCCTCGACTTTAAAGCAATGATTTTAATGACTTTAAAATGCTCACCAACAGATAGGTCTATACTGTTTGTTGACATCAACTAAAAGAAAGAAAATTAGCTCTAATTAGCTCTTAGCTCAACATGACTAAGATTGAAGTTGAACCCAGCTGATTCCGGTGAATGTCAAACTGACAAACTGTCTTTTAAGCTCTTTATTTTTTCTTATATTCTTTTATGTTTGCTTGACATCCTTTTTGTTTTCTTAGGGGATGAAGACGAATGGTTTGGTGGAACGATTGAAAGAATCTCTGCTCTTTATATCATCTTGCCTTGCAAGTTATATTTGTTCAAGATTCAACCAAAACAGATGGGAGTCTGCTACATCTGCGGTGAGCTTTGACCAGATTTATGGAGCAAAACCTACAACTTGGAGAGTGCAGACGTTGATCACAATCTGTTTTTCTGACACATTTTATCCAAATAAATCCATCCTGACATCAAACAGCTTCACATCAAACAGTCGTAACTCGCAGGGAGTTTCATCGCTACAGATGTGAGCCATTTACAGG
Source organism: Atherinosoma microstoma (assembly GCA_037177055.1). Lineage (NCBI taxonomy): Eukaryota > Metazoa > Chordata > Actinopteri > Atheriniformes > Atherinidae > Atherinosoma > Atherinosoma microstoma. The sequence continues at coordinate 8,303,854 of JBBBVU010000007.1, read as the reverse complement.
GAACTGTGACAAGAGAGGACACTGACTGAATGCACATCTTTATGCCCTTCCCGCTCTCTGATTATACACTTCTGAACTTCCCCTTCATAGTTGCACTTCACCTCCAACCTCAATTCAAACCAGTTATTTCTGATTGAGCAACAGGGAAACAAAAGCGCCGAGTTCACCAGTTTCTGCTCGTTGGAAGAAGAAATTAGGATTAAACAGCAGTGCAGAGGAGTGAGCGTAAACGATGTCAAATTGGAAACAGGGTCTCCTGGAACATCTGTTTGGGTGTCAGGTTGCTTTAGCTCTCGTTAGGCTTGGAGTTTACTTCTGAATGTGGCCTCTCTCCCTCCACACTTGGTCCACTGTTTAACAAACAGCTTCAGAGCGAAGGCCAAGACTTAATCAGTTTAGTTTGTGTATAAGGTAAGCTTGGGCACATTAAGATTTTTCCCACAGAAGTGGTCTCCCTGTATGTGACTGATGGCAGTGGGACTTCTGTGCCGTTGCAATTTGTGTGTTCAATTTGGTTAGATTAAGCTGATAATCCCGGCTGCTTTCCCACAGGAAAGCTGCTGCTCTGTATTTCACTGAGTGATAACCTCTTTGTGTTTCCTCCATGAAATATGAACAATGAAAGCTAAATCAAACTAGCAGATATCAAAGGGGATAAATCATGTACAGTGTAAAGCCGTGTCCAAGTATCTGCTGGGTGGACCTGTTGGCTATGAAGATCTCATTGAAAAAAACCCATCTGTACATCTCATGATGTGTTTGTGATGCTTCTCTCTTCTTTTTTTCACACTAGGGGACGAAAGACAAAAAGAATCCAAGTCTGGCTTGTCACATTAATGACACAATCACCTCTGACGTTCATATTGCATTTGACAGTGAACTTCCGAGGCCCAGATGCATCGGCTCGATCCCAAGCAGACGCCGGCTTCAGTGCCAGACGACTGAGCAATCATTTGGAAAACAGCGCATACACCCGGTGTTTTCATTTTCAGCTCGCTTTTTAACCTCTTCGCAAACTCTCAGCGAATGCTTCAGGTCCCAGATGACTGCAAGCACATTTAGCGTGTGATGGATAACCCAAAAAAAAAATACGAGTCTGCCTGTGTGAGCAGTGTCGACGTGTTTAGACTCTGCTGAAAAGCTACTGTCCGTGGGATTTGAAAATTACAGTATGAGTTCAATGTGAACATCCAGTGTGAGGGTGAAGACGAGGTTATCCCTCACGGTCTTCCAAAATGGCTCCCTGGAGGGATGACCTCTCTGTGTCCTGACCTCATGGCACTAAAGCTATAATCTCTGTCAAGTTGCTCTCTAACTCCTACTGTCTCCATATTTCCCCTCTGCTGTTTCTCCCCGTCCCCTTGACTGTTTGCTCTTTACATCACCTACTTCTATTTTCTCAGTCCTCCTCCCTGTTTTCTCCCCTTCCATCTCTGCCTGCTTGCTCACAGTTTTTCTCCGTGTCTCCCTCAGCTATGTGGCCATACAGCCAGAGCTGACTCTTTTGATTTGAGTGCACTACATGTGGTTGAAATCTGAGGCCTGCTGTGCTGCCAAGCCACAGGCCCTGTAATGGAGTGCTGGTGCAGGAGAATAAGCCATTGTTCTTGGTGCAGTCGGTGGACGAATAGATGGAGGGAGGGACTGAAGGAGATTTCTCTGAGTCTGTTTTGCAAAAAAAAAAAGAAAAAAAAGAAAGAAAGACAGAAACTGACTCCTGCTGAACACAGCCTCTGGGGTCAAAGGGGAGCTCAATAATCTCGTTGTAAATCCCACTCTGGGTAGCAATGGAGGGAAAAAACCGCCTGGGAGTCATTTGCAGACACAGGATGCAGAGATGTTAGCAAGGCAAGCTGTCCAGTGTTGGTTTCCTGGTCTGTCTGACTGCATCCTGACACCACATAAAACATTAAAATGAGATTTGACGTAAATTTAGTCATTCTATTTATTTGATTATCATTCATTATACCCTACTGTGCTGTTGTAAGTCATTTAACTAAATACTGTAAAGCCTAAATTAATCAAACCCTTTACTTAAGTTTAATCAAATCAGAAAATCATTAAAAGATTTTGACTAATTAACATATTTAAGCCATACATATTTGACTGTTAATGGCTGACTGAACTAATACATTTCCCAAATTGCCTTTTGAAAGGTTCACTCAGTCTTCATTAAAACAGGAAGTCTCCTTTTTGCAAAAATGCCCTGATTACAAAACTACATTATGTTCTAAAAGAAAATGCCTCAAGGAAGAAAATAAAATCAATATAAAAATAAAAAAAAGAGTTGCATTTATTACTCTGTTTAAAAAAAGAGGAAACAATGATTGATTTAAAATGTAATATTTCATAAAGTTTTACAGCATATGCTTGATGATTTTTTTTCTTCTGTGTTTTAAATATTTTGGTGCATCTTAAATTTCTGTAAAGTTGCAAAACCCAAAGCCCACACCAAAGGGATTATTCTCTCCTTCACAAAACACTTTTCCAGAAATGTCTCAGTTGTAGTCCAATATTCTCTTCTTAGACATGATGACATCTTCATGACACACATTAATGCCTGCTTTGTTTGGCACAGGAGGGAGACCTTAGAGACGGGAGCTAAAATTGTGTTTTCAGGCAGACGATGACAACAAGCCACTCAAATTCACCAGAAAACAGATACATGTCTGTCGTTGAAAATGCAGTAGTGTCACCATAAAGAAATGACCACAAATAATATTTTTCATTCCCTGTTTTTTTAAGCAAGTGTTCTGGTGGCGTGATGTGGACCTTTCCCTGACCCCAACCATATTTCCATTAATATTTAAACTTCACCATGTAGGATTTTTTGTCTTTGTCTACAAACCAGTTATTACCTTGTCAATTACAACAGGTAAGTCAAAAAGTGAAAAACTGTTGGACGATTTTGGGTCATATTTGACTCTTGCATGACAGTCTGCAATGGAACCTGTAACTGCTGTGCAATACTGTTTTGTGTAATGCAAAGTATAACATGTTATAGATTGCAAAGGAAAACAGATGTGTAATGTTTTTGGTGTCTTGAAAAGGCCCTCATTTTAATCTTTTTGAGTATTTGTGACAGTCATGGGCATACACAGATTTTGTAGCCTAGAAAGGGAAGTATGACTAACATTGGAGGTGTGATAGAAACCACCCTTCTCTCCAAAATGTACTGACATGGTGTATGGTCAATGAAGAAAGTGCAACCTATTTTTATACTGTACATCTGAAAGATATGCAACTTCTTGTGGTCATGAGCAGAAATGCATGAGAAGGGTAAAAATGGCATCCATTAAGATGATAATCACATAAAAAGAAACATCATGAACCCAAATCAAGACGATTTTATTTCTAACCCTAATCAAATTGCATTGAAGCCTAAAAGCAACCAGGAAATGTGTTGTGTTCACATGTAATCATGGGAACCTTTAAAATGATGCCTATAAAGGTAAGAGTTGCATTGTAAAAAGAATGTATTTTAACTCAAACCATTGTAGTTTTTCTGCTTCAGTGAAGTAATAATTTGTCTAAAAACCAGCCAGAAAGAAAAGTGCTTTAGTGAAGTGTTGACGGGTCACTAACAGAATGTAAGCTTGACTCATACCGAACAAAGGTCCATTATTGAGAGCAAAGCAGTTAGCTGCTCTGTCCAACCACCTTCTTTTCTCCATATGCAAAATTTGTGGTTTGTTCAGGATAGATTTGATTTCCTTCCTGATAGGAGATAAATATGTTTAAATGAAGCATATTTCCCTCATGCCACTTTTTTGTAGGGGGGTTAGGGATATAGGGAAGGGGTCTAAGGTATTTTACAGGATAAAATTATGAGATGCATTGAAGGGTATGAACAAATAGCAGATTTGATTGTTTCAGTTGGTGGACAAGAACAGAAAAAAGCTTTAGAAACCTAAAACAGCTTTATATTTACCTCTTCCAGATCTCCTTTTTCTGCCTTATTGGGTTACAAGGTTCCACCCTCTGAAAAAGACACAATGAGACAAAAAGAAGCCTCACTCCTAAGTCCTGAGTTTACCTGGGCTTGACGAGAGTTGCTAGCATGTCAGCCATGTTAGCCATCCCAACATGTGTTATCAGTTTTTGAACTCAGGTTTTAAACAGTTAGTTTTTCTGAGTAATCTGAATATCAGCTGTCATTTTAGTTGTATTGGGGTAAAATTCACCAAATATCTGTTGGAAATGTTGAGGAGGAAAAGTATAAAGTAGTTAAATTGCATCTGACTACAAAAGTTTATTGCAAGTATGAAACCTTCATCCCCTGAGTAAATGCAGATGGTTAGGTGTTTCTAAAACAAATAACATCTAAATGTTTGTAAACAAACAATTAGTTATGAATGATTTTTGTTCAGAAGGATAAGTAAGAGGACACAATGTGGATGCCCTGCAATAAATTACATTAAATACATCTGGACTCAATTCACTGTACAAACCAGTATGAGGATGCAGGAGACTTTGGCCTGACGGTTTTTAACTTCATTAAAATGCCTTTATGACCCGAAGAGAGCAGTGAGTGTGCACATTCTTGTTGATCAGTCACACCAGCTGCAGTCCGCAAACTCCCCCTTTCTAATAAATCATAGCTCTCCAACAGGTTTTTAAAGGGTTAAATATTTCTGGCAGTCTTTTGTTTACCTCACTGGATGCAGCCAAATCATTAAAATAACTACAATGGATCAAGTGACCCCATCTCATTAAAATTTATGGCAAAATGATATGGGAGTGCTGGAAAGTTAAAGTAGTGTCGTCTTGAATCATGAGAGCTGCCAGCCCGCTGTGACTCTTGGTGCCATAAGGTCCTGAGGTTTCCATCTGCACTTTTCCCATCAAATCATTTCACAACAGGGCCTGTACATCAAGTCTACTTACACTGCATTAAAAATCATTATTCTTCTTGCTCAGAAAGCCATTAAACAACAATAATCTCAGAGCTGACTATAGAGCAAAAATCCACTGAAGAGAAGCCTCATTTATATGAAGTGACTTTTACGACGCGGTGCGAAGCTGTAACTTTTTTCTCACAGACAGGAAGCTGGGAGGTGCTGGATATAAGTGACAACAAACCACCATGAAGTTGAGTCTCAGTGCCCAATCATTGGGCAGAATTGGGTTTAAGTGTTCCCTCATATAAGTGTAAACGTTCATGAGTAGTAGCCCTGTATAACTGCGGTGCCACACTGAGCTCTATGTGTTTGTTTAGCAACATTTCTCCTTGGAAACTCCCGGCCGACTGTCTCCTGCCTTTTGAAAAAGTAGGAATTTAAAAGTGGGCCAATTTTAACAATTGAATTCTGTGGTGAATATTTTAAGAACTGACTTTTTTTCCCCTCACACTTTTTCAGCAGTTTTGGTTGCTAAAGAACTTTCTCACGCAGATTTCTCCACTCAAGCAAAAACCTTAAACCTGTTTCCCAAGTCCAAGTTGATCAGAAAATCTTTTTAAATCATGAGAGGCTGATTTCTCCTTCCTGGTTCTAAGGAGATTGTAAGCTACTTGGTGTTCCCTATCTGCTCAGAGCATGCTAAAAATGTGGAAGAGTATGTTTGAAGTGGGAAAATAAATTATAAAAACACAAAAATGTTATAAAAAGAAAAAAAAAGAGCACTGGTCCAAACCTCAAACTGTGGAAAACTGAAGGAAAACTTGACATCTGTTTGTTTCATGTATTAATTTGAGGAATACTGCTGTCTCCTCATCAGCCCGTGCATGTGTTGTTTTTCACTTGTCATTTTAAATTAGCAGATTAAAAATGCATTTAACATGTGGATGGAAAATCAACTTACTGACGTCTTTTTATAGAAATGACTACTGGATTTTTGCTTCTTTTCATTTTCACTGCATCAAATATCAGCATCTTTATGAGATTTTTTTACTATTTGAATCTTCTGTCTTCAATGACTGTTTCCACAGGTTGTATTTGAGCTTCTTCTGTAGCTCCTACTTTTCCCTGCTTTTTTTTATTTCTACATGAAAACATATTGAGGGGTGACTCTTTCATAGCAGAATGAGTCATTTAAAAAGCAAATGTATTATAAAAAGTGTATTGTGAAAATTAAGAAACCATTGGCATATTATTTGAAGGACGTCTTTGGGGATTTAAGGACAGCTCATTAGACTTGCAGCTGCTTCTATGCACACTACAGTTAGGTGTTACATGGTCTGGAAAAGGTGAGGCAGACCTATAGCAACAGGAGTGAAATTATTTTGGTTTGCAGGCTGTCACAATGTGTGGAGGATGTGGTCCCAAATGCAGGAAGGACTGACGAGGAAGGAGGGAGACAGGTGCAGGAATCCAAGGTTAAATGAAAATAAGGGCTAACAGGAATGGAAAAATAAAAAGGCCATACAGACCTACTACTGTGCTGAATGGCAAACAGAATACACAAGAGGAAATGCTCTACAAGACAGCAACTTAAGCAACAGCAAAACAAACAAAAACCAAAACCTACTGATCATGACAGTAGGAATTATAAACAGAAAACAACAGCACTAAGGTCTTTTGTCTTGCAGAAAGTTCACTTGGTTTTAGGTTGCACACATATAAAATATGGATAATGGAGCTGTCAGAAGCCAGTGCTAGAAACAAAGGAGAAAGATCCCAAATGATCTGGTGCTGATCAAAGGAAAACTTGGACAATAAATACTGACAGAGGATGAATGGGAAGCAGGTGTGAAAATAGCATCTGAGAGCCAGGTGTGATAGGGTAGCAGGAAATAAAACTAGAGAACAGAATAGACATGTTCCGTGTTTTCTGCCTTTACGTTTAAATAAAGGCAAAAAACATGGAATCTAAACAAAAAAATAGCAATAAAACAAAATATCCTTGTTCAAAGGAAGTGAGAAGATGTTAATAACAAATATCATTGTCACACGATATCATAGAATAGACAGACTTTGAGCGATATTCTGGCCAACACTCCATACCAATTGGCATTAATGCACCAATTTATTGTTTACCACTCACCAATAACCAAGAAGAAGAAGAAGACAGACTAAGGAAATAAGACAAGTCAAGAAAAAAACATACAAAGATGTTGACTTAGCCATTTAATCTAAAGAGAAAACTGTCCAAAACTTTTATTTACTTTTATTTTGTAAACTCATCTTCCCCTTAAGATCCTACTGAGTGAAGAGCTTTATGTTCTTGGTTGTGAGTGAAGTTTTGTCAAACTGCAATAAACTTGGTGCTGATATTCCTCCTTGGTTTATTCAGCCCCTTTCACAGAAATAATTTCATTGTTCCTGTTGGTGTCATTTTAGTTTTCTTTAAACCACTCTAGTTGCACCCACCGACACCTATCGCTCTTGCCACAAGTAGTGGTGCATCTTACGTAAACAAACGAGCAGATTTATCAAAAACAAGACAAGCTATCTGTCTGGGTTGGACAACAGAAAAGTAAAAAACAAGAAGAGCAAAAAAGAGATAAAGACAAAGGTAAGTAGTGCACATAATACAGCAACTAATTTAGCTCATAGCAGCTTCGTCTTTCCTGCTCCTGTTGACCTCGGTGTCACAAGGCTGGAAAAAAAAAAAACAGATAACTTGCACATAGTTTAATCTTCTGTATTGGAACCATGATAAATCATATTGCCGCTGTTCAAGTAAATGAAGATTGAAAATAATGAAATATACAGAAGTAAAAGAATAGTGAAAGGTGTCAAAGAACATCCAAAGGTTGCATTTGAGGAGTTCAGCACTATAACAACAAAGCCTTTTAAGATTATACTATTAATATGTTATTTGATAAAACGCACAACACACGTGCTGAAATAAAGTTCGAACATGTTCAGACTATAAATTTATGTTTTTTCATTCAAAAGACTGTGTTACAATCCAAGTTGGTGATCTCTTTGATTATATCATGATCTACAGACTTTGGTTTTGTTTCTTACATGTTTACAGCTGTTTCTGTGTTATAATGACTAAACTGTGTGGGATAAAAATGGGCTAAACTTAGCCTGAGGGCTACAACTAGATGCAACATTGAAATCATGTATAGTGCTCAGTGGGAGTGCTTCCAGTTTCATAATAAAGGCTGAACAGTGCGCGCTGACCGCTGTATTAAATGTTTTGCCATGTTGTCCAGGCTGTGTGCTGAAGCAGGATCCCTGTGAACAGCACACTAACCATCACAGTGTCAAGGTAAAGCAGTGATTTAGGAATGAAGCAAAAACTGTTTTCATGTTGAATGGTTGCATATTCTACACTTTTTGTGTCATCCACTGTATAATGCAGAGAAAAGTGCTTCAGTGTAAGGTGTCCCGCACCTTGTTCATGTCTTTTTTAAAAACAGACCCATTTTTGACGAGCAGTTGCTGTTGTGAAATGATTGTTTAATTTTAAGGCAAACTTTTTTCCTTTCTAAATTTTTTTTTTTTAAAATCTTGGTTTAGTTTGTATTCTGTTAGTTTTTACTTCTGACCCCCTTGTGAAATCTGTTGTAATTTCCTGCTCCGATTACACCTTGTCCTTAGTTACTGATTACCACACCTGCTCCTCATTTGTCGTTTGTCAAATCCAGAGTCACTGCACTTTGACAAGGTTTGGGTAAGAAAACTACTAAGATACAGTTACAGAGAGATCACTGTTTGCTATAAAATACAACTTCTTATTGATACAATTCACACAGTGTTATGTTGTAATGATATACCAGGCTGGTCTAATGTTTCTTAGACTAGCCTGGTGAGCACAACTGAGCCTCAGAAACATTAGCATGTCTGTAGTTATATTTCATCCTTTGTTTTCATCACTTTTGGTTGTTCAGACATTTCCCCGAGTGCATATGCTGAGCCACTGGTTTGTGCTCTTGTGAACATTCAGCCTCAAGCCTAAGTAGCACCACGAGAGGCTCAATATCCTTGTTGTCATAGCGAATTGAGGATAAACGGCCTGTTACAGCACGCTGCTGAGCTTTCACCAGCTTCTCTTCACTTGGTTTAAACATCAGAGGATAAAGCAGCCACTGTCTAAAAGCGCAGCTGTTTCCTACCTCTCTGAATTTCTTTGGAAGGTGATGTATGAGCCAGCCAGGGAAAGCAACGAAGAGGTCCTCCCAGAGTTAAAGGTGTTAGGTCACAGTAGCTGCGACCACTGGTGCTCCTGGATTTGCTCCTTGCTGTTATCCTCTGCTCTTGTACAAAAAGCTCAACATGTGTGACAAATTATAACAAATGCAGATAATCAATAAAATTCACCACACATTGACGTGATGGATGCGTCCTAGCTGCCCTGTGTGCTCACATCATCATTAGTAGTCAGGCTGGCGGGGGTGATCCATCCTGATCTACCGTGAAGGTGTCGAACATGGCTATGAAAGCTGTTGTAGTCGAAGTGCTTTACACCATTTCCCTTCTTATTGAACCTTAGCTTATCTCCCTCGGTGAAAGTATTGCATGTCTCAGCCACAACAAGACACTTGACTAATGAGGGCAAGAGGAATGGTTTTGGTTTACTGCAGGCCAGAGGGAATACCAGTGGATTTGAAAACACCACATGGGCACAGTAGGATGCTAAGTGTCTGTGTCGGAGGACAAACCAAAGAGGAGATTCTTGACTGGCAGTGTGATGATTCACAGATATCAGGGGGGGGGCTTGATCCTGGTTTAAGCGTTCAGAAGTATGTAGTGGCAGTTATTTATTGGGATATATGCAGACATATTTGCTCGCCGTTCTCTGGTTTGATTGCCGCTTCGATTCCCCAAAGTCTTAAATATAAAGTTTCTCTCTCTGACCTGTTGTGCTCATCAGAGAATTTTTACATTCTCAGCAGGACTGCTGCAGTGTTATTTGGAAAAACACAATGTTAAGTTGTGTGTGTGTGTGTAGGGGTGTCTGTGTGTAAATCATATTGTGTCGTCGCTGTTAGACATAGCTGTAGTAAAGTGTCATGTGAGAAAGTTGCTGAGCTTCGCACATTCAGTGGAGAAGCTGCCAAAGTAGTTGTGTGTTTTATCAATGTTCTTTAAATAATGGTGAGATTGAAGGCAACTTTTTTATTGCAGAGTACAGTTATGAGACAGTTTGTCACTCACTTATTTAGTATTCTAATAAATGGAAGTAAAATTTTAAAGGTTTTCAGTGTTTATTAGTTTTGTTGGCCATAGTTGTTCACACTTCTGGAATTGCCACTTACTTTGTTTACATACACACACATATATATCTATATTGTGCTAGTTACTGAAAAAAAGTAACTAGTTAGTTACTAGATACTATTACAACAGCATGGCTTCACTGGAGAAGAGTTCGGATGGTGAAATAGCCTGCCTGCAGTCCAGATCTTTCACCTATAGAGAACATTTAGCGCATCATTTATCGAAAAACATGTCAAAGACGACCACAAACTCTTCGGCAGCTGGGAACATTATATCAGGCAAGAATGGAGCAAATCCAACACCACAACTCGAGGAACTCATAACCTCGATGCCCAGACGTCTTCAAACTGTTCTGAAAAGAAGAGGAGATGCTACACCATGTTAAACATGCCCTTTGCCAACTATTTTGAGACCTGTAGCAAGCAGCACATTTGATAATAAAAAGTATTAATCACTTTTGTTAAGTCCCGCAGCTACACAACAAATTTTTGAGACCAAACAGTTACATTTTCTTGAAGTCTTTTTTTAATTATACCAAGTGCCAACCGGGTTTGATTTAAAAAATATATATCAGTAGTGTAAAAACATTCATTATTTGAGGTGGTACTGTGTTGTAAACATGTGTGGGTCCCTGTCACAGCTTGTGTAACATGAATATATACTCACATATTTAAGAGTCTGGACACAAATAAAAGTTTATCCTCAACAATCCCTTCACTGCAGGAATTTCCAACATGTTCCCATCATCTGAAATCATTGCTTCCACAGTGCCTCAGCGTGGGCTCAGACCCCATTATCTCCCACAAAACTTCACTGGCAGCAGCTCTGCAGACGAAGAGGCCTCGCTCACGACAGGACACCCAATTGGCTTGATTTACAAGGACGTTAATAAGGGGAGGAAACCACTTTGCCTCGCATATATTCATGGATTGCGTTTCATAGTGAATAGGAACATTCAGCTGTTCAGTTCCTGAGTGCAAACTGATGCTGATGAGGAGGATCCTGGGGGACGAGCTAATGCGGCTCGGCCTGCAGCAACGGATTATTATGTGTCAACTGCTTGAAAAACAACTATTTTCAGGAGACTGGACTTGATCCAATCATTTTCAGTGTTTAAATTCAGGTTTTGTTGGAAATTGAATGTTCCTGTGCGTTTTTTGAACAGTAATTGGAGTTTAAATGCTAAATGTGGCATAATTACTTGTGATTTTTCCGCAGAGCCATTTTGCCTGTTCACAGAGAAGCATTCATGGCTGTTACTGTACGTGTGGGTGCTGCACGCATCAATGGGGATATCTAAAACACCACACAGCTAGAAAAACACGGAACGCCAAAAGAAGCAAAAGTAATATTGTTTCAGCACAGGTCAGAGGTCAGCATCACTGCTTCTTTTACAAAATTACACCAGACCCTTTGCATATTTTGGCAAATTATCTGTATTTTTGTTATCTTATGTTACTGCCAATTTCCACTGGATCAATTTCCATTGGTGATCTACTTTTTTAAATAGCCACTGTTTTTTGTTATTTAAACATTTCTAATATACTTTTAAAAGCACAAACTTGCAAACTTCCAGATTTTAAACAACATGTTGCAATTTTTAAGTTATGTGGCTTGTAACATTATGATGCATAAAATGTAAGATTTCACTGAGGTTTTGGCTGGATGGAGCACATCTCAGATCAAAATAGCTCTATTTATCAATTCCATGTTTAGTCGTGATTCCTTTTTCAGCCAGCTAACATCATTGAGTCTGCAATGGAGGGGAGTTTTGAAAAACGCTGACTGAGAACAAACACCTGGAAACAGCAAACTTTCTTGCAAATTATGATATTTTTTTCTCAAGCATTTTTAAGTTATTTTTTTACTTTTATGGCACAACACTTTTGGTACTTTTCCCTTGCCTTTTTTTCTTTTTCCGTATTTTTAAATTTTGCCTTGTTACTTTAACTATGCAAAATAACAGGGCTTGGTATCAGTCACCCTGTCTATACAGTGCAAGAAATGCTATACAAAACTACAAAAATGCTTCTTAACATTTTTTGAGGTGCACTGTAAAAGCCTTTTTTATCAGAACAGGCTGATCAAAGATAGCAATGCAGGCAAATCATAGAGTATGTTTGCGTAAGGGGCAACCAACATGATGGAAAATCCCACTCTTCTGACTACAAAATGACAGCACGCTATTTAAAAGCAAGTGGTAGTAGAAGTGTTGTGCTGCTTCCATTTAGTCAATATAAACATAAAGGTCAGGTATAAAAAGGGCGTTTTGTTTGTGGCAATCAAACATAATTTCTCAAATTTCTTGTGTTTTACCTTTGTTGTGTACAGCACTTTGGTCAACAGTGTTGTTTTTAAAGTGCTCTACAAATAAAATTGGATTGGAAAACAGCTGCATGGTTATGCCTCTTTTGTTACTTTCACACCAGTAAATCTTTCATTCATTCATACATTAAGACCTAACAAGCTCTTGACTTCAATGTTTGAGTAGTCAAATAACTCTACAGTAGATCCAGGTTTTAATCATCTCCAACTCAGTGTGACAGTGTGGTCCTGTCACTATGGCTCCAATTGATCATGCGCCTTGGCCATAGGGATATCCTCTGGCCAAGTAGCCAGGATTAATGGGATCACAACACCAGGGTGTTGTTGTTTGTTTTGTTTTGTTTTTTCAGATTTAGTAGCCATAAAATAAGCATCTTGCAGCCTTTCTTATTTATGTATCTTTTATAACCTGTGTTCAAAAAAATTTTTAAAAACTTGTTTTTTGTTAGTCTGTATGAGTGATTCTCGCAATCCAGTAGAAACCAGTAAAATTAGCCGTTATCAGTAATCCCATCCTTTTTTTGTTGCCATAGTGGGACATATTGAACTAGTACGGGTCAGCCTTTAGAGCAACGATGGTAAACCTGCTATATATGGGAAAAGCTTTAATTGTCTTATTTAAGCAAATGTAGTTGCATTTTGGTGTGATAACTTTATACGTTAGTGCAAAGTAGTTCCTCTGTTACTGAAAATAACGGTCAGCACAACAGCGGATATTGCAATCCAATGTAAAATATAAATATAAATAAAAGGGGTTTGCAGGTTTAGTACACTTGTGATAGCACTTCAAGTCTTTGCATTTCATCTGGATGGATATTTGGATTATCAACTCAAATTCTTGATAAACGGCCAATGTAGAAACCTTCATGTGGATGTTATTCTAATGAGATTCACATATTAGAAATTTTTTGTTTCATTGGAAACTGAAAATCACTGTATTTACTCTCAGATAATATCCAAAACCTAGTGCAATGCTTTTCCAGTTGTCTCACCTGACGGAAATCATTAATCAAATGATAACACCTGACCAAACACTGACACTTGCTTGATTTGTTGCTAATTGAAAAAGAAAAACATAAAATGTTTATTATCTCATGTGAAAATTTCACCACGTCTCCTACCAGCATCTCTCTCCACTCATTTCATTTGTCTTGAATTAATCTGGTTCGAGACATGTTAATCTCAGCAATGAGGGAAGAATCCAGCCAAACAAAATAAATCAGATGACCTGATTCATTTGTAGCAGTGTCAAGGTGTGTGGGAAGAGCCTCTTTTAAAACAGAAGGCCATCACATGTTAGCGCCTCCTTTATTCAGAGATGTCAGCAGATGGTTGCATCCACAAATCTTAGCTCTAAATGTTATTGCTCAAACTGTACATGTGTTTGCTGTGAGGCAGCTTCCTTAACCAGTTTAGAAGAAGTTGCCTGTAGCGCTTGCTTGTATTACTTATGAGCTTGCTTCCACTTACGCAGCTGTTCTCTGTATTATTCAGGTCCGATTTTCAGCTTTCAAACAATAATTATTTCTTGTTTGGTTTCAGGTTAGTTTTGGTTAATCTGGAAGTTAATTTTAGCTGTGGCCACTAAAACTGTATGATCACCATGAAGCAAGAATTGTATCTAGGCTGCTTTAAAAACATGATAATGAAACATAGTGTAGTCTGAAGATGAGGAAGGAGACCAGCACCATGTGTGGATGTTACAGTTGTGTAAAAAAAAATTTCACCATCTTTCAGTTTTAAGGTTTCTTATATCAGGAAGTAATTTAACAAAAAAAATAAAAATAAAAACATTTGTTCCTCACCAGGTCTTAAAGGCCCACTGTATAACTTTTCGACCTTAAAACTTGGCTTTCCGCACTCTTTTGATGACACGGTGACATCTATTATTTGCATTTCTAGCGCCCCGCGGCTGAGAAAGCACACTATAGAACTTCCTCATCCGGGAGGCCGCCTGCTGAGTTTCGCTTTGTGCATGCGTTACACGCTAGCAAGCGAACGTAAACAAACCGGTTGTTTCGAGCGCACGCCGGCGGATTCAACAAAAAAACGTTAGAAGACATTATCGGAGGAAGAGAGGAAACTAAAGAGAGCCAAAGAAGAGCAAGAGATAAGACAAGGGTTGAGAAAAGACTGATTTTTACTGTCTGGAGAGAGCTCACAGTACAGGTAGGATCCAAGATGGATGCCGAATTAGCCGTCGATAGGAAACGATGCTGGCCTCGGCAGCTGCTCATAATGAGCAGCTTCTTGGGGAAACCATATTAGGTTTGAAAACCAAAGTAACAGAAAGAATAAGACTGCATGAAATTGGTGTTGCTGGCCAATCATTGAGCTGGGTACTATTTTTCCTTCTGCTTTTTTTCTTCTCTCAGTAGTTGTTTCAGGCAATACCGCCCCAAGTGTGAAGCTGTAACTTCATGATGTTCTGGCAGTTTGATCCATTTGAGTAAAATGCAAAATGAAAGCAAACATAACAAAGGTGCAAGATTTCTTGGCATTTCTCGACCATCAAACCGAATCCCCCAGACTATACTGGTGTGAATGTGTCCTTGGAGAATGAATTGTTGACTGAACAAGTGTTTTGTTTGGAAGGGTCACTTCTGGAGAAACCTCCTCTCTCCATGGAAAGAACACAGTAGCACAAAGTTGCATCTGAACAATGTAGGCAAATGATTTGGGCTTGTTTCGCAGCCACATAACCTGGAAACCTTGCAGTCATTGAGTTGACAGTGAACTCCTCTGTATGCCAAAGGATTCCAGAGTCAAATGTGAGGCCAACTAAAGCTTTGTTGAAACTGAGTCATGAAGGAGGGCAATAATCCCAATCAAAGAAGCAAACCTTTAACAGAATGACTAAAAACGACAAGAATGAAGGTGTTGAAATGAAGTCAAAGTTCATACCTCAGTCTGCTTAAAATGCTGTGGTGGTACCTTAAGACAGTGGTTCTCAAATTGGGGGTCGGGATCCCCATGGGGATCACCAGATCATTCCAGCGAGTCTCCAGATAAGTGTAAAAAATATATAGCCCACATTTATCAAATAAATTTGGGATTTGTATCATGGCTGTCAAAATTAAACGATTAATGCAAAGATAAATCTAAAATTATCACCTTAATTTCTTCAACATTAATGCATAAACAACAAAGTTAGTACACATGTCATATTAAAAATCCAAATTTGGCATCATCTCAGTGACAGAAGTTGATTTTGGGCATGTAGGTGCCTTGTCACAGCGGTGAACCGAACCCACTAAAACCACTTTATCCTCTCTGTTTATGAAGATTCTGATTGTTTTTAAGCCTTATATTTAGAGTTTGGCTGCAGGATGGCCCATCTGATATATCATAAATTAATCACTGTTGTCGCGGGAGGGGAGTCGCGAATAGCAACGTATGTTAACTTGGGGGTCGTGGCTCAAAAAGTTTGAGAACCACTGCCTTAAGAGAGCTGTGCATAAACAAATACTGCAAACCTCAAAGAGCTGAAGCACCATTGTTAAGACGAGTGGACAACAATTAGTCCACAATGATGTGAAAGACAACGCTCAAGTTATGACTGGTAAAGGGGTTCTTCAAGCTTGAAAATGGGTTTTTCCTATGAGGATGAGTGTACCTCATTTTAAGACCTGTTAGGAACAGATTTTTTCAGGTTTTATTTCATTTTATTAATACCTCATTTGTAAAATTCACTTGAATATTTACACCTACACAAAACACAGAGAAAAGAAAAAAGGAGTGATTGTCATGTTGATTTTTTGTGAGTAATTCTCCCTAAATGTTGCAGGATGGAACTCTTAAATGAACAGATGTGTGCATCCGTCATCTTATGATTGTATACAAGAAATGAGCGTGCACTCAGACAGTCTGTGTACTTGTTTAGACACGCAGCAGGAAAGTTGATTTTGCTGCAGCTGTGGTTTGAGTCATTTCTGCTGTATGGACATTTGGATACTTCTCTCCATCATTTACCACTGTGCAAAGCTAAAATGCACTGCAACACAAACTAACTAACCACAAACCATTTACAATTACATTTTTACAGCTTCCAAGCAATGATGTGTACGTAAGTTTAAACACTTCTGTTCTTTGTCTTCCATCAGTCCAGCAGACCGTGAAAGTTTAACTCTTGTACGGATGAAGTCCAGTTCTCACATAACTTACAGCAAATTAAAATGACATCTCTTTCCACATGTCATGCCTAAGTGATGTTAAATTCTTCTGCCTCATGACACGATATATGAGAAAAGCGAGGTTTCAGCTGCGCCTCAGTTCATCTGGTTCATTTAGGTCTTCCAGCTAGCTAACCGAGCTCTGTCGCGTCGCCACAAGGACAGCAGTCAAAAGACATCCAAGAGCTCAAAGCCTCTGTCACGGGACTATTATTGTTTTCCTGTCATGCAACCAAGAAAATCGTTTGTCATTTATTGCTGATCACGCACAGTACTTTTGCAGATTGTTCACATTTGCATTTAATTCAAACAAGAAGTGTGGTGCTTCTTGCATGTCTGGAAAGTGTTGACAGGAATACTGATGTACTGACACTCAATTAGACTGTCACTGTGGGACAAAATGCCAAGATGAATGTTTATGTATTTTTTAAAAAAAAATGTTTATTTGTGTTGTGATCCGATGGAGATTTTGGATTGTTTGACAAGACTCTGGGTCGTAGGAGTGATGTCAATTTCTAATTACTCAGGAGAAAAAAATACTACCAAATTACTTTTTGTCCTGTACCTGTGGTGTCTCTTCAGTTCCGTTGTAGCAGATGTCTTGTTGATTATCAGTGGTGACCAGCAAAGTCAAATTCCTCACGTTCAAAGTTGTTCTTGCCAAGAACAAGGGATTATAATTCTCATACTGTGGCCAAGATTCTTTGTGGAAACTCGGGAGAAAAAAAAGAGAAGTGGGAATTCAGAGAGATGCCATGGTCAGTTTCACTGTCAACAAGTAAGAGAAAGCATCTCAACTTTTCACCACAAGTCAAACATTCAGGACTTAATGCTTCCCAGACTGAGTGTGCAAATGAGTCTCTCTCGTTTTGTAAATCCAGATGAATGTGGGTTTTTCTTTGGGGACAGCTTTAGATCCATGCTGCACTCTAATGTATATTAATCAGTGTTGTAGTGGAGTGTTTGAAGGTCACAAAGCACATGTATATACAGTTGGACTGGAGGACAAATTAACTTCTCACGCCCCAAATCTAAACATCCATAAATTCAGAAACTTACGGCTTTACAACCGGAGGGCCAAACTGAAGCACCTCACACTTTAATGTGAACAAATACGGAGAATTTATTTTTCACCATGACCAAGCCAGGATAATATATTTTTCTCTTTGCCCTAAGAGATGTAAAGGGAATGCAATTGATGCCATCAGAGATGTTATGGTTGGGCATATGTACGAATGCCAAAGCTCCATGCAGCTGGCCCCCGTTCAAGTTATGTTTCCCCTCTTTCTCTTTCTTTCCTGTCAAGCTACTTGCAAATAAATTTCACTGGTACCCAAAAATCCTTAGAAAAGAGATGTCACAGCATTCGTAGTTTCAAAAAGATACCTGGGTGGACTGGGTGAACAACACAAAAACACAGAAAACACATGTAAAATTGAGAAAAGCTGTTGTGCAACCAACTGTGCTGACAGATTCACCAAGAAGTCAGACTGTACTAATTTCCAAAAAATGAAGACAAAAGAGCCAAATGGATTGCTGAAATTTATGGAAGCAAACTGAAATCCTGACTATGCCACAAATATGCCACAAATACTGACATGCCAGATTTTGGGGCAGAATAGAAATTAGGTGGCTTCTGCCCCATCTCCCAGTTATATTCTGTTGAACTGTTATGTTTTGATGAAAATAGCATCTGCTATAACACTCCTTTTGGTGTGCATTGTGGATTAATGTTAGATGTTAGCCTTTAACCACCCTCATTACTCATCTGAAGGTGTATTTATCTCATTTTATGACCTGGTCCTTATCAGGTCTTAAAATGAGATAAATACAACCCCAGATGAGCAACAACACATGACATACACTGTGTCATTACTCATGTAGAAAAAACCAAAGTCAAAGTGAAGCAGGCGCATGTTTGAAAGTACTAAATACACCCGTATGCCAGTTGCACATCTGGATCGTGGAATATGTTTTGTGTGGGTTTGCTAATCTGCTATGTTGCAGCTGCATGTTGACATCCACACCAGCAACCTCTCTGTTAAGGCTCAGTAACTGCAGTTCTAAATGTTTTTAGACACAGGGGATGTCTGCGATAATGGCCATAAAAACATAGTTTTATGTAATTCATTGTTGATATGACTCAAAAAGTGAAGACATGAAAGTTGCCCGGCTGTAACTTTAGAACACTAACATAAACCTACCAAAACCAACTAGAAATCATTCATTGTCATCATAACAGCTGATGTGTATTTTTAATGTTTGTGACACTTCATTAACACACTGGAACTGTGGTGAAAGGTTAATGGTTGCCATCCAATATGAAGTCAAAACAAGCACCGATGAATATTTTGCTGAGAAACCAATTCAACGATGCAAACCTCATACTGACATGGTTCATGTTAAGAAAGATAGATGTTTAGTTTCTCGCTACAAGACAGCATCTTTTTCTACACACTGTCCTCATTACTGTACCAATGTTACAATACAGAAATTTCAGGAATACTCAGATACTTAGGTTGCTCACTTTTGAAGTCACCCTCCACTACAGATCCACATTATAATTAAAATGTAGCCATCATCCACATTCTTAAAAAGATGTGGCTAGATGTCTTCATGCTCTATGTGGAAGGCTGAAGGAACCTAATTTGAAAAAAAATCCCTCCTTTCCTCTTTTCCTTGCTGGACAACATCGTGGGGTTTAGGAAGGTGGTACGAGGAATTCGGAAAGTCTGAGGAAAAGGAATAATTCCAAAAACGCTCTTTAGATACATCATGTAGTGCTATCTGATCACTGTGTTACAGAGAGACTATACTATATCACATTAGTATGTTAAGATATACTGCAATGAAATACCACTTAATATCAAAGTTTGTCATTAAGAAAAGAAAAGGGCACAGAAGGGAAACATTTTGCTGTCCCAGGCTACTCAGACTCACCCCGTTCTCCTCATTTCTACAGAAGATTCCCAGTTTACACATGTGGATAAACATAATTGAGCAACGCTTTGAAAGTTGTGACCACAAGGACTTGTTGGACGGAAATATCTCCTTAAAGCATGGTCCAGCGTTTCCTATACTAAAGGAGATCTTAAAGGAAGCATTGAAGCTCCTTTCCTTAGAGCATTTTAATAGCTCTTATCTTATCACAGCTGCTGTTTGGATACTTCCAGATAATTTTACTCAGTCAGGAAGGTTCCTAAATAAAATGGTATATTGTGTTGTAAAGTACTTGTGAGGTGGGGCTGTACAGCTATTTTGTATTTACTGTGAGGAACCAAACACAGGAGAAGCTTGTGACTGCTTGGCTGCTCAGGTGCAGTGCCGGCCGCGAAGTACACAGCCCCAACCAATTTTTAGGGCAATAAGCAGGCTTCTAAATAAACACCCACATGGGGGGGGGGGGGTATACATGAAAACTTACTGACCAGCTTGGCAGGTGATGAATGAACCAAATCACAGCGGTCATTTGTCCTAGCAGTGTCATCACTATGAGCACTATTACATTTCATATCATAGCTATAGGCTGTGTGCTTTACTGTGTGCATGTGTTGTTTCAGTTTTTTGCCAAAGTTTTTTAGGGATTAGTAAACAGGACTTTATGAGTCTGTTTACTCTATAACTGCATGAACTCTGTTGTGACTCATTAAAAATCATTCCAGCATCACAAAAGGTTAAGTGGTCTTACTGTATACCACATAACCTGCAGCTCAGGAACTCTCCTTATCACTGTTTTTGAAGAATATCAGTTTAGTTTTAATGAGAGATAAAGTCAAAAGCAGGATATTGTATAGTGCTGTAGAATAAACATATAACTTCTATTATGACTGTGGTTCAAATGCTACTGTATCTGCCGGGTGGGAAAAAGTTGGGTTAACTAAATTTCATGTTTCCCCTCTTTGTTAAATATAAACAACCTACAAAAGAACATCATTATTTTCACTGTAAACAGCCCCAAAGCAAAAATCAGCGCTTACATTTTTACAGAGTTCAGTAAATATTTGAATTGTGCAGCTCTCTGATGTTTTTGCTCTGTGGTCTTATTACGTTGGGAGTGAAATGACAGTTTGATTAATTACTGGGATTCTAGGCTGTATTGAATGAAAGGTTAAGGGAAGTGAAGTTGCAGAATGGCGTATTTCCCTCTCCGGTATAGTCCCCACTGAGAACCCGAGGTCTTGCTGTAACCCCTCACCTAAAATAAGGTTGAGGAAAATCACAAAGCAAATCCAGAATCAGAATCCAAAAGCAATTTGATCCACTTAGTCTGAAGGAGATGTAATGGTGTAATCGATGAAGGCCAAGTGGCTTGAGGTGCGTTCCTTCAGAGAAATACCGAAGAATGATTTCCAACCATGATTGAAAACGAGGGTCATTTTCCTAATTATAAAGCAGCTCTAGGCTTTAAATGTGGAGAGGCCGTCATTTTTCATGAAGTAACTTTAGAATGAGATTGAAAGAGCAATTTTTAAATATAAATAAAATCTATGCATTAATTGCTTCATCAAGACTGATATTAAGATTAATGGACATTTACTCGTGCAGGCTAGTAAAAGTATGACTGATTATGGCAGATCTCCCCAGACTTATGAATAAACTGTGTGAGAGCAGGAGTTCTTAAAGTGAAATAGTTTCAAAAAAGATCAAATTAATTTCTAAAAGAAGTCACCTTGAGCCAATGAAATATCTTGAGACACGTCAACAGCATTCCACCACCCACACTGCAAACAGAAAAATTGTTGTTCCCGTACATGTTTAAAAAAAAAATAAAAAATCTTGTCATGCCTGTTATATTTAACACATACTATTATATTACTTTTATAATCATTGGTCTTTTTTTCCTTCAAGATTTTTTTTTACCAGCTACTTTTAGCACACTTTTTCTGGTTGTTAGCAGAGTTTCCATTCAGCAGCAAATCAAAAGCAAATCTTTTAAAAAGCTGCAAGAAATAAATGTAAATAAATCATGTTATCAATACCTGGTTGGAAGTAAATAAACTAGGCTTGCTGCCAGAGCATGTTGACAGAGGCTGGCGGTAAAAGTTGCATTACTAGAGGTTCAATTGAGAGAAAAGTTGTTGTAAATAGGAAACTGGAGCTCTTGCCTAGAAAAAGAGATATCCTAATTTTTTGGAATAACTGGAACGTTAGATCTGGGAAGATGGCCAGTCACATAAGTTTTGTTTGCTGGCTTAAACAGTTGTTTTGTTTGTTTGTTCTTCCCCAGCACTAGTATATTTTTTTTTTTGCAAGTCCTCAAAAACAGAAATGAAACCCAGCTCCTTTTGTATCAGGGTATCTCATTGTTTTAAATTACTTTGTGATCAGATTGCATCCATTTTGTTTTGCATTTTCTGTTTTGTATCGAATCATTACATTTGTGTGTGCAAGTTTTGTATTTACTTGTTTCACTTTTCTTTGTGCTTATTTTACATTCTCTGAAGTTGTGCATCTCTGTGGTTGTGTTATGGCCCTCTGTTGATGCTTTGCATGCTATTCTTGATTTGCACATTTGCTACTTTGCCATGTTTTTCTTCTCACTGTGGCAATTCTTTATGTATTTGTTGTCATGTTAGAACACTTTGGTTGTTTTGCGTTATTGTCACTATTTTACATCTTTTTGTGGTTGTTTTTGCTTCTTTTAGTGATCAAATTGCATCCCTTTGATTGTTTTGGGGCATTCTTTTCCCTCTGTGGTCATTTGTAGCCATTTGGTTTATTGACCAACAAAGGGCCCCCCCTGAGTTCATTGGCTTGGTCCTTGTACACAAATACCTTCTCCAAGGTTTTTTTTACAAATATGAAACTGGAGGGGAGTTACATGTTGTGGTTTCATTATAAAAGTATGTGAACAAACTTCAGATGCAGCTTTAGGACGTGGATGTGGTGTGATTGGTTATTGGGGGGAAATAAAGCAAATGGAAAAGTCTGGAGGAAAAAAAAACAAACAACTGAGTGATCTTTTAGATCATGGATGTATGGAATAACCCAGAGCTCAAAGCTTCAAGAGGAGAGTGTTTTATTTTGTTTTTTCACTGTCCAGGATTTTGAGAGTATGCAGATCTAAGCTCTGTTTCTTTACTTATTTTTTGTTGTGTCCTTGTTGCTCTTCAGGACAATTGTACAACTCGCTTTTGTTATTCTTCCAACTTTGGGGGACCTTAATGTAAGAAAACCTTTTAAAAAAATGAATCATTCGCATCTGTTTTATTTGAACCTACAAGGGAAGTCAGCTGAGCACAACCTAACCTTCATCAGTCTTCCGGTTACACTCCTCTTGTCTGGAAGCTGTAATCTCACGGCCACAAACTCGCCGCTCCTGAACGCGGCCCTGATCATAACCTGAGACATATTTTCTTGTGGTTCAGTGCCATTAAATATCAGGTTGTTTTCTTTATGGAGCACAGCTGTAAGCTGCTTGTACAAAGGGGGAGAAGGGGAGAAGGGGGGGGGGGGGGGGGGGGGGGGGGGGGGGGGGGGGGGGGGAGAGGAGGGGGGGGGGGGGGGGGGGGGGGG
>JBBBVU010000007.1:8249104-8268230 GCA_037177055.1 Atherinosoma microstoma | reverse complement strand
TCAAAAGTATTAAACATTTACAGCCTGTTGATGTTGACCCCAGGAAGAATAGTGACTGCTATGTCAGTAGCTAATGGGGATCAAAAAAATAAACAAACCAACAAACTATTCATAAAATCTAAAGTTATGATTAATGACCAATATAATAATAAGTAATAAGAATAACCTGAGTATCCCCCTGTCAGCCAAAACCTCTCCTTTAGCTGTTTGTGATACTTTAATAAACTTTTCAGCATCACTGGTGATGAACATGTTGGAAGCTCATCCACCATGTATATGGGACACATAAACAACCTTAGGATGGGTAATCAAGGCATTATATTTAAGGACTACGAAGCATATCCAATGTAAACAACGTCACCTAATCAACGGGCAGTGCAGAGCATTATGGGAAGGCCTGAAAGACAATAGACCCTCACGATCTATCACAGATAGATCACGAGGGTCTATCTTCCAAGAAGCAATATAGCATTGTCATGATGATTAATTAATTGTGAAATAAAAATTTAGATGGTTAAATACAATTTCCAATTCAACAATTAATTAATATTTTTAAAAAAAATCACATTTGGTCAGTGTATCATTCGTTCTTTTCAATATTCAATCCAAAATTGAAATTCAAAATATGATAAAATCTGCTTCTTTTTCATTATTCCTTTATAAATCCAAACAAAAAACTAAAATCAGGCTGTTTTTGCACTTTTGATTTGAAGTTAAGATTAGAAGAAGTTAAACTAGAAAAACGACCCACGGACAGAAATTGATTTTAATATTTAATTTGTCGGATTCCGTGACCCAGAAGTTGCTGCAGATCCTCTTGCTGCAAACCAGCTCTTTCATCGTCCACATTCTCCTTTGCCTTCTTTTTCTTGTGGCCAGCCTCATTTTTCACAACATCTAAACACTGCCACATTTGTTTCTCATTCTACACGTTACTTCATTTAAAATGACACCTCTTATTCAGCTACATTTTGTTAGGCAGGCAGGACTACATCGATGACACCACCGACAGTAAAAAAGCACACAGCCAATAAATGTGTGATATGTCATGGAAAAGTAGTGATAGTACTGCAACAACAAATATAAGTTTTATTCATCACCTCAAACTAACAAGTTAGTTTTTATCTATACCCACAAAACTGATTTTAACCAGCATTTGGTGGGATGGCAGGTGTTAATTCAGAGTCCTCAGAGTACCTCAAGGGACATGATGAGTCTCAATGTAGTCTGCCCTGAAGCAACAAAGGAGAAGAGTCTGTAGTTGGCACTGGATGTAGAAAACAAACAAACAAACTGGCGACTAACAAAGCAGAGATAAGTCAAGTAGTGCTTTGACCACCACTTAAAGGGCTACAGTGCTTATCTATTTACATTTGTGTTCTAAAAATGTGGACTGTATACATGGAAATGTTGGTGTGTTATTAACAGTGTTGGGCACGTTACTTTGAAAAAGTAATTAATTATAGTAACTAGTTACTTCTCCCTAAAAGTAACTGCGTTAGTAACGGAGTTACAGCATTATGAAAATAACTAATTACTCGGAAAAGTAATTATTCCGTTACTTTTTAAAAAATGTTCAAATATGTCGCCTTTAACGGAACTCCAGATTCATCTGCATGTTCATTAATAAAAACCTGAATAAAAGGATACATCTGATTAATAAATGACATTTTGTAAAATACATTACTAAGAAAAACCAAGGAGACTAATCTCAGCCTGATGGACGTGACTTCGTGTCTCCTCCTCCTCCTTGTGTGTCTGTGTGTGTGCTGTGTTTGTGTGTGTTCGGCTGCGCACACTGACTTACCCACGTCTCCCCGGACATATTACTCCTGAGTAAATCATCATCATTAGTGGGAGAAACAGGCCACGCGGTAAAAACGGTTCAAGTGAACAGACTCATAATGAAACGCTATGTTGCGTCTTTTGGCTCGAACATGTGATGCTGCTTCATTCTTAGCTAGCACCCGCTCACAACAGAACACAGCTTCTTCTACTCGAGTGTATTCTCTAGTTTCAACTCTATCCCTCCGCCTCCTCTTCACTACGGCAGCAGCACAATATAGTCCGAACAAAACTGAATCTTACAATAATAACGCGCTGTCAGTGAACGTCAGTAAGAGTAACAGTGTTGCAACAATGGAAAGAGTAATTAGTTAGATTACCCGTTACTGAAAAAAGTAACGCCGTTAGTAACGGTGTTTATTCTAACGCCGTTATTCCCATCACTGGTTATTAATCCATAGCCTATAGCTTCAGTAAAATCAAAATTGGCATTCAAAGTTTTTTCTTTGTTCGTTTTCTCTTCCTTCTCATTGTTGCTGCTCACTTGTGGCTATGATTTTTTAGGGCTAAATTATTGAATATGAATCAAATGTGTGCAGATAATATACAAGAAGTAACCCTTTGCAGACCATAAGCATCTTCGCATCATTAAGATAGCTAAAATGTGATTCAGTGTAACTTGTATTATTGTGGTTGCTTCCCACAGGCAGATGTTTACAGCCTTATAAGCTCAAGCAAACATTACAATTAACTACTCATGATGATACAGACCCACATACTTTTCTAATGAGTCAATGGAGACAGAAACAATTTAACTTCAGAACATGGACAGAAACATGACTCCAGAGCAATCTGAACATTACTGATAGATGTGTGTAACATCTAAACAGCAAAACAGTGAGCAATGATCCTAAGATGACATACCGTAGACAAACTCAAGTCATCATCTAAGAACCTCCATATTTGTGTTTTCACCTTATGTAGGAAACATCAAGCTTAAGTGGAAGTGGAAGAGTCTTAAGTGGAAGAGATGGCAGCTACAGAGAAATAAGCAGGTGGATCAGGTGATTAGAGCTATCAAGATCATGATCATTGTTAGGGGGGATATTTTTTTAGTATTGAAATGCAAGGTGCACATGTGAAATACTCGCCTCACAGGATGTGTAATTTCGAGGAGAAGAATTCTGTAGATAAGTCATATCAGGACTCTTTGGTTGGTTAAAACAGTGAGAGTGAAGCTTCCACTTGCCAGAAGCTAATTAGTGGGATTTCTCAAGGCCTTTCTGCTGGGACGATCCCATTCATGAGCACTAATCGCACTCAGATACTCACATACTTTATATGGTTCTACTTTCTCCACTGGTTTCTTGTTAGCCAAGAAAAAACTGAAACAGGTTTTGCCATTTGGCTCCACGTCCCAACAACTTCTTTGCATCCAATTAATATATATTAACAAGTCTGTTTTTGGTTCACACCATTACAAAAGCAGTCAAATATCTCTTACAAATAAATATTAAAGTAACCCTCAGGAAAATTACTTTTTTTAAATTTTGCAATATGTATCACAGAGACAGAATAAATATTTTGAAAGATTTTACAATATGGTGCAGTCCTACTTATAATTCCTTTCAACATTCACAGGGTTATTCTCTGTAATCCCTGGAGCCATCTGTGCTAAATTTGCTATCGCAAATGACTGCAGTTATCATGCAGTTTAGTTATGAACATACAGCAGCAAAGCAAACAACCTCTGTGTAAGAAAACAACTACCTTATTAAACTAATCAAAAAAGCCATTGTGATTTTTTTATAACACAGAATAATGCTACGGGTTCAGAGAGGCATCTTATCTAACTTCCTCAAAATCCGACTTTTTGGTGGAAACGTCCAAAATCAACACAAACATCGACATACCAGAATGTCTTGTGCTGATGTTGTTTCCTCGTTAACTTCAATGTCAACAACAGCACAGTTTCGACGACTCCTGGCATCTCCAGGAATTGAAGCATAAAAGTGCTTTCATGTGTTAAGATGTCTGATGCAGCAATCACTTGTAACAGACCACAAGGGAAGCGAGAGGTCAACGTTCATGACAGACTGCCATGAATCATATCACTCAGAGTCTGTGACCAGTGGAATATAAAAAAGCAAACTAACAAAGGCTTTGTGTTGGCTCTTGCTGCTAATCAGTGTAGAGGATAAGCCCTATCTTTGAATTCCAAGTGCAACAGGAAACTCTGATTAGGTTTCAAAGGAAGTTAGTGGAAATTTGTGGTCACTAAACCCAATATGGTGTGGTCAGCTGTGGCTATAAAGTGAACCTACTGAAAACAGTTCAAGAAACCACATGGTGACATGCAGTTTACATCTCAGGCTGCGGTTGTCTGATAGTTAGAAAATGTGCTGCCTTTTTTGAAAGATAGTCTCCATCATTTGTTAGATCAAGCTGACATTTGAAAGGCATATTTTCTGGTGATGTTACTCTCCTTAATTACAGTATGAACCAACCTTATATGATGTGGTCACACCAGTGAGCCTAAAGAAAAAAGGTCTGCGAGTGTAAATCAAAGCAAAGCTTCCTCATTCTTCTTCATCATTGCGCATCATTAAGGAATCAGAGATTTATAGTATTCCATATTACAAAGATGTTTATTTGCTAAACTAAAGGGCTGTGAAAGAATAAGTTATGTGAAAATAATTATAGTAGAAAATGTTTGCAAAGAGATTGTTGTGGTAAAACTGAAAGTCAGTGCTGTTACTGCAGGTTATTAATTAAATTAGATGTTAGTCTTTGACCTGTCTTTAACCCTTGTCTTTGTTTAAAACACTTGAGACATGAAGCCACTATTAGGAAAAACTGCAGTTAATGTTTTTCCTCAAGAAACATAACAGAAGATCCAGAAATCTGTTAAACCTACAAATAATGAATAACATGATCCCCGTCTTGGCCTAGCTTCGTGAGTTTACAGATTTAACCAGGCACTGTAAACGGGCTATATACGTCTGGATGGCTCCAGGATTATGTTTCATCCTACAGCAGGAGTGCCAGAGTCCAGTCCTCGAGAGCTGCTATCCTGCAACTGTTAGATGCATCTATTCTCCAACACATTGGAATCAAATGAATGGCTTGTTACCAGGCCTCTGCAGAGCTGAATGACACAACGATGAGAGAATTCAACCATTTGTTTCAAGTGTGTTGGAGAAGGAAGGAATGTAATAGTTGCAGGATAGTAGCTCTCGAGGACTGGACTTGGGCACCCCTGTCCTACAGCATACCCCATTATACTCACCAAAAGCCCACCTCAACAGTTACTATTTAAAAGAAGAAGTAGTCCCTACAAATTCTCATTGGAGACAGCTGGGATTTAACTGGAATTAAAAACTGTTAATGGTCAAAATGGCCAAACAGCTTACTTCTTCCTATCTGACTGACATCCGAAGTTGCATCAAGACATGCTCATAAATGCCCAGTTTGTATTGTTCATCCACCAGTCTGGCCAGAGCTTCAAGTTAGCGAACTCAGTGAGCATGAACCCCTTAGGATAGTCCAAGGGGACTTACTTCAATAGGACAGGGAATTCCAGAAAATTTAGCATTTTCGTTTGGTTTGGTTTGCTTTCACATTGGTCTTTACTCAAGCGGACCATACCGCCTGGACAATGTCATGCCGTTACAACAGCTGCTCGCTATGGGGCAATATTCTCTGAAATGACCACTGACCAAGAAAAAGGAAAATGAAAATCTGGCTCATTGTTTGGTCTTGCTTATAATAATGTTCTCTTAGCCAACCGGATGATGATCCTTCCATCTGGACTTCTTTGTCTACAACCTTTGATGCTTCTATCACTAGAGGGTGCTGTGGGCAAGCGCCAAGGGCGTAATCTATGAAGGGGTGCACCGTGCACGAGACGGAAAAATATATAGCCTATATCCGTGCAAGAGCGCACCAGCAACGAGAGCAAAAGAAAATGTTTAATTTCCGCCCATTTCTGTGGAGGCACCAGGTATGCTCATCACCTTGCTGCTGCTGATGCTGCTTCAGCAGCAGTGTGTGTTGGCCGAAGGGCTTGCCTCTGGACTTTCTGCCTGGCAGGGCGCGAGGCAAAACACATGTGAGCACAGCAACTTTGTTGCTGTTGGATTCTCTGGTCCCCCCCACTCTGTGTCAAATCATTCCGGTATCAGAGATCCAAAACACTGACGGCTACAAGACCTATTTCATAACCAATAGCTATAATTTCCTTCAGTACACTCAATAAAAAACATTATTTACAGAGACCTGCATTAAAAGTTATAACTGAATGGGGGTGGGATGGTTCTGTAGAGCTGACAGGGCATTTACATGGGAACACATAGTTGCTGAGGTGAGAAATGAAACCGCAGGGGACCAGAGGACTTGATGTTTCAGAGTAAAACGCGATCCAAAGTCAACACAGTGTTTTATTGTTAAAATCGACCGCCCACCTGAACAATCCTGAAGGGTGAGGGCACAAAGGGGTGTGTTCGCCCAGGACGTAAAACAAGCCAGAACTGCAGTGTATTGTTGAAAAGAGTTGCCAGGAGAAAAGCCTCCGCTCTGAAAAGAACATGGCGACACAGCTCAGGTCTGTAAAGTTACATCTGAACAAACCACAAGACCTCTGGAACAATGTCCTTTCAATAGACAAGACGAAATTGAAGACGTTTGCATGTAAAGCACAAAAAAGAAAAACACAGCATATCAGCACAAACAGCTCACATTACCTGTCAAGCATGGTGGTGGCAGGCTAATGATTTGGGCTTGTTTTGCAGCCACAGGACCTGGACACCTTGCAGTCAATAAGAGGACCACAAGCTCATCTGTATTCTGGAGTCAAATGTGAGACTATCGCTATGTCCCAATTCATACTTTGAAGTATGGATTCGTTGGCTGCATACGTCACAGCGGCGCACCAAGTACTGTCCCATTTCGAAAGCCTCCAAAAGAGCCTCCGAATCCACCCTACAAACCCACTATCCGTTCTTTGGCCTGTAGTGAAGGCTACTGGTGGTGTATTCTACGCCACCTCTTTTCTCCCATAATTCATTTCAAACAAGATGACAGGCAGAGCCATGGCTCTGATGACAGGGAATGAGCAGCAAAGTGCCAATTAAGTGTAGGTATTCCTTTTAACTTATAGATGTGACAGAAACCAAATATATATATATAAAAAAACTTTAAGTTTGTTAAACTGTGGTGTTAAAATCGTTTAATATTTAATGTTTGTGGATTTGTTAATGGCTAATGAAGCGTCTACCGGTTATTTAAAAAAAAGCCAGGCTCTGAAGCAAATTTTGAAATGAGACTTTCAGAAATTTGTCTCCATTTGCTTTTTTGTTTTTTAATGTACGGCAGTGGCTCAGGTGTTAGAGCAACTCGTTCAATGACCGAAGGGTTGGTGGTTCAAATCCTGCTCCTGCTCCAGTCAACTGCCTGTGTGTCCTTGGGCAAGACACTTCACCCTCCTTGCCTCCAGTGTTGGCATCGCTGGTGTACGAATGAGTATGAATGTTCAGTGGTGGTCAGAGAGACTGCTGGCACACACTGGCTGCCACGTTTCCATCAATCTGCCCCAGGGCAGCTGTGGCTACATATGTAGCTTACCATCATCAAGTATGAACAAATAATGGACATAATATAAGCATTTTGAGTGCCACTAGCAATAAAGCGCAATATAAATCAAATCCATTATTATTATGTAGCTATCTGAAGGAATTAGGGGGAAGAATGGGAATGCTTTAATTAGATAGTCATTACAATTGCAGTTGCTAGGCAACAGGGGACTGGAGCACTATGGGAAATTCTCGCACACTATAGGTTGTCTCATTTCACGAACGAATAAACGGCTTCAAAGTGGGCAGACCCTGAATTCGGGACACAATTTATCTGTCCAACAGCTAAAGCTTGGCTGAAACTGGCTCATGCAGGAGGACAATGACAACAAACAGCGGCAAATCTACACCTGAATTTGCGAAAAAGAAAAGAATCAAAATAGTTTTGCAATAGTCCAGTCAAAGTCCAGATATCAATCTGATTAAAATGCTGTGGTGGGACCCTAACAGAGCTGTGCCTACCTGACAATGTTTCTTCAGTTCAGGTTTGCCTCATTATGCAAACCTCAGTGAACTGAAGGAAGATTGTAAAGAAGTTCGCCAAAATTCCTTCAACACACTGTGAGAGGCTGATAACGTCATACTGAAAACAATTCTTTGAGTTACTGCTGCTAAAAGGTGGTTCTACAAGCTATTGAATGTTGGTATGTGGTTAGTTTTTTTTAGTTTTTTTTTTACATTGCCATGGTTTTCTAAATTAGTTTGTGCCAAATGAGTAAAGACAGTGTGTTATTGTTCAGGGGTTGCGTTGCCCAAAACTACTAATGCTGTTGCTCTCTTGATGTTTAAATAAGAGGGATGAGCATCAACTTTCAGCAGTACTGCTGTCATGGGCAACAGTAAGCCATTGTTTCTGTAATACGTGTGAAGGTGTAGTAATGCCCAGTCAGAAGAAAGAGCAGCCCTGTCCTCTTTGCAGAGTCAATTAAAAACATAGAGAAACTGCAATACCAACTAAACTAAAAACCACCCTTATCTGATGGGCCAATATTAAAATTTTCAAGCCAAACTTTGTGTTAAAAGTCACACTCATTGCATGAATGGGGATTTACCTGGCCTTAGAGGAAATGAAAGAGGGTTTAGTGCCCATGCTGCTTAAAGGAAATGAAGCAGCTGACTGGTCGTTGACAGTTCTGACAACGTTTAAGCACAAACACAACTTGTAAAGCCATCCATCTGTCATAGAGTCTTTAATGAAGCTTAATTACAGAGTCCAGTGTGGAAGCAGCAGACAGCGAGGTGGACAACATCCCAGTTCTCAGCTTCACTGCAGCTCAGTTTCACAGCGTACATTTTTCTGGTTTACATACAATATGTCTGTATTTGTGTATCTGTGTGTACAATGCCAGCCGAAAGGAAATGTACATGAGGTGCTTTAATGAATGTGGCTGTTTGAACGCCCTCTTCTTCAGACCAAACCATCCTGACCTGCTAGATGGAGGAAACCCTCTCCTCTCATTTTCCTCTACAAAGACTCAAATCCCAAGTGGTTTTGTAGGGGTAATTTTGAGCTATACTCTTTCAGCTTTGTCGGCAGGGACAAAAAATGCTGATTCACAAAATGACTTTCAAAGTCTCCATTGTCAAGAAGGAGACGACTTCATTTTCCAGCCAGTGCGGGCTGAATATAACCCAACATGACTATTTACTGAGACTGAAATACAGTAGATCTTTTGATTCTCTCCATGTGAACGTTGTGTTTCCAAGTCTGCATCCACACCCATGACACAGGCCCTCCGCACAAACATTTATTTCAAATCTCAGTATTGTTTACAAACTACCAGTGACCGATGTGACATGGTAGACCTGTTACGCCCCTTTAATTATGCCACTTTATTGGGAGGTTTTCACATGCAGAACAGTGTTAGATTTGCCAAAATGACTTCACAACTGTCAACTTATCACAGTCAACGTCTCACCAGAACCAATAATTGACGTCATCTCCAGACCAAAGTCTACAGTTTCCAAGTTATGTGCAAACAAACATAAATTATTCTCTGCCACAAGTTTGGAACAATCTGCTCATATCTAAAAGAGGTTTCTTTTATTCACAATGCAGTACTCAATCCTCAGTTTTACATATATTTGAAAAATATTGTCAGTAAGTAAATCAATTAATTTATTCATTCATTTTAAATAAAATATGAATATCCTACTCCACATGATTTAAGCCTAAGTGCAATTGTAACACATTTAGGACAATGTTCTCTGGACTCACAAAGACATCTTAGTGATGTACCTTGTTTTGTAAACACAAGCAAAAGTTGAATATAATAAACTAAGATAACTTACCCTAACTATAAGTTAAACTTGACAAACAGCTCTACCAGCAGAGCAAAAGCCAACAAACCTTCAACGATTTCTCTTTTGAATGGAGATTAGAGTTTGAAATAAGCGCAATGGTTTAAAAATAAATGATGAACATATAAAGTGATTAAAAAGTAGCATGAAATTATATATTTTTTTAAAGTGTACAGAAATGATGATAATGCCTTTGATTCCACTTAAACACCAGTGTTTCAGAAGCATCCCAGGCACAACTCTCTGCTTCACAAAAAATATGCTTGATCTATTTTTGTCCAAAACCACATCAAGTCTCACAGAGCTAATCAGCATGGTGGAAGTCAAGGACAGATGAGGGATAGAATAGCAGCCAAATTTTAAAAAATCAATCAGCCTGTGCAAAAGCCTGTGTGATTGTATATCACAAACCTGGGTGACATCTATTATGTGCATTTCTGGAGCCATCTTGGCCCAGCAGCATCCTGAGGCTTAGAAACTGCACTATACAGCTTTTTCATTCAACACTGTGTGACGTTGCACTTGAGTTTCACTTTGTGCATGTGTCACACGCTAGCAAGGCTATATAAACCCACTGGCCGTTTTGAACTTGCACCGTGGCTGATTTAGAAAAGAAAAGTTAGAAGACATTATCGAAGAAAGAGAGAAAACAAAAGAATCAGAGACAGAGCAGGAGATAAGACAAGAGTCAAGATAAGACTGTTTTTTATTGTCTGGAGAGAGCTCACAGTACAGGTATCCTACCTGCAAGATGGATCCCAAATAAGCAGTTGATAGGGGAAAAGTTCTGCTTGCTTTTAATGTTTTATGTAAAGTACTTTGAATTGTCCTGTACATGAAATGTGCTATACAAATAAACCTGCCATGCCTTTATATAGACCTGCGATATAGTTTAACAACACTTTGTTATATGTAATCTACATTATCTTTTGAAGGCAACAGGAAGCAAGGTTGTGGTAAAGCTGAGCCGCAGATACACTTTACCAACAAAGAAGCCTCTGAAGAAGTTCGTTGTCGCCAAGTATGTGAAAGAGGGGGAGAAGTTCAGGCTGAGCTCCAGGGTGTCTGAGTCTCACATAAGTCATGTTGACCTCCATCAACATACACGCATATATGGCTATCACCTGCCACTTCATCAACAACAATGACCAGCTGTCCACTGTTGTTCTGGAGGCCAAGCCTTTTCCTAGAGGCCACACAGCTGCTCACATTGCAGCCAAAGTTACATCCCTGATGGCAGAGCGGGACCTAGTAAGCAGTTATCTGCATTCTGACTGATTCCACAAGCAATATGAATCCTATAGCCAACACCTGCATGATGCAAATATGAATGCATGTCTGAATCTTGAGGAGAAGGACAGTTGTTTCCTAAAACAAGCACAAAACTGCAAAATCAAATGCAAAATTAAGAGGCTCAAATTGGAGGTGGACACAAACTGGAACAGTGCCTTGGAAATGCTTCAACACCTGTATGAGGAAAGACATACAGTGGCAGCAGTTCTAGCTTCACTCAAAATGGACCTGACTCCTCTGATCAACCAGCAACATGAAAACATTGTCGTGTGGTAGGATGGAATCTCTTCCTTCTCTACCTCATCCCGTGAAAGGCACACCAGGGGCCTCATGTACAAAGGGTTTGTACGAACAAAAACGTGGCGTACGATCATTGTCATGGCATAGTTGAGATGTATCAAGAGTGAAATGAACGTGGAAATGTGTGGTGCCTCACGTCAACTTCACGGCTGGCGTAAGCACGTTTTCACACTTGTTGATTCTTTGGCGACACTTAGAGGCGATTGTCTTCACATTTATTTATAACAACAGTCCTCAGACCGAGTAATGTGATCATCAGAGATGCATGAACAATCAACACTGATGAACAATTAACACACCTGTGTCTGCAATGTATATAAAAGCGCAAAGTGGCGCAAAAAATACTGTCAAAACCATGGCTGCTTTATCGGTGTTAGAAAAGCAGATGGTGCAATACGCAGAGAGCGAGAGGATTTACTGGCCAATGATGACAACTGGCTCGTCAGCCGCTTTAGGTTCCCGAGGAACTTTGCGCAGGGTTGAGGCCGGGCTTGGAGCGCAGAACAGCCAGGAGCCATGCGCTCCCTGTGCACAAACAAGTGCTAACCACGCTGGGATTCTTGGCAACCGGGACATTCCAAAGGGAGCTGTCAGACCGATCAGGATTGTTCCAGTCAACCCTGAGCTGAACCATGCCAGCCGTCTGGGACAGGATCATATGCATGTCAGCAGGTAAATCCAGTTCCCACAATGCAGATGAACAGGTCAACATTAAAGCGCAATTTGCGACTGAACATACATTGCTATAAAAGCGGCATCACATGATGGACACGTTTATGCCAACAGAAAACATTTTCCTTCGATCAATGTTCAGATCATATGTGATGCACAAATGCAATTGACCAACATTGTGGCGAGGTGGCCTGGTTCAACGCATGACTCGTATTCTGAGTAACAGCGCGGTTGGGACAAGACTACAAGCTGGCACTGTGCGCGATGGGTGGCTTCTTAGTTAGTGAATTTATTAGTTTTCGTCCTGGTATTATTTTCCCTGATGAGCAGTGGGCATGTGTGTCTCCAAATTACAACCTGTCTCCCCAGCATCACTAGTCTGTAGTTATAGTTAGTGACTTGCTGTTTCTTTCTAAAGAGACTAAAACTTAAGATCTTTCTAACAAGCTTCTAATTGTCTCTGTGCAAAATTCTCATGTAAATAACCCAATGCGTAAAGTGCGAAAGTTCAATGTCAGCCTCACCTTTTCCCTGGCGCACTTCTGCACTGACTTGCAACAATAGTGTGTGATCCATGCGGTTGTGTATAAAATTAACAAATGGAAACTATAAATCCAGTTTGACTGCATTTAATGCAAACTTATTGTTGCAGCAATAAAGAAGGGCACAGGCTCTATCATAGAATAGCATCACGTATGAAATAATCAGACCAGAACTAACTTGTTTTCGTTGCCTAAAGAAAACAAAACAAAAAATTCTCAGTTTTTGCAGTGTAACAGCCTTTATGAACAATTCTTTTTAGTCAAGTGTCAAAGCTTCAACATCTTGATCAATCATCACTACCCACATCAACTCCTAGATGGTGGCGTTAGGATTTAAATCAACCAGTTGAGAAAAGGTGAGTAACATATTCGA
Source organism: Atherinosoma microstoma (assembly GCA_037177055.1). Taxonomy (NCBI): domain Eukaryota; kingdom Metazoa; phylum Chordata; class Actinopteri; order Atheriniformes; family Atherinidae; genus Atherinosoma; species Atherinosoma microstoma. The sequence continues at coordinate 8,255,334 of JBBBVU010000007.1, read as the reverse complement.
GAAATTCAGCATATTGCCCCGATGATGACTGAAAACCTTTTCTGCAAGGCAATCAGAAGTAGGAGCTAAGATTTATATGAAGAAACTAAAGTCACCTCAATGGCAAGATAACAAAGAACTTGAACCAAGACTAAATTACAAAACTCAGAACAAATAATTGACCAAGTAAAGCTAGAATGTGGGATGTACTGCGCCAAGGCTTCGGAGCGTGTGTCGAGTAATTCTGGAAGTATTTCCGCAAAGCTCGTATCGGGGCTTGTATCGTTTCAAAAGAACAATTTCTTAACCAATTTGCATGAAAGCTTCAATGTTTCATGAGGCTTCATCTGCCCATCACTACTAGAATGATAAAGATAAACACAGAAGACTTACTTTTGTATCACCTCTGTATTTCACACATTACTTGATGCACATCAATAGCACGTCAGCCTCACTTTGAAAGGATATGTGTGCAAAGGATTTTACAACCAGCTGAAGTTGTAGAATGAGAATTGAGAACAGCATTGTCAGTAAAGGAAAAACAGTAATAGAAACATGTTACACCACAGCACCTCCTACTTAAACGCACTAATTAGGCTTTCTGATGACCTCCGTTGCAAGCTCAGACGCGTTTCAGTGGCACATCAGATTCATCCCCTCGTTCCACCACTGCTCTCACACACAGGACACTGATGCACAATGAAGGCTCATCAGTCCTGCCTTGACTGTGTTTAGTAAAAAAGGCTGAGACATGAGGCCACGCAAGGCAAAGGATGGAACGAATTTGTGTTGCTGATGAGTCATTGTTGAGTGATGCATGGTGGAATCCCTGGGTTAGAGATTTGGAACATAGTATTTCTACTTTGGCTTGGATGCTGCAAAGAGTTTAAGATCTCAGTTTTCTCACAACTAATATCTTTGCATTCAATCAATTGGAAATACTGGAAATAACGTATTTACTGGTTGATAATAGGAAGCTGCACTGAAATGAGATTAGATGAAGAGATTTTTATTTATTTATTTTTTACCCTGAACTGCCCCCTACATATTGAACAAGTAATGGCCACTCATACCTTTAGGTTTTTAGGTTTGGGAGCAAAAAAAATCACACCTGAACCACACCTCTAATCACATGGTCAGCCTTCTTATACCTGGTTCACCCACTCAGCAGAATTCATCTTGTTCTCTCGAAGACCCCCCCCCATCCCTGTCCTCATCCATTTGTTCTACTCCCTCTCACTCCATCCTTCCTTACATCATCCATCCTCATCCCTAACCCATCTATCCATCCTTCTCCTTCCTTTATTTATCCATTCATCTATCACTCTCTCTCATCCATCTTTCCATCATCCATTGCCCATCTCAACTTTTTTTTGTCCCTCTTCATATCTTTCATTTGTTTATTACTCTTCTGCTTATTTTCCCTTGAAAAACATTTCCAGTGATGAAAATGTGAACCCCATTTTCATAGTTATTTATTACTTTCACCAACAATTTGCAGGAGCACACAGAAACTCATGAACATTTTTTAAACATTTATCTTCTGATTACTGAGTTATGTGGAACATCGTTTGACCCGTTTTGGGTTTTAAACACCAGAATGACCCCCCCGCCCCGATATGTTGACATGACTGTCACACATTCCACTTGTGTTGTTTAAAAAGTGACCACATGAAGAATTTTACATCCCTGCTTTCGAAAATGACACTCAAAAGTAGTTGCCTGCGAATCATGACAGGAGAGGCAAATATTTCAAAAGGCAGTTGTAGAAGTTTACAGTCCTGATGCCACTGTTAGTTTCTACAGAGAGGAGTCGTTTTCTTTGGCTCGGTTAGAGTAAATATTTCTATTCTTCTGTTGTGTTACAAAAATATGTGTATTCAGACCCTGGAAATGGTCCTCAATCCAGACTAAATACACTCTTTATTACAGTAAGATGTTTGTGTGGGTTTTAGTTTTTTTCTTTTAAAATGTGGGTTATATGAAGTGTGTCCTTTTTTTCTTTATTTTGGCTGCCAATACAGATTTGCTGCCACCATGAAATTATTTGGTTACAAAAAATAGTCCTGTAAAATGTCTGTTACATATTTGCAGTCTGTTTTCAGCTCTCAGCTGCAACGCAACTAAACTCTGCACCTACAGGTGCAACAATTTAATCTTGTCTGCATTTTTTTAACAAGTTTTCTTCTAAATACAAGCGTTTGTGTTTAGTCATATTCAAGATTTCACAGCTGCCTTTGAAAAAATATTTTTTTAATTTTGTCTGATTTAGGAGTTTAATTTGGTTTGAGTTGCTGATACACATCTGATAAAAACGTGTTGTCTTTTAAGTGCGATACTTGGAGAAAATGGGTGGTCTGTGGTGGCTGAAAAGCCAAAGGGATTTGTGGCTCGAGTGGAGACACAGGAATCGGAAGGGATAAGAAAACATTTTAAAATCCTTGTCTGTTTTTCTCATTCACAAAATGCTTGTCACGGCGAGTAAAGAGTGTAAGTCAAGCAGGGAAAAAAACAGCAACAGAGTTTCTGCTCAAGCCAAGGGAGTGTGCTGGCCGCAAAAATGTTAACATGACAACTGCTGGATCACTCAATTAGCCATAAAGACAATTAGGGTGGAGTTGGCTGAGAGTAATTGCAGAGCAGAAGCGAGGAGATCAATACATTCGTGCACGGCTTATTAAACATTCTCAAGGACTGTAATATAATCCAACAGTCTTGATCTATTTTCCATGAGTTTCACAGGGATTGTTTGGTCAACATGAACCTCGACAAAATGCAGATTCAGAGTAAAGATGTCATTTCAAATGACAGCATCTGGCCTGCGAGCCACTCATAAGACAGACATGGATGCACTGGAATCGTAAACACTTATTTAGACCAATAGGAACTGAAATCTGAAGTCAATCAGACTCCTGCTGGAATTAGATCCTAGGTCTCCTCCAGGAACTTTAAGAGCTTTTCACTTCCTTTCAGATTGTTTTCTGCCCTGGCCAAGCAGGACTGTGTCAGATCCTGCCACAGCCATATGTCCGCAGCCTCTCGTTGAGCTCGTACCTCATATAATTTACCAACCACTAAGGCCGTCTCTGGCTTCTGACATTTGAGGCTTTCAGGACCACGACCACCAGAATAATCACTTACTTTGCTAAAAAAGACTGCAATCATTGTCTGGAGGAGCAGTTGCGACGCAAGGCTTTCAGCAATATGGGCAAACATATCGTAATTTTTATGAATATATGGCGCCATGGTGTTTTGACATCATCTTTACCAGATTCAGTTTTTAAAGCAGCCAAACGCCAAACACAAACAAAAAAAAAAATCAACTGCAGTAAAACCAGAATCACAGCATCCATAATTCATAGTTAACATGGTGTTTTAAACAAAAGGGTTATTATTATAAGTAAAGTAAAAAGTTGTTTTCAAACATTGGAGGGGTCAGATGCCTGCTTCCACTCAGGAACCCCCCCCAATCGCTCAGCAATCTGGCAGCAGATCAGCCGACTGTTTCTGTAAAAGACTCCCTCTACTAGGCTTCATCGCAGCTCTGAGTTCAAATCTGCTCCGGAGGTTGTGGCTTTGCTGGAACGCATCCACAAACACACAACCACCATCACTCTCTCTCTCACACACTGTCGTACGCATTCACTGTTTTTTTATTCAAACTTAAACTCTCTCACTCTCTGTTGGACATGCACGAACCTTCCTCAGCATTTGACTTCCTGCTTCGCCAGGACATGGGAACTCACTTACTGGATGCTCTGTTTACTGTAAAGCTCCACATTGATGTGATGTTTTCACCAAGTGTTAACACCAAGCCTTAGGAACTGACAACATTTTGTCAGGTTAGGCTTATGGATTTGGATTTTCACAATAAAAATATCCAATATGTGTAAAACTAGGCAGATCACACTGAAGTCCCATTGTGCATAAATTGTTTTAAGACTGTACACAGATGATCTGGAATGTGCACGCCAACCCTTAGACTCAAAGTAAGCAAACAAAATAGTGCAGCTCTGTGAGCTAAATGCTCACAGCAGCATTTCAGGTAAGGGATGCAACTTGTCCTTAAAAAATGTCTTTAACTGAAAATCAGCAGTGTTTACCAATCAGTAATCAACTACTCTTTAAAGTGAAGGACAGATAAACTAAAAGTTTAAATGCTTATTCAGATTATAAGTTGAATAGTGACATCATGACCATGTCAAATTTGGCTTTCAGTGGTTGGCACAAAAAATGTGAAGTATTTAACTCAGGAAAGAAGGTGCAGACCTTCACACTAAATATCCTGCAATCCTATTTATCCTAATCTCCAAACAGCTGCTCTGGACTGGTTTTATGTTGATATCCGGTACACAATGGAGTGATTTGTTCACAATAGTTAATTGAATCTGTGCCTCTGTGGTGTTAGCCAAAGAAAAAACAATTACCTGCACCAGCTGTCATTGAAGTTCAATCAGCCTGCCTTTCAGGACAGCTGTGATTAAATCTGAGCACCTGGTTACCATGGCTCCTTTTTGTTTGCCCACGTGTGTTGTTAGTGTTGAAGATGCACTACAGAACTTTGGCAATTTTCTCAGAGACGTGCCCCCCAATTCGGCATCCATCTTGTATCCTACCTGTACGGTCAGCCCTCTCCAGACAGTAAAAGACAGTGTTATTTTCACTCTTGTCTTATCTCATTCTGTCTCTTTCTTTCTTTTCCTCTCTTCCTCCAATAATGTCTTCTTGTGTTTCTTTGCTGAATTAGCCACGGTGAACTTTCGTTTTCTTATATCCGCTTGCTGCCATGTGACACGGTGCATGAAGCAAAAATCGGCTGTAACGTCACACAACATCCTGAATAAAAGAAGTTGTACAGTGTGGCTTCTCAGCCTCGGGATGTTAAAGGTACAGGTGCTGATGTAACTGTGGAGGTCACTCATGTAACTGTTTAAGGTTGGAAAGTTGCATAGCGCGACTTTAACACAGTCACACCCACAATTAGTTTCCTTCTGTTAAACCACAGGACCACTGTTGCCAACTACTTAATAAGAAAAAGTAGCTATTGGCTGTCCTAGAAGTTGCTAAATCATCTAATGCCTGGATCAGACTACACAATTTGAGCCCGATTTTGACCCCACAGACACGTCACAGACAAACGTTCACTGTCGGGCCCAACTATGGGTTGTTGGATTACAGATCAAGTGTCTTTACCCTATGTAGTGTGACAGAATGAAATACCGGTGATCTGGTGTCTAGGGCGCTTCACAACCACGTAACAGAAAGTCTGGTGTGTAAAACTTTTGATTTTGTCCTACGAGGTGTTGCTACATATTGACCAATAGGAAGACAAAGGGCCCTCTGCTTTTTCTGCTTTAGATTTGATCAATTAAGAGTGTACAACATGTTACAGAACTTTTAACTTAATAAATGTTTTTGTACACCCTCTCCATTAAAAGGCATTAATATTTCATGGTAAGCCAGGGTGGGATCAGCCAGTTGCAGCTTTGAGTGTTTCATTGAGTCTGGGAATGGAGCACAGTTTAACATCTCCTGCTGTGACTGCAGCTTGGAGCTGGGAGTGCTGCGGCATGAGAACCAAGCATTGTGAGTGCATTTGGATGCAAGAGGAGTCTCTGGCAGAACCCGATGATCATTGAGAACATTTAAAAATAGTAAACAATAAGTGCTTTCATATCAGTCTAAAAAGTCTCCAACAACAACAGAAAAATTTGCTAGATTTATCACTAGTCGCTTTTAAAAAAAAAGCCACTAGAGGGGTCTGAAAACTCACTAAATATAGCAACAAAGGCGCTATGTTGGCAACACTGCATAGGACCACGGTGTTAACTTCAGTACTTGCATATAGTTACTGTAGGTTGCGCAGTCCTCTATTGATCTTTTTCTATTTATCTATTTTAGAAATATTGAAAATGTGTTTTTTAATGTTTTTGGTTTTGATTTCAGTTGGAGTTTTGCTTTTGCCATTGAACACATTACTTTTTGTCACTAAATAATGAATAGTTGTCCTCAATGAAGTCCATCTGTTTCCTATATTGTCTAATAAGTCGTTAGATTAATCAATTAATCGAAAAATAATCGAATCGTTAGGTCCATCGATTAATCGAAAAAATAAATCGACAGATTACTCGATTCTGAAAATAAGCGTTTGGGACAGCCCTACCCTCTACCCCTGCCTAGTGTGCTGTTAAACAGTCTGATGGTCCTGGGTAGGAAGGAGTTCCTGAGTCTGTTGGTAGAGCAGCTCAGAG
>JBBBVU010000007.1:8233844-8247143 GCA_037177055.1 Atherinosoma microstoma | reverse complement strand
CCTCCGACTTCCCAGTCGGAAATCCGACTTCAGGGGGCCGTTCCAGTTGAAACTTCCAACTCAGAAGTCGGAAATTCAGAGTTCCGAGTTCAAATAGAACGCACCATTACACCTGATAAAACTGCACATGATGTCTGATTACCAAAGCAAGAGACTTTAATATCGTGTTATTGTCTTAGGTTGTTACGTTTTGCCAGTAAGGGCAGTGTTTAGTAATTCGAGGAAAAGTAGATATCTATTTTATGCCAAAAAAAAAAAACAAGTAAAAAAACTGCCCAAAGCATGACTGTGTCCTTTTGTACCATATAAACTGAAGATTTGCTCTTTCATGGAACTTTGTTTGCCAGTTCTTGATCATTTTACTATGAAAACGCTGGAATCATAAAAAGCTTTGCTTCCTGTGAGTAAGAACATTTTTCTTAAGAAACGCTTCAGCAAAAAGTCTAAAAGTGTACATAAAGTGGCATCACAGATGTAAAAGTTGAATCACTGTTGTGTTAAAATTTTAATTTATTATATAGAAATGTAAAAGTAAAATATAAACCCTTCCACTTTGAAGTATAAAATTTGAGTTTTAACTCTGAACTTTGGCAGTGCCACGTCAGTCTGCAAAGTAAATGGTTGTATGTAAGAATTAGCACAAGGCAGCATCCTGTTGGCAGCTCGGTGTGTTCGGGGAAATGTCAGAACATTAAAAGCCTCAGGGCGAAATCCTCAGCACGTCTGCAGGCGAAGCAGCGCCGTCCAAGAGCAGCGGAGCGCGACTTGACGTAAGGATGATTAAACGAAGTGCAGCGGTGGAGGAGTAGTGACAGAACAGTCGGTGATGAAAGCCAAACAGTAAATGGGTCTGTGAGGTGAACCAGACCAGCGACTAAAACATATTACATGATTACACTGAGGTGAAAAAAGGGAGTTTTATAGCTCCAACTGAACTGACTTCACTTTTCACGTGCAACGATGCTTGAAACCAAAATGTTACAGAAACAATGAGGAATTTCACCCACCTTCCCAGTTCGGAACATAAATTTATCTTAAACTTAGTCACTGACGGATGGAAAATAAGATTTTTACGTTTCTTTGTATCAATAGTGTGACATAAATTTTAGTATGAAAAGTTCTTGACCTGTAAGTCACTTTTTGCCATCACATATTTAACAGAAAGCACTGAAATGGTCAGATCAGACAGTAATTATTGTTCACATGATAAAGATCTGACATTTTTATTCAGTTTCAATAGAAACACAGATTTATTTTCCCTTTCAGTATCTTACAAAAAAAACCCAAATGAGTTACTTTGAGTTTAAAAAGTGGCCAACAGACTTGTTGAGAAGAAATCATGTTTACTTTCCTCTTCCACTTTACTTCAGAGAATCAATCTGCACATCATAATCTTTAGATATGATCATTAATACATCTACATATGCAATTCTAAATTTACTGATCTATTAGAGATATGCTGATACATCAGTCAGAAAGAGAATCCATCAAGAAATCCATAGCAGCATAAATAAAGGGTTGTTTAAAGGTCAAATTCTCACTTGACTCCCATCAGACCCAATACATCCAACACTTACTTTCACTCTAGGCTACTGATTGGTTATGTTAAAAAAAAAACAAAAAAAAACGACAAACTATTATGTTGGGGCTGGAAAAACATTGGAGCTCACTACACTAAAAATCCCCTCTTGCTGGTTTACTGGGAGTTCAACCCATTCAGCCAGACAAAAAAAAAAAAAAAAAGATATTTGCACCCCATATTCCCACTGAAACAAAAAACAGTCATCTTTACAGATTAGCATTTTTCTACAACAGTCTATAAAGTCATTTTTATTTGAGATGCTCCACAGGGTCAACATGTCAGAGGGCCAGCAATCAACACGTTCTCTCCAGACTACTTTTATAGATTTTTCAGCCAGCTTCTCAGTAACATCTACGGATGTTTGAGTTTAAAGTGTGACTGAAGCAGTTAATCTTTCAGATTTCAAGGATGTGCGTTACCTGCTAAATGTTTCGGCCTCATTCTCTTCTCTGCTGACCTGCATGTCGCTTTCAGCTTGCTTACCAATACTATTGATATCTTAAAATGCATGCATTGGCAAAAACGTGCAAAGAGCCTCGCCTGCTGGTTTTAACATGCTGTACATCAAACAGTGATATTTGCAGCATACTTTGTGAAACATGCCTTGTCTCCTTTGTGCTCTATTTGTGTACTACTGTGAAATATTTCCAGCTGTGAGAGTGTGTCTCCGGCTTTTAAATCCATGTGTGCACAGCAAATGGGGAAATTTTCCAAAGGGAAATGTCTGCAGAGAACATCACAAGAGCTCTTCTGTGAAAACAGTAAGGGATGGATAACATGGTGAACACAATAAGGTATCAAACTTAAGCAGAATTGTAAAGAGTTTGTTTGTACATGACAACTTAATTACACCAAAATATCCACTAACTGCTGCTACACTTTAACAAACTATTCATTTTCTTCAATGCAACTTCATTTTATAAATCAATGGGGTCTAGGCCTTTTTCATGAATTCCAAAGTCAAAATGGGGATTTATGCCAGGATGAAACTTTCTGAGCTTTTTATATCAAACATGTGCCATCTGCAATGAAACATAATATTTTGATCAATACAACTACTCAGTGTGATGTATTGTATTAGAGAGGAATCAATGTTTGTGGAGCCACTGAAGTCAAACTGTAAGCAGTGAAGTAAATCATCAGTAAATTTGTCCATGCGTGTATTTCCATTTTAGACTTAGCAACAGTTTGTGAGATTTTGCAGCCAAAACATAAATGTCCTTGTAGGGATTGGAACCACATTCATATTTCCAAAAGGCAAAATTGATGTCATTCATCAAAGATGCCAACTCCATCCAATCCATCACTATAGCTATAGCTATTGCTGCTTTACCAAAATATAGCAGCAATAGGGAACTTACGAGTCTTTTTGATGTTTTAACCTTTAGAAGGCAACCTATTTTCTCACACCTAAACACTTGTCAAAATGCCACTTTGAACTATTTTTAATGAACAATAAATGAACTGTTTCTGTCAATGTGACTTTTTTCCATTTGGCACTGATCTCTGTTTCCCTGGGGTTACACAGGCAATCATTGGTTTTCCGGCACTTAGGCCCCTCTAATTGAGTGTCAGTAGGCTAATTGTGATGGTAAAAGCTAAAGCTTAGATTAGGTTTAAAACAAAGATCAATAAGATTGTTGTGCTGTTTGCTGTTAAAAGTGAGCAAAGTATGCAACCTAACAGCAGTTTTTATACAGCAAAGGTTTGGACACACTTTCCCATTAAATCTAATGGGAAAGTTGACTGGTACTGTATATTAAAACATTTTTCATGTTTGTGGAGAAAAAAAAGGCCTTATTTTTGTAACATCATCACAATGTGAAACACTTTAGCTGAACAGGATCATATGGAGAGCCAGCTGATGAGGATGTGGAAAAGGGTGCTGCTTCTTCTAACCCAGTTCCTCAAGGTCATTCATGTGGGACTCAGTTATATTAACTGGTAAATTTTTGTAAGAGAAATTTACATTCTAATCATTTTCAAATACATTGATTTTCAAATTAATACAATGTTATAAATTAATGCAATGGTTGAGTTTAATTTATATGCTAATTTATAAACACAGGATACTACTAATATCCTGTGTTTGTGAATACTTTGCAGAACCCAGTCTGACAGGGGTAGGCAAATCGGGTTCGGGAACTGTAGTCCAGCAGGTTGTAGATGTTTCCCTTCTCTAACACACCTGATTCAAATTAAATGGACATGAACACCAAGTTATCAAGTTCTGCTCATTGACTCATTCATTTGAATCAGGTGTATTAAAACAAGGAAACATCTAAAACTTGCAGGCCTGTGGCTCTCAATGACTGGGATCGCCTATCCCTGCTCTTGGTGAAAGTTAGTTTAGGCTATAGTTCGATTCCAGGGGCAGTTTTATTGAGGTGAGAGTGGGTTTATTCTATTTCAAACTATTTTTGTGCATGCACAATCCAAGCCCTAAGAGGTTGGGGCACAAGGCCTGAGCAGAGTAAAAACACATGTGAAGGAAGACTGACTTGTTAACTTCTACAGACTATCGTTCTCTGTCTAACCTGTTTTCCTGCTGCAGGATAATAAAGATGTAAAGTTATTTCTCACCGATTGTTTAATGAATATTTTTCCATGACAGTTGCAAATAGCGACTTGCATTTATTTTCAAAGTGTGCAGTGGTATCTATGGTAGCAGCTAAAAATTAGGGCTAGGCAGATCAATTCCAAATATTAATAGTATCGGTATTGATCAATACCAGCGTGATGAGATCAATACTTCTCTTGTTGAGGACTTTGGGGGCAAAAAGCCAAAGAATATGAATGAGAGCCAAATGAATAATAATAGGATTTGCTTTTGTTTAGCGAATTTGCATTGTTGACTTTATTTTTCTCAAACAATTGTGTGTGATAAAAGGGAATAATGGAGTTATATCTATATTTAGTTACATTGCTGATGTTATTATATATTCTTTCCAAACAAAAATGCAAAGATTTTAATTTCTCTGTCCTGCCGTTCAGTTTGTTAATTAAAAATTGTTTTATTTGACAAAAATCTTTATACTATGTTTCATAATGATCATAATGATTATCAATAATTATAGGCCTATAAAATCCTTAAATGATTGTGAAATTTCAAGCAAAAAGTGTTGGTATAAATATAAGTATCACAGATACTTAGCCTGGATTTACTTGGTATCGGACTGATACCAAAATTTGCAGTATCGCCCAACTCTACTAAAAACATGAAAGGCCCCCTCTAGAGCCAAAATGACTTGCACCCATTGGCTTGCATGTCCTTCCAACGCTGCAATAACAGAAGTCGGTGCAACTGAAGTCCCAGTTGTCTCAGGTAAAAGTTTGTGTAACTCAATCAACTGGGGGTATCTCTGTGAACTCAGGTTCTGTAAGTAGGTTTCAATCCCTCAAAGTTTCAGCTGTAGCGGTTTTCCTCCTAAGTTCAACCTATCACTAAATTTGTCTAATTCAAAATTAACACAACAAAGAAGCCCATATTATTCAGCCAATTCTGTCAGTGAAGCTGCATTTACATTATGAGGGTACCAGTTAGCTGGATGGTTGTAGGATATAATGTACAGTTAGATGGCCTAGTTGGCTACTTAGATGGTCAAAGTTTGGAAGATGAAGTCACCATACCAGCTCATCTCCATCATGGAGTCATAATTAATGACTCCACCCAAAGATCCTGAATACAGAATTTATGGGGGAAAATTTAATGGAATAATTTCATAATTGAATAAAAACAGTTCTCAACAGTTTCAACACAAATGTGCTTCCAAGCAAATCGTCGAACTTGGATTTTTTATCCCTTTTTAGATTACTGATATTTTTCCACAACAAAATTCATCTCAAGGCACATAAAAATAGATTTAACAAGTTCAATACATTCCAATGAAATGTAATTTAGTCTTTCATTCAATTCATTGTATTCTACTTCATGACAAAAGAAGAATTTGTAAGGATAATCAGTCTCAAGCTATTTGATCTTTCTGTTTTGTCCAGACATATCACTTTATGTCCTTTTGTTTTTTATTTTTTGGATATTTTCTGTTTGGTTAAAGTAGTTGAAAATGGGATGGGGCATTCTGTGGCTACTTCTGTCAGTAAATGTCTCAATTTGCCCACTCAGTTTATTTTCAACAGACATTTGTCCAACCACTGTCTCTTAACTGTCTGCAAACCATTTCCATTTTATGGAGCAGTTTACAGCTTACAAGATAAGATTACCTCCTGACTTGCTGAATCCTGTCAGTGTGGATTTTTACAGGTCAACAGGGATTTTAAAAGTCAACAATCTCCAAAATTTACTTCAGTTCATTCATTTTGGGTTTACCTGGCCCCTGCAACTACATCTCTGATTAAACTGATCTTTATATCAAATTGTCCGGCTCGATGACGTTAACTTTTTAATTCAAATTCTTAGATAAATAAGTTGAAGTTTATATCCTGCTGTTTGCACTAGAAATAAAGCAACACTCCACCATAATGAGTTTGGGATGGCTGCTAGGTATTAAGACATATTTATCTCCCATTAATAGGCCGGTCCATGACAACATACAACAGTGTTAGCACTAAAATGGATTATACTAAACCCTGCAGCAGTGCAGGGGGGATTGACTGGACAACCTGCAGAACAGAACATGTGCTTGGCTCACACAGATGAGGTCAGTATGCTGCACACTCACTAGACCCCTCCGGCGTGAAGCTGAAACAGAAAGAGCTTTCTGGTCAGGAGCTCACTGAGAGCTATAAATTGAATGCAAACGGAACCAACTCAAAGGGGAAACTATTCATCCCAGCCCTATAACTCTTCCTGCTCCTTTCCCCCCTATTATATTTTATGTCTGAGCTTTTTCCCTCTGATTGCAATAGCAGGCCCCAAAGAGGCCTTGGAAGAACAAAGCCGTCATAGCTGGAAGCAGACTCGGCTCTGAGGAGGAGGAGCTCTGGGGTCTGGACAGCTAAACTAAGAGCTGCATACTGACAAAAGGCTCCAGTGTCATTTTGGAAATGATTTCATAACACACGTTAGCAATGCTGAATTTAGGTTTAAAGTGTATTGGGTTTGTTTGAGCAACCAGGAAATGACAAATGTATTGTTTACCTTATGTTTCCTTCATTATACTCTCTATAAATGATGTAATGGAACTTTGCAGAAAATTATAAACACATTATGTTCGTGTTATTCTTACTGCTGATTTTCTTAGAGCCTTTAGAATTGAATTGTTAGATGCTTCAGCACTTAATGTAGGAAGAGAAACTTAATCCAAAAGAACTGTTAATGGCATGGGGAAGTTTTCACAGCTGAGAGACGTAGTGGTTGGTGCAGCATTGCAGCAGCACTCCTGGAGTAGCAAGTTGATAGCAGCACATAGTCTCAATAAGGTTTCCATATTCCATATTTTAAAGTAGAGATCCGTCTTTGAGTGTACCATGCATGTCAAATAGTTCAGTGATACCAAATCCAATAGCACTCTGCAATCCCTAACAGTTGGTGTTTTGTTGCTGATCCACTGCAGTAAAATGTTCTTCCTTGCAGCAAAGGTCAAGCTCTGCTTGGAAGTCCCAAAATAAGAAATCGAGGGTCCATTTCCAACTTAACTCTAAATTTATTTTCCATTTCCAGTATATCAGTTTGCAACTTGTGGTATGACCAGAAACAATAAGAGTACATACTTTCACCTCTTATTTAATACACATGGGGGATAGAACCTTGAACAAATGTCTATGGTTGGGAGAAATGTGCATCTTATATATGATATAAGCTGTAGTGCTTCAGCATAATTACAAACTGAAAATAGTTAAGCTTGTTTCCATATATTTTCCCATTCTTCGTCATCAATAGTAATGGCTAATTCTTTTTCCCATGTGTCCTTCAATCCCTGCAAGGAAATGCGATGCAGAGAGAAGGATTTCATAGAACAGACTGATAAAACCCTCCCCGCAGTTTGAAATAACACCCTCTCAACAGACGATATGTAAGAATTTTTGACCAGCATTGTATTTTGCAGTATATAATGTCTTTTCTGGGGAAAGCGAAAGAAGTCCTGTCTAGGAAGACCATATTTCTCTGTTACTTGATCAAAAGTCATTAATATATTATGAGAGAAAAGGTCTCCCAGTCTGCTGATGCCTCTGATGTTCCACTGTCTGAATAACACATCTCATAGTCCAGTTTGAAAATCAGGGGTTTTAAAATAGGGGTACAGAAAGATGGTTAGACGTTCCACTAATCTCCAAGCTTTGATTGTGTCAAGTGTTACAGGATTCACACAGCTCACCTTAATATCCTTAAAGTTTTTAATACAGTAAACCCTCAGTGGGTGTTTGCAAAAAAAGGTCTCCACATCCACCCAAACCGAATCTGAACTGTTTGCAATCAAATAAAAAATGTTCATCATGTGGGCACGGAGCTGAAATATCCTAATATTGGGTAGATTCCTCAACGTGAGGCAGCTGCAGTGTGGCCATTTAAAGTTTAGGCCTGCACTTGCTCCATTTAAAAAAGCTCAACCAGCCATTTGAGACTTTTTTGTTTTTCTTTTCAAATAATTTGAGGTACATATGAATTGGATACAGCAACCACAGCAGTATATTCATCTTAATCAAAAAAATATGTCTCAACCAAGACACAGGCAGCGAGTTCCATCTTTCCAAACTGCTCTTACTGTATCTTCTCAATCAAGGACAATATATATGCTTGAATTTAATGGGTCACAATAATATCTGGATATTCAAAACCTGCTGGTGACCACTTAAAAGGGTAGGTAGGTTGGGCAGTAGGTTCTGAATTTGTATCACTATTTAGATCAATTTACCAGTATACCAGTGGAATGGCAACAGCAACGTGATTTTGACAAATTACAAAGAGATTTCTGAGGTTTTCCACAGTCTCTTACTAAAAATGTCTCATCTATTCCAACAGAGAAAGTGAAGCTGACATCATGACATTTTTAGTTTTTGGTTTATAGGATGGTATTGTTTTTTCCATGTTGAGAACAGCATGCTTGCACTGACAGCACTGATGCTGTCTTTATAAAACAGTGATCCTGAATATTGATTTCACATCCACACTGTAGGACTAGTCTCTAAAAGAGATCAAATGTTGGAATGCTCAACCTTATTTTGCCTTTGCACGTAGAAAAAAAAAGGATCCTTGCAAATCTTCATTCTGAGTAATATGCGATACAAAACCCACTACTTATGAGCCAATAAGATGATCAAACACCCAACAAATGTTACACTTATCTCAAATACTTTCATTGTGTCATATATTTAAATGCTTTTCGGTGTTCTTTTTAACTAACCCACAGATTGTCTTACATACCTGACATGTTTCGACGATAATACTTCCGTCGTCCTCAGAGGTGTCACTTGATGGGTAGTGACGTCGTTATCAGCTGTTGTTCATGTGGACGTGGTCGACCTGTCAAACTTGACGCCTGTTGTAGGATGTTGCTCCAGGTGTCAGAGAGCATAAATGCCCCCTCATCCCGATTCATGGCTGTCTGGGCTCGTTTCCTTATCTCCACTGCCTCCGTGAAAAATGAAAATCATCCACAAAAAAGACGGAAGCATACAGATAAAATTACACAGAAAGCCATACGGTCCAATACCTGTTATGGACATCTGAACACCCCGTTGCACACAAACTATCTGTAGTAAGGACATTTTATGACCGGGCCAACATGGTAAAAGAGGAAGAGGATAGAAAGGAAGAAGAGAAACACATCCTGGATGCGCTCACCAAATGTGAATGTCCAAAATGGGCGATAGGCAAAGGACGACGTCAGGTCAAAACAAAAACAACACAATCAGGAAGAAATTAAAAAAAAGAAAGAATACAACGGAAAATAAAGGTGCGGTCACACTCCCATATATCAGAGGAGTCACAGAGCTCATCCAAAGGGCAATAAACAAACACAACATCAGTACACTGGTCAAACCTCACATAAAACTCAGGCAATCACTAGTTCCTCCAAAAGACAAGATAGACCAGAACGACAAATGCAATGTTATCTACGAGATTCCGTGCCACTCATGCAACAAAACATACATCGGGGAATCAGGACAGAAATTCAGCACACGAAAAAGAGAACACCAAACCGAATGTGAAAAAGAAAGCATGAAAAGGCAGACAGGTCAAATGAAGCAACAGGCGCTGCAGCAAAACATGAAATCAGCCATCATGGACCACTGCAAACGGGAAAACCATTTAATGGACTGGGAAAATGTCAGGGTCATCCGCACTGAAGCAACAGACATCAACGCTGGATCATGGAGGCAGTGGAGATAAGGAAACGAGCCCAGACAGCCATGAATCGGGATGAGGGGGGAATTTATGCTCTCCCACACCTGGAGCAACATCCTAAAACAGCTGATAACGACGTAATTACCCATCAAATGGAAGACGGAAGCATTACCATTGAAACATGTCAGGTACAGTAAATGAGACAATCTGTGTCAGACAAAAAAAACTCTGAAAAGGAAATGTTACACTTGGTCATTGCAAATCTATTAAGGAACTCTTGAGGATGACTAATTCTTTAGAATTATAGTTTATAACGTGGGTTAAAGTATCACTATGTAACTTTCTGATCTTGAAAATATATGTTGTTGATGGCACAGTGACATTTATTATATAGATTCCTGGAGTTTTTGTAGCATTGCAGGCAGAGAAACCACACTTTACAACTTTTTCTTTTGGGAAGCGGCGTCACTTTTCAGCTGAGTTTTGCTTTATGCACCAGTCATACGCCCCCCAACTGGATATCAACACACTGGCCGTGTTAAACGTGCACTTTGGCCGATTTATCAAAGAAACGCAAGGAAACTTTATCAAAAGAAAGGGATGGAAAAAAAGAGAGAAAGGGACAGAGCAAGAGATAAGACAAGAGTTATATCAGACTGGCTTTTACTTACTGGAGACAGCTCAGGGTAGAGGGGATGCCAAATTAGCCATCGTTATGGGTGCCTCACTGAGAACATCTGCCAGAGTTCAATAGTGCATCTTTAATGTGAGCAAGAATAATGTGTCATGGTCACTAATTTAATCTAGAACGTCCTGTATGTCTGTTTTCTTACTAAAAGGCAATTCACTGTCTCCAGATCTATTTGCCTGTGTGAACTAAATTTTGTCAATCTTTGAGGGTCTACTGGGTACCTCTGTGGCTGATTACCTGCTCTCCAGATATTTGTAACTCACTGAACACACTGCTTGGATGGATTCCCATTCAGAAACTAAAAACAAACAACAAACAAAAAGACCACAACGATAACCTATCAACATTTCTACCATGTACTGTAGACAGCTGATCCAAAAGATACTATAAGTGGGACCATGTGAACGTCTGCAGAGCGTAATCAGTTAATTTAAACAAACAAGGAAACCATATACCCAGATTAAGTTTGACTAAATGCCACTCTGTGGCATTACAGTTCAACTTTTCTTTGTTGCAGCACTTTATAGCTATGAGTTTTGTGCTGTTTGGGAAACCTTAAACTGCAGTATTGATGGGTTGTTGAGATTTCAGTAGGAGCAGAACTGCAGACAGACTCAAGTGCGTCCATTTTCTGGCTTCATCAGCATCCAGAGATGTGTGACCAGCTGAAATAACACTAGACCAAGTGTCAATGGTGCAAGGCTGGTGACTATAAAATGATGTTAATATCAGTTGTGGCAATTACAAGCTGTTAGTTGTGTTTGCTTCAAGATTGTTTTTTTTGTTTGTTTTTCAGTTTGCAAATAATAACACCTGGACAAAAAAAGGGGGACAATAAAAAAGAAATACTAGAAATATCACAACAAAGAATCAGGAAATTTTGATAAAAATTCAAACTAAGTACAAGGGCTCTGTAAAGAAGATGAATTGTTAGCTGTTCAAAAGTCTGAATTTCCACTGTTCACTGAGCTCTTTATCATAATGTTTGTTCTTTGACTGGCAATCGTTCAGTTACATCATCTTCAGTGACAGGATGACGAGCTTAGACATTCAGAAGATCACAGACTTGGAACATGGCTGCTTTGTGCTGACATGACATAATCCAGCTGAGATGCTACAATGCAAACTGGACTTGTGACAGCAGTAGACCGGGGTTTTGATTTTTTAAGAGACTTTGATCTAGTCCTAATTTCCATCTGTGGCCCTAACACTGGGCCCTTTCTCGTTGTTTTGCAGATATAATGTTCCCATTTTTGGGGGGACATGATGTTGGCCTTTTGTTTCAAGTGTCCTTTGGATGGCTTAATAAATGCTATTTCATTGAAGAAAATTGGATATCTATCCCTGATAACTGAGGGATAAATAGCTCCTCATCTTTAACTGAGTTTATTTGAGCAACAACACTGACGATAGCTGGATGGTTGGATGATGTGAGGGTCAAACATGATCTCTGTCTGATCATTCTGCCTTAAATAGCCATAAGACAGGACCATCAACACCAGAAGTTGGCTCAAGTAGCAACATTAATAGTAGTAGTGATGAAAAGCAGAAACAATAGTGGTTCATTTTAACGGATTCCAAGAGCACGAGGTTTTTGGAAACCCTTAAGCTGAACCACTACTGTCTCTGCTTTGAGCTTGTTGAAGTAAGTTGATGAACTGCAACTTAATCTGAAGCCGCCTGAACATAAGCAGCTCCATTTTGTTAAAAAGTTTGTAGCACCACAGAATCTGCTGTGTTTTCAACAGAACTGCTGCGGTAGCTCGCGACCAGATGGGACTCTGGAGATTAAGCCTTCAAAGTGCTGCAGGGATGAAAAAGTGAGGTCGTGACATGTGCTGAGAGCTGCTTTAGGAGTGTGGCTGTCCCTTTATGAGCTCAGTCTTGTTTACTTCTCTTTGGAGTCACTGTGCTGCATGTAATTCATTAAGCCCCTGCATTCCTCCGCATCCCCCGCTGTCGTCATCATGTTGCAGAGTTCATGAACGTTATCGGCATGCTTTGCAATGAATGAATCATGGAAATTGCTGTAATTACACCAACGAGATCCTCTTCAAGTTTATAACCTTTAAGCCCTTGTTTTTCTTCATTGCATATGCAGGGGAGAGGGAGCGGAAACATCAATATGGCTTGCATCAAGTCAGAGAATGGCTTATTCTTAATTGCTTACAGAGACCAGTAACGCTTCGGGGATACTGTGGAGAGTCAGTGGGGGCTGCAAAGCCTTGGTGACTGTAAGTGTTCACAAAGCAATATACTGTATTGTGTGTGTGTGCATGTAAAGCATTACAATGTTGGTGTGCTGTTAACATGTGAATGTTTCTACCACTAGTAAACATTTATCTTTCAATGAGTAGCTGGGAACATAATCAGTGAGCAAAAAGTAGAACTTCATTTTCAGAAAAACTGTCCTGAGTTTGTAGAACATCCTTTAATCACTCCGATTCATCCACCAATCAATCAGTCAATCATTTCAAAAGGTGGTTGTGTCATTAAAAGAAGTATTTTTTAAAAACAAATGTACTACTTTATTTAGCTATGTTAATAAATGAATCAGTAGTTTGGTGATGTGATATATTTACATACATACACACACCAATATTTTAACTTTCACAGAACATTTAAAACGCATTTCACAAAACCACAAAACTAAAAACAGGTTTTGCTCAAACTACATTTGACTTTACACAAAAAACACAAAAGGAAAAAAAAGTCCAAAAGACCCTTATCAATGTTGTAAGATATATATATATATATATATACACATATATATATATACAC
>JBBBVU010000007.1:8210237-8227781 GCA_037177055.1 Atherinosoma microstoma | reverse complement strand
ATGGATGGATGGATGGATGGATGGATGGATGGATGGATGGATGGATGGATGGATGGATGGATGGATGGATGGATATGCCACTGGAAGATAAACATTCCGAATACTGCTCTGTAGTCCCACCCTGAAAACTCTGACTGGATTGATGTTTTCAACAAGTCATCTCCATGCCATGTATCTGTGGTGATTCCAATCAGCAGTGAATGGACCTGGTTCATTGGCTGAGCAGAACAAATACACAGTATGGAGAAGACCTGTTGAAGCCACAATCCCCATCTCACACACTCACACTAATGATGGGAGGCAGTTTGCAATATTTAAGAAATCAAAATCCAATCAAACTTTATTTATATAGCACTTTTCATACAGATGCATCACAAAATGCTTTACATCATAAAAACAGTTATTTAAAAATAATAAGTATAAAACATCAAAGTCATGAAATCATGAACCTCTACGACTGAGTGAACTATTAGATGATGTGCTTTTGTCGGTGTTGTCGAGGCTTTTTGACACACAGCGGCTACTGTTGTTGCATTACGTGTTTTAGAAAGGAAGGTGGCAGAATGCGCTATATGTTACAATGTGAAACACGATTACAGTGTTAGATCGCGGTAAATTTTATACTATGTCCCTTTGAAAATCACATGTGGAGAATATGTGGAAACAGGTTGTCCTCCACATGTAAATCACACCTGCTCCAAAACCACATTTCCACATGTGCTTCACATGTACAGCACATGTTGTTCACATGTTGTTTTTCTGTAAGGGTTTGAAAGCGCTTTGTACAGAGTGACGAGTCATTATTGCTAAATCTGATGTAATGAAACCACATCAACAAAGAGTCTCTGCTCAGCCCTAAATCTGATATTAGATTTACTAATGTCTGTAGTCACAAACACCAAAAGAAAGATATATTTCCTTTTGTTGATCTGAAGAATTCTGGAGAGCCGACCCATAGTTAAAAGCACATGGCTTAACACACTGTGCATAATCGCGCCATCCACTCTGCTTCCTTCCTCTTTAAGAGGACTTTGTGTATTGTTAAAGGAAACACTTGAGAATGACGTTTGCTCAGATGTGGAAATGCTCACGCAAGTCATATTTCTCCTGCTGGTTGCAGGGTTGGTACTTTTGAAAGACGCATTTATGGGAAATATGTAAGAGTTTGAACAAACAACCTATTTGGTTGTTTTGAATGGAGGACTTGTTGGTTTTGAGTGGCTGTTTGATGGCTCAAGTCATTGTTTGTGGGTTACTGCTGACTGGAGGCACAAAAGGGCTTCGACAAACCAGCGTGCAGGAATCGGTCTGCTTTAGAGAAATGTCTTTCCCTGAAACATTTTATTTATGTTAACAGCAGGCCTGCTTTCAATGTCAATACTATAAAACATCTTTTTTTTTCCTCTATGTTCTGTATGTTGGCTGGAAACCAAAGTTCACCAGCAGGTAACACAAAAAATGAATGAAAACAGACACAGCTTACTTATATATTGAGATGCATTACAATGCAATGACCAAATTCATTTTTTTTTACAATTAAATTCAGACTAAAATTCAGTTTGTACAGTGGATATTAACCACCCATGAATATACGTAAGACCTTTAAATCCGTCTATGTTTTTGGCCATTTTTGTGGCTTTTTACAACTAAAAAGTTAATTATCTTGAAGATTAAGCTCCCTTCAACTCTATTTGTGTTTTTGACTCTTAAATCCCATATTGTTTGATTATTTCAACTAGGGCTGTTGCAGTGGATTAAAATATCAAAGGCAGAGAAAATGAGAGTACACTAACATACAGAGGTAAAATGAGCAGAAGGGACGTAGTAAAAATCCAGACCTGGTGAGATGCTTAGACCGGCCTTCCAAATCAAACACACAGTTTGCCAATTCTCCAGCCGCAGCAAGTCGTCCATTACTGGACAAAGACAAACATGTTTTCAGCATTCGGTGCCATAGGTGAGAGGTGAAAATATTTTCAGTGTGTAATTTCAGACTGGGTGAGGCTCAGTCTGTGCTGGGGGTCGCCTGTTTAAGAGGATTTGATGAATGCATGAGCGCAGACAGAGTTAGACCATGTTTTTGTTGAGTTTCACCTATATTGTTAATGATTCTTCTGCTTTTTTCTGGGAGAGGGGGCATCTGCCAGAAATTAGGTTTTTGATTTGGCAGCAAATATGGTAATCAGACACATGAGCATGACAATCATGAGTAACTGATGGTTATCCAAATAATACTAGTGGCTCCAAGAGGCTGTACTCAGGCACAGAGGTGCATGCTAACATGTTTGCATCTACAAAGTACAGCTGAAGGCTAGAAATAAGTGGTTTTGCAGGAACTCCACTGAGCCCTCGTATCGACAAATGTGAAAACCTGATAATGACATTGAAAAGAGGAGATCATGAAGATGAATCGACTGTTGATCAGCATATCTCTCCAGCATTTCCAGAGACTTTTCCAGTGTCCACCACAACTGTAAAATAAGTTAAAAAAAATGAGAAAGAGGTCATGCAGGGTCTCTCTTTTGGACAATCCTAACTTGGAATACAATTTGTCCTTAAGAGGAATCATAAAAAGTACCATAAATAAAGAAAACGCTGTCCAAACTATCTTATTCCACTAAAAGTAAGGTAAATTGTCATTGGTTTTAGGGTGACATTTATGAGGCACAATTTATGCTGAAGGCATAACTTTAATGACGAATCCCAATTCTGACTCCCAAACTGTCATGGAAATGAAAGCATACTATTCAGAGGAGATTAATGAAATAGCAGTGGTGTTGGCCTTATTGTGTACTGTCATTAAATCCTTATGCTCCACTAATTACATAAACAGAAGACAATGTCATGGATAAAGAATAGCAAAAAAAGAAAAAGAAAGAAAGCTCAGTGAATTCTTCTCATCAGAGTGCAAATTACGGCATTAGATACTTACCGTCTAAGCTAGTTAAGGTTATAGGTAGTTATAGAACTGGATTTATTTAGTTGAAATGTATATACTTATTTGATCAATCAATCAGAATCAGATTTGATTTGCAAAGCACTTTTTATACAAACTGAATGTTGCCCAAATTTCTTTAATTGCAACCAGGTTAATCAAAAGCAATGCATAGACTTCAGTAAAGTTCTTACTACTGTCAAAAGCCCACATTCAAGCCACTACAGTGAATCTGAAATATTAAGAAAATGGCTCACTAAACAGGGATAAACTCCTGTGATGAGTTTCAAATTAAAAACTGGCACAAAATTTGACAGACAAGGGTGTGGGCAGGGATAAAATGGTATGTGCCCTTTTCTATATAAAGCTCTTAAGACTGTGTTGGCTTTTTTTTTTAAAGGTTAATGCTGTTTAAAACAACAATGTGTTGCGAGTCATTTTCCACCCATAAATAGTTGATATTTGTGAATCGAGTGAAATATTTACACCAGTATTGAAGTATTTATTACACTATTCAAATGATTTGCTGTCTTAGATCACATTTAATTGTACAATACCTCTTTTTCAACTAGAAATCTGTTTCTGGCATGGATTCTGATCTCTTAATTAATCCGTTGTGCAGCTGCTACCTGTAGCAGTCAGGGATGATGTAAGATTTGGCCTCCGTGGTTTTCTGTTTAGGTTGCTCTCACTGCATTTGATTTGAACTTTTAATCATTTAGCATTAAGTGCAGAGCAATGTGTAATGTTATTCTTGCTGGAGCCACTATTGTTGAATATGGTGTTAATCAAGGCTGGAAGTTGAAAAGGATAATGTAGCCACATCTGGCTGGATTGCATAAAAGCTACTATGTTGATCCAAAAATGCTGCAAGCAAGGGAAAATAGTTTATTTTAAAAATGATCAGTTTTATCCTTGGGTCAAACAGCCATCTTGAGTCACATTAATGTCATTTTTCTTCTGAGTAAAGATATTTAATATGATTTGCACTTACAGAGCCTGGAAATTAACTTTAACCAAGCAGATGATCATATTCTTTTTCTCTCCCCGTGCCTCAGCTTTTTTCTTAGTCCAGCTTGGATTTGATGGGGACAGAGAGCTGTTGTCACGATGAAATATCTGGAGTCCTTCAAATGCAGCTGCAGATACTGAGTCACACACAATCACACACACACACACCATGTATCCCTGACTATTCGTAAGCAAGCGTTTGGGTTCAAAGGCAGTGAGTCATATTTACACACAATAACACACATCCACAAGCTGCTGACTTTTTATCAAACAGTTATGGTATCCATGTGTGAATGAGGTAATTACAGCGTCTGTCACAATGATAATGCTGTTCGCCTTATTTCCCTCTTATTACAAACCATAGCCAGCCGCCTCAGCTGTATGACCAGACCCCTCCCACACCTGCTCAGACACACATCCCCAGAAAGAAAAAAAAAAAAAGAAAAGGCAAAGGATAAACCCAGCTGCAACAAATCAAATCCTCCCCCCCCTTGGAGCAGCCCCTAACTCTTTTTATTCTCTGAGGAGTGAGATGAAGTGCGTGTCTGCAGGGAGTTTTACCTCATTGAGCAAATACAAGCAGGAAGGGATACTGCAGGCTTCCTGCAACCTGAAAGGCCAGTATCTTTCCAGAAAGAAACGTCATCCTTAAAAGTTTACCATGCACACATTTCTCAACCTACTTAGTTTACATTTTATAAATACACATTAGACATTTGGCAGCAGTTCTTCTGTAACGTCAGCAGAGAGAACTTCATTGTCTCACTAAAAGCCACTTCAACATGTCAGCTGATGAATTAAGCTTTTGTTGGGAATGAAACTACAGACTACTGGTTAGGCCAACAGTACCTTATAAGTGGAAAGAAATAATACATACAATGCGGATGAGAACAGGATGAATTATTACTGTTGCAAAAACTATTAATTTGATTGATCTGGTATTTTTATATGTTAAATATTTTCATTTGTTACCATTAGGAATATTTAATAGAAATTAATCAGGAAAACAGAAATGGATAAGCTTCTATACAAGCTACAATACAATTTTACTCCTTTAGAAGACCATGATAATAGATTAAATTCTCTAAATAAAACTGTTTCAGTACTTCCCTTTATGTCTCTTGCAAAGGAGACACTGAGCAACTTTTATGGAGGGAAAGCAGATAATCCGATCTACAACAGTCGAAGTCCCGCTTGAACCAGCTGCAAAGCTTTTTAGAGTGAACTCTACTTCAGGCCTGTGCATTTAATTAATCTTCATTAGTCATCAGGTCAGTCAAAGTGTAAACTTAAAGTTTGTCTAACTTCTGTGGAATTTCACTTCTCCCTTTTGCCCAGAGTTCACCATCTTCGCTCTTCTTACCTCTTCTCTGGTCAGTTTCAACATCATTCAGCTACATCTGTTTCTCAGCCAAGCCTCCAGTTCTAAATGAACAAGAACTGGATTTATCCTTTAACCCATTAGACTGATTTCTTCTTCTTTAAAGCAACACTATGTAAGTCTAAGACCTTAAAACTGAATCTGACTCGTTTTGATGGCACACTGACATACATTATGCACATTGCGGCAGCCGTCATTGCCCTGCAGTGTCGCAAGGCTGAGAGACCGCTCTTCACAACATTTTACTCCTGCCTGGCATCACATGACACCTGCATTTTGCTTTATGGTACCACTTCCCTCACCGACAAGTGGATTTCAACACACTGGCTCTTTTGAACATGCACCGTGGCTGACTCAATAAAGAAGCTCAAGAGGACATTATTGGAGGAAATGAGGAAAAAAGAGAGAAAGTGACAGAACAAGTCAAGAAGAGAAGAGAAAGGATGCAACACGGTGCTAAATTAGCCTTCATTAGGGGGCACCAAAATGTGAAAATCTGTCAAAGCTCAGTAGTGCTGCTTTAAGTGGATCTATGTGTTGCACATTTGAGTAGTTGATGTCTTACCTCCAGTAGACATCAGTTAAAGTGGTCTGTTTTGGAGAATCAGATGGTTTCCTGATGGGTAAACTAAAGCTAAAAGCTACCCAGAAAGGGGCTGTGACTGAGCTATTTTTATCCTTTTAAAACAACTCAAACCTCAAATTTCTTGGCGGGAGAAGGGAAAGCGATTATGGATTTTTACCCTATGATGCTTCTTCACTCATTCAGTTGTTTACTTTGTCACTAAACATTTCCAACAGCAGAACTTTTCTGTTGCAACACAGTCGGTGGTTTGTTACAAACCATCCAGGTGTTGCGGATGGACTGTGCTATGTGTAACGGATGCAGAAGCACTAGACACAACTCCACTTGAAAAGACATCCATTGCAGACTGGATGCATCATGCAGTAGCAAAGCTGAGTCACACCCTCTCAACCATCTCCCCCTCACTCAGCTTTTCCCTCGAGCTTCACGTCTTCAGCACATGGGACAGATTGAGTTGTGACCACAGCGCCTCACTCCCATCCTGAATCAAGGCTACATACAAATCAGTCTCCTTTCACGCTCTCTTGAGGCCACACAGCTAGAAGGGGAGGTGCTGATCCGGCAGCAGATTCACTCTCTGCACCACTCAGGTCGGATGTAAATCTCCCTGAGGTTGGAGGTCAAGTGTTTTCATCATCTGTGCGACTATTATTTTACATGTCATTATCAGCTGCTTAATATCCTTACTCAGACAGGAAACGGGCCTTGATGCAAGCAAGGAAAAGACGTGGGTCTTATATGGCTTGTTGCCCTGCAGCTGTGGTTTGGGTCTGTTTCCCCCCTCAGGACCTCACGCAAGCCAGTTCACATCCATCCAGCAAGTCTTTACCATCTCAAACTGTAAAAGAAGCAGCTGTGTTTCATCCTCATAAGTACCGCTGGCTAGACTGAATGACCATCAGCGGCCCAAAGCACAGCATCACTGTCCGCTTATTACAGCTGCTTTGCTTATTGATCATCTTTGAGTTTTTTAGTAGATCCCAGACTTTACTTCCCACCAAAATCACCCCAATTCTTACACCCTACACATGAGGAGCCAAAAGACATTAGCCTCATTGTAATCCAATCCAAGTGTTGCATGTTAGCGCTGATAGAAAGCAGCGAAGTAAGGACTCCACCAGTCTCCAACAGGGGCCTCTTCCTTTATATTTATTAGCCAACGGTGAAGTATCATTGTGGTTTGGGAATATTTATGAGGAAGGAAGGCTCACACTTTTCCATGAAACTAGCTACCATTCTCCCACACACATCATGGATGTTCCTGCACGACATGAACAAGCTGTGCAGTTAACTGATGAAGAACTGATTAAATTGATATAATGTGAATGTTATCTTCCCTCTCCGGACATTTAGAGGCAAAAAAAAATATTTTTTCTGTAGCATAGCAGCAAATGACTGTAAGATACCTGCCAGTTATCAGTACTGCTGACCTGGCAAGGTTCTCACAAATCTGGACAAGAACTGTTCGTGGCTAGCTTGTGAAAGAAAAAAAGACACAAACAGGATGACTGTTTCACACAGTGTGTATTTCCTTTCTTGTCTGTTGGCAAACATTGGACTTTATCAGTTCTGACAAATGCAGGCTGAGCCAAATTTCAGTCGGTAACTCAATTAAACTGCACAGACTGAAAATAGTCAGACAAATGTTCATTTTTATCAGTGCTTAAACATTTTAGTTACATTCTGACACAACTTTAATAAGCTCTGCTATGAGAGTGAGGATGCAATTTATTTTTGCCTAATCAGCTTGTCATTCATTATATCATGATTAACAGTTTCATTTATAGGGGCAGCAGTATAGTCACTCAAAATGAATTTTTCAATGAAATAGTGGGCCAGGAACTGAGAAGTGAGCTATATATATTGTGCTGTCTTGTGAAAAGTGTAGCTGGGAAAATATTCCATTAAAAGTCACTAGAATACTTTTTAAACAAAATCTGAGTGAAAGTTACAATTTTATATATATATATAATTTATTCATTCATGTTCTGTACTGCTTAGTCCAATTCAGGGTCTAGGGGGCTGGAGCCTATCCCAGCAATTATCAGATAAGAGGCAGGGTACACCCTGGACAGGTCGCCAGTCCATCACAGGGCCAACACAGAGAGACAAGCAACCATTCACGCACACACTCACTCCTAGGGTGACTTTAGAGTGAGCAGATAACCTATCATGCATGTCTTTGGACAGTGGGAGGAAGCCAGAGTACCCGGTGAGAACCCACGCATACACGGGGAGAACATGCAAACTCAGCACAGAAAGGCCACTGTTTCGAACCCCTCCCCAGCTCGAACCAGCAACCCCATCGCGGCATGAAAAACAAAATTATGACTCTTTCATTTGTAAGGTATATTCACAACAGTCATCTAAAAGCACTGGAGGCAGGTGTGGGACCTATTTTGATGGGCACAGTATGTAGCCAATAATGTGAGGACACATTTGGTTTATACCATTATGAGAAAGAAGCAAGGGGTTCAGATACTCTGAAGACAGTGGGTGTAATGGTACAGCCTAGGTTGTAAATTGTCACAATGTTCGGACTTTGGCCTTTATTTATTTACTGTGTTCAGTTGCTCATTTAAAGATTGGATAAAAATGTTAAACTTTAGTAACTGTGTGCATTTTTTCCACAAAGAAAACAGCTGCTTTCATGGAAACATTGAATGAAAAAATTGCTTACCAACACAGGTGGCAGTGGTAGAGCAGCTCGTCCAATGACCCGAAAGGTTGGCGGTTTGAATCCCACTCCTGTCAATTGGTGTTGTGTCCTTGGACACACTTTGAGTCAAACGAGTGAAACAAGCTGGCCTCCCATTGGTAATAAACAGACAACATGTCTGTAACCCCATTAATTAAAATACATGACCTTGATAAATTCATCTTCCCATTAACTGTTAACCCTAAAGATTCCTCTAATTTAGTCACCGTTAGATGTCTAAAATTAATTATTCTTACAAATGAAGTACTATCTAAGTTTTTGTGATATTGTTTTGGATTTGCTGTCATTTTAGAATTTGTGTGAAAATCAGATGGTGTTTCTGGTTAAATCTATTAAAAGGCAAACATTACAAATATTCAACCATGCTTGCAAAACATATAGTTTTAAATTACAGCTTTTCAAGTTGAGCCGTTGTGGACAGAATTCTAAAACCGATCTTTCCATTCACAAGTTATTGATAATCACACTTTTGTTAATATTTTCCAAAGTGAATGAGAAGCATTTTGGAATAAAATTTATAAAGCAAGGCCTTGAAGTCGCCAATAAAATTTTTAAATGAGTTTGGGAAAGCAAGGCCACAGAGCAGAGTGTGGAGGTACGTTGTCTTAACAAGTCATCTACACATTCATGACTCTTCTGGGGATAATTCCTGCCAAATTACATTCCAACATGTTAAGGCTCTTTAGATTGGCAGCTCTAACGTTAATACAAAATCATCACTATTTACCATAAAAAAAACAACTTGCTAATTGAGACTTATTGTCAGTGACATCTCAAAAATTAGGATGCGAGCCACAACTGCCACCAGGAATCCCATATGTGAAACATTAGTAATGACTACACTGTCAGAGATCAGTTTTCAGAAATCCAGACCGTGACCTCCAGTTTGACCTGATTTGGATGCCAGGTCTTCTCTCCAGCCAAAGAACTATCTGAGTATTCTTTTTATTGAGTGTGTGCAACCGTTAGGTTTTCAGAGAGGGCAATGAAACTGTTGTTACTGCTGAAAGTTTTTTTGTGGTTGACTGGAATGACCCCGCGTGACCGCAGGGGGCAGAGGGCTCGATAAAAACGACAAAGCATGAAACTATAGATCACTTTCCAACTAGGAACGGTCTTAACCGTGGAAATCTGGGGGGGGGGGGGGTTCAAAGAATACAGGCATTGAGCTATCTGTTTAGGGTTAAACAGCACTGAAATGGACCTACGAAGTTACTGGAGCTACAGCTCAACTGTGCTCATCTTCCTAGAGGGATAATAGTAAACAAGCATTCGGAATAATGATATGGCGTTCTATTGTTTGTCCAGCAAAACCACTGAACATGATTCCTTTTACAGAAAACAGAAACCCTTCCATATTTGTTGTTTTTATGTAGGTTAATCTACAGTAGGCATCTTGCGACACAGAAATCGTAAAACCACATAGACCAAAAAACTGTCCAGTTGCAAGTTTAAATCCTCTGCTCTGCTTTGGCAAAACACTTGGGGATCACAAATACTCTACCAAGGAGATATTTTACATCATGTGAATTTTAATCAACAAAAGTTAGACTTCTGTCCAATATTTCAAGGCAATTCATCCAGTAGTTATTTACACTTTCCAGTTTGGACCTTCTTTAAATGGTAGACTCACCGCCAGCATAAATGATTGACGTGCTTTTTCTCCAGTTTTGAATCAAACTAAAATTATGCATAAGAGGAACTTCATTTTGAGATTGGGAATGCTGACAGCTCACAGACAGGTTATGGGCCATAAACCTCCAGAGGGTGAAACTAGTGGTTTAGAAAGCTTGACCCTTTTGTATGTGTCTTGTTTGGAAAAGATGTGAATCTGGCGTTGTTGTTATTCGCCTGTGGGGCCAACATATACGGTTTCGTGTTTCACAGAAATAATCAAAAACATGCTGATCTAATTATCGTAATGTCGGCTTACAGCTGCTTTTTAGAAAAACTATCATCCAAATGCTTCACACTTTTCAGACCTGTTTGTCTTAGCCAATCAATTTCCTAGGCAGCAGCTCAGGATTACCTCCAAAGCTGATCCAACCCTCCTGCGACAAGCTGCAAATGCGCTCCATGTCTTGCTTATTTTGCCTTCCTCCTGCGTATTTAGGTCTGTTTGTTGATCTTGGTTGTGTTTCTCCTTTGGAGCCTGATCTGGTTTTGTCTGCTTTGTCTGGCCAAGCTTTGACACCGGCTGGACTTGGGACTGCGCCGTGGCCCAGAATACACAAACGTCACTGGTCAAGAGGGCGAGTGAGAGGCGCGAGGCAGTGCTGGATTTATAGACCACACAGCTGTCAAACCTGCCTCACTGCAATTTGAGAGAATTCTGTGAATGCATTTAGGTCAGTGCTGTGGTGACTCCAGCTTATTTCTGTTTAACTTTCAGCTAAGAGAAGGGGAAATACAGGAAGACCCTCCATGCTGTGTATTTTTGCAGGAAGTTCTGATAGAAATGGAGGGATTATAGAACCTTGATAGCTGACCACAAAGGTCAGTTTAACTAAATAAATGTGGAAAAAAGGCCAATTCTTAAGAGAGAGAAAAAAAGACTGCTGGTAAACGATTTCCTCAATACAAAAAGAAAAAAAAAGAAAAAGAGAGAAAATTAGCCCAATTATGTTGGTCTGGAGGTCTCCACTTCCAGAGAAGGAGAGTAAAAATAGTCCAATAGATCTTGGACATTTCAGGATAAATAGCTATGTATTGGCTCACATTAATAAAACCTCAGAGCAGGAGGACTGTAGTTTTTTCTAGCTAATGGGCAGTATTACGCATTTATGAACGTTCTGCCTCATTGGAAGTGACTTTTTGGACACTGGATTTGATTTCAATGCTCAAAAGCTTCTATGACATTAGAGTAATGGCTAATTTTTTCCTTCATTAAGACTTTCTTCTCTTTCCATGATGAATTCACTGTCTTGTAATGGACCTATGACCAACACGGGTTGTTTGGACAGAAACTTGCAGTCGATGGAAATTTGATCATAGCTGTAAATTGCATCAGTGAGAGATTCAACAGAAGGAAGATTTTCTAAAGCAACTCAAAAGAAAATCAAAAAGAAAATTACTTTTCAAAAACCGTTTCTGGATGTGGCTTGCTTGCGTTGCAAGAACCAGACCTTGTTTTTATACATCAATGTGGGACTGATTGATGAAGAATTACTGTTTTCTTCCCTGGATTGTTTCCCTACACTTGGCCACCTTACTATTGGTTTGTGCTGTTTTTGTGAGCTTTAGAGTCAACAACCAATGTAATTTAATATGTCTTCCCTGCTAAGGGAGGTAGCAGCTTTTGGTCCTTTTTTTCCACTGGGGAAAAGACAGGATGCAGTTTGGTAGGGTCTACACAGTAATGAAATTAACTAAAAAATAAATTCAAGGCAAAGGCGGGTGATACTGCAAATCAAATTTCTATAAATCCTCAGATGAAAATAGTCCTCAACACCAACATTTATACTAATTCCTCCCGTCTGAATCACAATTCTTCAAGTGTACAGTTACCACCTCATTCAATCATTAAGCCTTTTTATTAAAGATGCACTACAGAACTCGTACCCGTACTGTCCTACCTGTAGTGAGCTCTTTCTAGCCAGTAAAAGACAGTCTTATCTTCACTCTTGTCTTATCTCTTGTTCTACGTCTTTCTCTCTTTCTATTCCTCTCATTCTCCGAGAAATGTCTTCTTGTGTGTCTTTGCTGATTCAGCCAGAGCCCGTTCAAAACAGCAAATGTGTTTATATGCGTTTGCTAGCATGTGGCACATACATAAAGCAAAACTCGGCAGCAATGTCACTGGATAAAAAAGTTGTATAGTGCGGTTTCTCTGCCTTGGGACGCTGCTGGGCGGCGACAGCTCCAGAAATGCACATAATGGATGCCATTGTACCATTAAACAAGTCTGGAACGCAGAGTTTTAAGGTCGGAAAGTTACGTAATGCGTCTTTGAAGCTGTAAAATGTTTAAAAATGTTTCAATTTCAAAAATCATTTCAAAAGAAATTGTGCACTTTCAATGTGGTTAATGTGGTTGTGAGCTGTTATGGGAGGATGGATGCAACCAGACAGGACTGACTAAATGACTTGTGATCAGCCATTAAAGGGATATTCTTTTTCTTTTTTGTGTGAAGTGAATCTCCCTTATCTGCTGTAAACAGTGAGCGGACCACTCTCAGTTTGAAAAACCAGAGAAGATTTTCGACAATCTACCCAAGCCAACACCAGTTCAGAATGAGGACAACAAAAGACACTCTAAAAACCTTTTGCAGAAGTTTGAGTTTGTAATATAATATGAATTTCTATCATGAATCATTTTTCCATAAGACAATTATTCACCTTGTCACTACTTTTTCCTTAACTGCAGAATGCATATTCCAACACAGTTCAGATGGTGTAATACATACTCATCAGCGGTTTATAACCAAACTCGCTACAGGCTGTCTCAGCCGTGTTGGGAGTTTGATGCTTGGTTTTCATGAGATATCAATAGCTGTATGTACTCTGGCCAGGCAAATAAAAAAGAAGAAAACACAATTCTTTGGATCAAGCAGTTTTCACCAATGTGGTGAATTTCTATCATCAACTAGAACAGACTTTGGATCAGGAATCTAATCATGTTAACATAATAATAATCTTCACGTTAATATCATAAATAGTGTCAACATAATAAGCTACAGTAATTTCCTTCATTTACACTCTCCAGCTCTTTCAGATTGATAAGAAATCACTCTTAATAACCTCAAAGGTGCCCGTTTTACCACCCAAGAAAGTTTTTTGGTCAAGTAAGTAGTGTGCTTGACAGTTTATTTAACAATCGCAATATTCAAAACTTGCTGATCTAAATTTGGCCTATTTCAATCTTTGGTCATTGTGTGTTAACCCAGCAAAGGCAACCTATGATGGATGGACAAACATGATCAAGGTCTTATGGAGCATTTATACAAATGAAGATTATACCCAAAAGTATCAATGGCTGAGGTGACTAATCCTTTCTGAAAATGAGTCAAAGTGCAGCAAAAATGCAGTTGAAAGTGGAAGTTTGCCTACATCTATATATAAAACTCA
Source organism: Atherinosoma microstoma (assembly GCA_037177055.1). Lineage (NCBI taxonomy): Eukaryota > Metazoa > Chordata > Actinopteri > Atheriniformes > Atherinidae > Atherinosoma > Atherinosoma microstoma. The sequence goes on along the minus strand of JBBBVU010000007.1, from coordinate 8,214,083 downwards.
GCCAGATGTTTGTTTTTTTTATACTTGGGTCTCCCCACAGAGACCTACCCTGGATTTTACATAGATATTGCACATGTCAGAGTACCAGAAACCCTTAGAGCCAAAATTTGATTTGCAACATCCATCATCCAACGAGGAAGTAAGGTTATTTGAATTGGATTTAAGAAAAAAAAAGAAGCAAAAGAAAGATCCTTAAGCTGTCATTGGTCTATGCTATAAAAAGCTGATTCTATTTTTCAAGTCAAACCTACTGACAGTTCAGGCATTGTTTGACTTTTACTATTGAATGAGTTCTTTTCATGTTGAGCCTTCCACACTGCAATGTATTTAGTAATAACTGTGAAATTCATCTGATCTCTTGTTCAGTTCCAGGAGTAATAAAATATTTGGAGCGTTTTCTGCTGGTTTCACACATTGTCTCTGATGAAAAGCGTTTAAGAGGGAAGGAAAAAGGCCACCATGGATGAATTCTCACGCTTGCTTTATTTCTTTTTCCCATTTTCTCTCTCTTTCTCAAAAGTGTGTAGCTACTATAAGTTCTCTTGAATCAACACGTTTGGTTCTGAAAACAGCAGAGGTATGTTCCCCATCACACCAGTTCCACTAACCACCAGGTTTACAACACAGCTGAATTAGTCTTTGGATTAGGTATAGCCCTGCTTTTCTCATTAAGCCCGCTGGCTCTGTTCATTTCATTGTTTCCGGACTCTTGCCTTTTGTCTAGGGAACCTTCTATATAACTGGTTTTGCAATTGCATCACCTTTCTTTTTTGTTTTTGGTTATTCTTTATACCCTTATTCAGAAATACTCAGCATACGATTTGTTGATGATTTAAAAAAAACATTCAGACATTCAGAACATTCTGACTGAATATATTTAGAATGGTTCACTAAAGCTGCAGAAAATCATTCAGAAGTTGTTTCCTTGTAGGTTCAAAGATGTTTTTGTCTTTTTTATTCAAAAAGTTGATTAACATTAATGTTTGCCAGACAGCTGAGATCAAATTGTTTTGTTCTCTCTTCAAAAAAGAAAATGCCAAGCCTTTGAGCATTTATTACCTGGATATATGATCTTCAAACTTTGATCAAATTGTAGAGATGCTTTGCTGATTCCTGTAGAGAGTAAGTCTAAATTAACTGAGTTGATCTCAAATTCTCTAAACTATAACCCGCATACAGTTTAACATGTTTTCGTTTATCACTTTTCAAGCTGTGTTAACACAAAGAAACTGTTTTAATGAAAAACACTGACAATTCATGATGTTACGTCTGACACAGAAGCCTTGAGGCCTGCGTCGAGCAAAGGGGTGGTGTCCAAATGCATCCGCATCGAGGCCCGTATTGTTTTTCTGAATATCACTATCAATATCACTAATATTTTTGATGAAGCAATTGACCAGAAAGACTTGAGAGTATCATTTTGATACCTGCGAGTATCAAAATGATTAAAATAATTAAATGCCTTGAAAGCTGAAAGGATTCCTTAGAATTTAACTCTTCAGAGGATATAAGAAGACACAGCTGAAGCTTTTGAGTTGAGATTTATTCAAGAACTTGGGTTGGATGTATCACATCCAAAGTTGGGCAAGTAGAATTGTAACCTTTACAAAGGGTTGTAAATGGATCACATGGGTTTCATATATAGTCAATGTTTATTCCTAACTTGTTTTCCAAATTGACTTGGTATGTGAATAACCCTGACCAAACTTCAAACTTAACTATTTTACATTTTCCTGTTACCATGTACTGGCTTAGTGTCTTTCAAACATGCTAACAGACTTTCTGCACCTGTTGTCATTTTTTATTAATGATGCAGAGGCATTTATATACACTTGCACAGTTAACCCTCTATGGTACGATGTTGCCATTTGGCAACAAACTCATTGAACTCGTTTTAAGCACACACAACACTTCACCTTTTAAGATGTAATGCATTGAAAGAGAGATGGGGTTCTAAGAGACCCAATAGCAGAGTTTAAATTTGTCACATGACTTTCTGGAGGGAATTTTGACTCCTTTTTCTGCAGACCTCCTCACAGGGAGGTGTCTTGCCATTTGACTCCTCGAAAATCATTTTAAAAATTATTTTTATGACATTTTTAATGGGGAAAAAATACCGACTGGACAATAAGTGAGGTAAGCTCACTATTCTGTGTTTTTTTGCACTGTATTTGATCATTTGATAATGTTAAACTATTAAAATGTGGAAGTTGCCATATGGCAACACTGTACCATTATGATTGCCACTGTATTGCCCGACATGATGGTATCCACTGATCTTCTATTCTACACTAATAATGCACTTTGGGAGTCCTTTTGGCATTGCATATGATTATATTTGATCATTTTTTCCTCATGGTAGAAAAGAAAAGCCAAACTAGCCCTCCCCGTAGATAAAAGTGAGGATGAATTAGGATTTGGTGACAAAGAAAACATGCAGCTTGCAACCCTGTAAGGAGAGAGTGAGGATGATGGAGAAAGTGAAAATGATGAAGACAATGAGAATGAGGACAGTGGAGACAGAGAGGACAAGAGGGGCAGTGAGAGTGAAAGTATAGTGATGCTCACTGTGGGTGAAAGTGCAGCTATTATTTATGTATTGCATTAAATTTGTAGATTCATAACATACTGAGGATATTTGAGAGGAACAAGAGAGGATGACCTTTCCAACATGTTGAGGGATACTTAGCTGGGAAGAGGGGCAGAGGCCCCACTGGACCAGTTCCACCAGCAGCTGTGCATTGGGACAGCACTGATCACTGGCCTGCTATCATGTCAAAAAGGGGCCGGTGCAAATACCTAGGCTGTACGAGTATTGCCAGAGTGCAATGCACAAAGTGTGAGACCTATTTGTGCCTCACAGCGTAGAGGAACTGCTTCATCAGTTTCCATAAGCAGTAAGGCAAAAACTGCAGCATCAAGACACTCAGATCAAATGAAAACAATTATTCAAATAGAATAGAAATAGAAATAAATAAAATAAAATTATGAAAATATCTTTTAAAATGGTTTTAACTTTCAAATGAGTTGCTGTTTATGCTACTAGGGACTTTTTAGACTATAACCTGAGTTGTTAGATAAAGGTTTTTAGAATTATAAACCAAACTCTCTTATTTTCATTTATGTCCACAATGAACGGTGTTGCCATATGGCAACATAAACTAAAAATAGCTAAAAAAAACTGAATATTTTTTGGAAATTTCTCTTGATCATGTTTACTTGGTTTATTTTACAACAAAAAAACATCCCAAACATTTTTTCCAACTGGCATCATGGTGTGTACCGTAGAGGGTTAAATTGCATTACTGCTTAAAGAAACTGCCAGCTCAAGGTGGAATTGTAGCTTCTTCTTAAGGTTTTTTTTTGTTTGTTTGTTTTTGGTACCCCATTACTAGCTTACCAGCTTTAGTAAGTTAAAACATCAAATTCTGATAACCACTGGACTACATGTACAAGAAGCCATGAGGGAAAAACTACAGTACATGTTTTCTGAAACACATGCTATTTGCCACTGAATCCTCCAAGCATGATAGAAAAAAAGAACTTCATAGCCACCTCTAAAGTCACATCTAAATTTAGGCTTATAATAATCTTGAAAAAGTTCTTCAAACATTAGAAACATTACAGCGGGGTGCAGAAATAAAGAAACCCTCAGAGAAAAAAGTATATATCGCTTGTTATCATAAAAGACTGTAAATAGAAATGTTTTCAACTCTGATTTAAAACTGCTGAGAGTTTCACCTGCAGGTTTCTGGGAGTTTGTTCCACGTTTGAGGAGCATAAAAACTGAACGCTGCCTCTCCGTGTTTAGTTCTGACTCTGGGAACTGAAAGTAGACTTGACCCT
>JBBBVU010000007.1:8188135-8200292 GCA_037177055.1 Atherinosoma microstoma | reverse complement strand
TGTGTGTGTGTGTGTGTGTGTGTGTGTGTGTGTGTGTGTGTGTGTGTGTGTGTGTGTGTGTGTGTGTGTTAACAGACGACACACGGTGGTTGGGAGGTATTCGTAGCAAGAACACCCTGCTGACAGCTGCAGACAGGTGGGAAACCTTACAATAACATCACACTAGAATTCAGGGAATGGGTGTGTGAGACGGAGTAAGCTCATATGTGTTGTATTTGCATGTGTGTATCAGTGTCAAACTGTTTGCATGTTTTCATGAATCAGTTCATGATTCTAGCCAACATGTCACATAAGTAATATAGCATGTGGTTATACTGATGATTATAGTAGAATCAGAAATCTTCTTTTCTAATTCCCTCTCTCAGACTGCAATACTAGAACATGTCCTTATTTGGTATAATTGTAATTTTAGACCTGCCTTACACTTCAGATGATGTAAAAATAGTTTCTGAACAAATAATAACTATTTTCCTGTTAGAGGGAGACTAGAACATTCCTTGAAGTGTGAAGACATTTTTAACCACCAACACCGCTCACACTCCTGCCCAGTTAGTCAGTACACTGGCAAGAGGTTGAAAAATCAAACTGTCATGTTAATCTAACTAAAAGTGGAATTTTCAAATACATGGCACTGAACTAGTTTGCCACCAGATAAATTGTTTGTGCTTTGTTTTTACCTAACAGGTCGAAAAGAAAAGGCTTGATACTCAAAGAGGATTTATTATCAACTGTCATCATGACGTCAATGAACTCAACAGGGTGAGGATAAAAGTACAGGGCTGGCTGTCATCCTTTCATAGCATATCAAATGCTGAGCAAAACTACCAAAACACATGCTAATAACATGCAACGTCATTTGGTGTGCAGTAACTTTCCTTTTTTTATGTGAACAAGCTGTTGTGTTTTACAAGTAGGCCTCTAAGTCATGTTTAAGACCACAAACAAATAGACGTTTCCAGTGCTGAAGTTACTTCAGTGAGGTAGAAACATACACTCATTTGGTAACAGGAAGACCTCGTTATTACCAAGTTGGACGTTCTCATTCTCAACTTCGATATTTTTGTCCAGACAACTGCTGCTCACCCGATATTTTCTCCTTTTCAGATCATTCTGAGTAAACCCTAGAGATGTTTGTGTGGTAGAGTTGCTGTCATGTGATTGACTAATAAGTTATTTGTGTTAAAGCAACAGTACTGAACTTTTGGCAGATTTTCTAGCTTTAGGACCCCTGAATGAATGCTAATTTGGCATCCTTCTTACCTCCTGTGTTTTCTCTGAGCTCTGTCCAGCCAGCCAAAGTCAGCCTAATGTTGACTCTTGTTTTCTCACTTCCTCTCTTTTTCCTTACTTCTTCTGATGATTACCTCTTTATCCACCATTTCCTTGTAGAATCAGCCATGGTGGATGTCCAAAGCAGCCAGTGTGTTGATAACCATTTGTTTGGGTGTGATGCCTCACCGTAAAGTGAAATGCAGATGTAACGTGATGCTCTGGGCTGGAAAAAAAACAGTTAAATGCAGTTTCTCAGCATCAGTACACTGCAGGGCACTGACAGCTCCAGGAATGTGCATGATGAATGTCAGCGTGCCATCGAAACAACTCAGAAGCTCAGAGTTTTAAGGTCAGAAACTTGTGCAGCATTGCTTTAACACAAGAATAAGTATTGCTGATGAAGTGGCTGGTGAGAGTATTTACTGATGTACAAGTGTTGAACATGAAAAAAACTTTGTCGATTACACTCCAAAGTATCATCTCTCTGGGATGGTGACATAAATTAAGTAAAGGGATGTAGGATAGAACCTCTTGGCTTCTAGATGCTTCTGATTGATCTGCAAATTTATGATGCTCCTCTGGTATCAGGAAGATGCTGAGATAAGGTTGGAAGAGAAATGATGTAACGAAAGATAGTTTGAAGAACAAAACTAAGAATGATTGGTTCTCAAATAGCCGCCAAGAAGACCATCGGACCAGAGTTGTGAACAAGGATCAGTGAATGATGTGAGTTTGGCAGCTTGGGAGCTTGACAAAGATTGACTGAATCAAAAAAAGCAAGCACCAAAAAAATGAGGGCAGACGTCAGGGAACAGAGTTTCTTCATTAAGCTTACACATCAGCTTCATTAAGAGAGGATATCTGTGTCCCAAAGCATTTGCCCAAAACAATCCAACAAGAAGTTTTTACTGATATTTTCTAGAATCTGATACAACTTTTGGCTATTATCAAAAAGAAAGAAAAGTCTGCCAACAGTAAGAATATACAACCTAAAACCCATCTTAAAGCTAAACTTCAAGAGCAATTCTTCACTCACAAAAGAAAACTTTTGTTTAGGGTTTCAAACACTCCTGAGACTGTTCAATAACACTGAAATCAGCAACACACGTATCCAGCTGGCACTTTCAGTCAAAGCATTTAAGACAACAAGAAACACTGGAAACACTAAACCGTGCGTCTTTCTACATTTTGGAGATTGTGAAGAGAATTGGCCGGTGAGCTGCAGTGTGGATATACTAATGTGTGTATTACTGTGATGTATGAAGTTCAAGCTGCGACTTGAGGTCCGGAATACAAATATGTCCGATCTGCAGAATACATCTTATATTTGCTCACACAAACAGTAGGAGGATAGCGGCTCAACTTTGAGTTTAATACATAAATGAATCGATATTACATTTATGTATCCTAAAACAGTGTCAGTATGGAATTTTTAGTTTTCCATGTTAGCTGTAAAAGTAAGGATGAGGGAAATTCCAAGGTAAACCTCAAATTCCTGTAAATTTGTCAAATGCATGGATGTTAAACATCAGGACATAATATCTATAACAGTCTTCAAAGTCCTTGGTCAAGCTGCGACACACGCATGTGTTTTATCCATGTACCCTGCCGCTGAAGAATCTTCACCTGTGGACCTTCATCTTCTCATCTTACTCTCACAGTACGAAGCTGAAAGCCTGGTTTTGTTATGGTCTAAAGAAAACTTCCAATGCAGAACTGCTCAATCATGCCACAATGAGTCACATCAAAACTGAAGTGAAAACTGAAAAGTATCCTTCAGAAGTGGCTTTTTTTGTTATCTCTGACTCTAAATCTGCTTTGCAAATGTGCACAGTACATCCATGACCCCACCATCCCTCACTGGGGTTTTTATGGTGAGATAAAAGAAAACCAAGGAGGTTATCTCCAACTCAGCTGACATTCCAACTCTCGGGATGGTGTTGACTGCAGCCCACTAATTGAAGACACATTGGAAAGATGGATCACTGTGTGCCAAAAGGGGTTTTTATCTGACCTGATAATCCTGGAGCAAGAGGGACCTCCAGTGGCCAGAATACAAAGAAAAAAAACCTGCTGCCTGTCTGAAACACAGAGAGATGATGTAAAACATGCACTTATGACTGAATGAAGTTCGCTACTAATCAGATTTAGGCATTTACCCACATCAGTTGCTTTGATCATTTCTCTAAACTTGTAGTTTTTCACATGGATACAGTATGTATAGGCTATTTTCATATTATAGAAAATAAATGGTCAACTTGTCTGGTATTATGGGAAGGAATTGAATTGAAAGAATCCCCCCCCCCCCTGTTGTGTAAGTCTGCTACCTGCTGATTAGCTTGGTACTGAACAATTTTTCTATTTTGATTCATGTCCGGTTTAAAACTGTGAGCTCATTGAGCTTTTTTCACTCGTGGCTTTCCTATAGCTTTAATCAGGGTTCACATGCGGAGGAAGATTGTAGAAATTCAAAGCCCTGTTATAACACGATAGACACCCAGCAGGGATCGGCAGCAACAGCAGCTCAGCTGTTGCTTTAATGACCAAACAGAGAGAAAGCAAAGAAAGACATCCCTCCAGCCTTCCACTAATGATGTCTGACAAAAACCTCAGAGATTCTTTCCGGGATCCTTTGTGGCTTCTCACTTTTTTGTCTTTTAAGGGTGCCAAATGAAAGGCTGGTTGTCTGACAAAGAGGAAGTTAAGAAGAGATGAAAAAATAAAAGGAGATGGAGTAAGGAGAAAAAAAAACAGTGTTCAGGCGCACAAAAGGCATTTCAGGTCTGAGGGAAAATAGATTGCAGCTGCTGCTGCCAAAACCTGAAGAGGAAATGTTTACAACCTGGTGCACCTTGTATATCAAATCACTGCCAGCAGCAGGACTCGAAATCTCGCTGGTTTTACATCCAGAATGAAAATCGATTCAAACAGCTCAACCGTGACAAAAGCCATCAAAAACAAAAACTGCAGAGAGAGTCTGGCACCATTTTGTCATGACATCAGATTGGAATCAGGCTCCGTCTCCCTTAAAGGAATGGTCTGACTTTTTAGGAAAATGCTTGGGGAGTTATATGAGACGGTGAATGTCATTCTTTTTTTTCTGGTGTCTCCAAGAGACAGCAGACGGTGAGAAAAATGAGAGGAATCGCAGAGCTCCACAAAAACGTTCAATTTCATTATTTCTAATGTTTTAAGTTTGCTTTGTGCAAAATGCAGTAAAACTAAAAGATGATTGGACCATCATCTTCCTCAGAGACTCCGTGGATGATCAGAACAAGCCAAACTGAATGATAAAAGAGCTACAAGATCAGATCTGCTTTCAGAGAAATTTAATGGCAATATTACAAGTGACTAAAGGTACATATTAGCAACAATGCTAAGCTGCAGCACCTATCTGTGTGCATTCCATACATTCAGGGATCTAATAACAATCAGTCACAGCCTCTGAGAGGACAGAAAACTTATCTCTACTCTCCACCAAAATTACTTTTAGCAAGGCAAAACAACGGTCCCGCTGGTCAGTTCAGCACCATCTCCTGCTTCGGTACAGTTATGTGGAAGGGAAAGATGAAAGCAGGTTGATAGTTAACAAACACAGATTCGGCACATTGGTTATTTTGTAAAGTTCTTCATTAAGTCCCGCCTCATTCACAGTTGTTGATTCCCAGAAGGATTTGAACTTGCGGCTGTAGCTGGTATACATACCAAAACTACCCAGCAACATCTCTAAGACCATTTAGAAACACTAAATATTTAGTTTCATTTGTAGTGTCAGAAGTCAAGAGCCAAAAAAATGTGAGAAACACACTGATCAGCTTCATTCTGGCTGGAGAGGCCAAGACAGGGGATTTAACTACAGACCTTAGAATGAATCGATTACTGTTATACTTTCTGAGCTACAGCAGAAACCCTAATGAAATAAAAAGTTTATATAATTTAACTCTTTGGAATTGAGACAGACTAGTGTGAAATGCTATTAAAAGGGCCGTGCTTTGGGGGCCTGACAGCTATTAGGCAAGAGGCAGGCTACCAGTGGACACCATGGACAGGTCACCAGTTCATCACACGGCAACAACTAATCTTATCTTGAGGGGGGAAAAAATAACATTTAAATTTTATTTTGGTTTCATGTTGATCAGCTTTGTTTTACCAACCGTCTCAAGATAGATGGTAGTAACTAAAATCAGATGACCTGTCACTAAAAAACGAACAGTTAATGGGGTTGTAAACGTGGGAGGCAGTAGCCCTTGACCCTCCTAATTATAGCATCCTTGAAAAAACAAGAGGTGGTTTAGTGCTAAAGTTATGACATTAAAAGAAGGTTTACAGGCGCTATTAGGCAGATTTTTTTATTTTTTTCACAACTGAATTCAATCAGCTGGCAAACTGATTCCCTCTTCTTACAGGGAACAAGAAGCTAAATGAGGATTTACGAAAATGTTAACTACGTTTTCTTTGGATTTGTCCTGCCAAACATTGAATCTGAATGTATCAAAAATGAAATACCTGCATGGAGAATCATTAATTCATCATCTGGGCCGGTTGGCTGTACCTTTACCCTTAATCCATAATTTATGACAGGCTAAAGAAAAACTCTCTGTCTTCATCATCGTTTCATGAATGAGATCTCAAAAAGTCCATTTAATAGCTGAAATCAAAATTACAGCTTTCACCCCCGTCCGCCAGGTCATTCTGGAAATCTCTTTTGCAACAATTTATCAACATTTAGCCAGAACACTGGCATTATTGACTGTGTAATAACAGGGAAACGTTCACCTTAATGTCAGTCAAAATATCTTGCCAGTGTAAACACGTAACCGAGTAGAAAGAATATTTCTCATCATAAAACACATCTGTCTTCCAGACTGTCGACATTAAGCTTTATTCAACAGAAAAGGGAGGCTGTTCCTCCAGATGCTGGAACGACCTTGTTGCTGTGCTTCACCTGTGCGCTCGATGGTCCGGGCGGCTCCGTCAGCTCATCCCTGTCGCCGCACACACACACACACTGAGTAACCCCTCAGTGACCCCTCAGGCTGTAAAATAAGCTGCCACCACATGCCAGCCAGGGGTCATTGGTGTGTCAACATCTTGTCACTGTCTGGCAAAAAGACACAAATACACACACATTTGCTTTTCTACACAAACGTCAAACCAGTTTCCTCCCAGCTCCATGTGCTAAACCACAACTTTTACATTAAAGTCAACCCAAGTCCCAAACCATAAACAGTACACAAAGAAGTGAGACCTCAATGAAGCAACAGCATGGAGTTAAACTCCACATCAGTCCTGATTTATCTGCAGAGCCTGTCAACAACAAATGAAGGATTTAAAGGGCAATGAGTGGGTCAGCACATCCATAGGAAAGGCCTTGAAAAAGGCTTAAAGGTGTCAAACACTCTTTATTTTGACAGAGGAGCCAGACTGCAGTCTTAAGTTCTGCATTACATAAAGTGGTGGGAAACCTGGCTCTTTTTAGACCAGATCATGTGTGGCGAACGTGCACCGGATTTCTGGAAAATGCCTTACATGCATGTTGAGTTTTAGTTGTTCTTCATTCAAATTTGGAAACTGATCAAGGTTACTTTAGGGATCCTCATGAAGTCATAAAAAAGGAGAGCAAGCCAAGGATTTTACAAAAAAGATATTTTTAAAAAAGTGACTTGCAAACCTTTCATTGGGATTAAAAGGAACGGAGTCAAAGCGTGCCAGTTTGCAGTGATCACTTGGATAGCGCGTTCTAAGTTACTTTACTGAGTTGATTTGGGTCTTTTTCTGTTAGCTTCTGCTATTTTGTGGTTAAATTAAAGCTCGTGGGGCAATATAAGTTGTTTCTGCTTTCTTGTTTTACTCATCAGTATTGAGTTGAATTGAGCTCAACTTATGTCTTTCCTTGATTTACCAGGATGTAGTAACCATTATTATGAAGGCAACATAGAGTTTCCCGCAAAGAATCATCCCAAAATAGGGTGAGTCGTATTTTGTAGACTTGGAAGCTTTTCCATGTTTTCATCTGGTCTGCTGTGTTGAAGCTAGTCTAAAACAGAAGATGATTGAAGATGTTGGGGGACTGAACTAGCAGGTATTTCTACCATTTCTTGGATAACTTATAAGGATCTATGCCCTCACATGGCTCAACTTTTTCAAGGTATCTAGTGCACGAACTTGAATCTAAACTTGAAAATGTTCAGATGTCTCGCATCTACCTTGTACACCATTAGCCATTTTGGTTTGGTTGACCACTGGTTTGTTTGCCGGAGATACATGGGCCTGCAAAAGTCATATGATTGAATAGCAGTAATAGCGCTTGTTAATGTTGTTGATAGTTTGGGAAATAGTTTTATTTTGGTTTCATAATGCTCCAAATGTTTTATTGATTAAAAAATATAAACTTTTAGCACCTGGATTCTTTCACTATGAAGCCATAATCTTGTTATGCATACGGTGCGCAACATGTTTTAAGCAAAATCTGGATGGGAGCATGTGTTGCTCCGACCTCCTATGGATTGGTCATCATTTATGAAACCTTTACAGATGTGAACGTGACCCATTCCCAGAGATGCTGGTTTTAACCCAAGCACTGATAATAAACTGGATGCTTTGTCTTCTCTTTAGCCTGGAGAATGTCATGTTTCTATCTTTCAAAAACACAATTTCAAATTTTGATTTGTTTTCCACATAACCTCAATCCATCGTAAATGAGTTCAGGTCCAGAGAGAGTAGCAGCAGGACTTTGGGGAACTTGTTTTTATGTAGTTTTTTTTTTTTTTTACCATCTGGTAGAGTTTTCACTTGCATTTGTGGATTCAGCAACAAACTATAATCACAGACAATAGCTCTAAGAAATATTTCTGAGCTCATGCCATCCTCTACAGAATTATGCCCGTTTTTTATATAGTGCTGCCTGAGGGCATGGAGACCCTAAATACAGGTTTTGATCTTCGTTTCAGTCACGGATAAATTTCGAAGGTTTTCCTGGATTTTTAATTCCAATAATAAAACATTGATAAAATATTATCATTATATTATCATCATCATAATCAAATATTTTCATTTTAATATACTAATATGGATTTTACTGTACATGATGAATTCTACCAATTATTTGTAAAACCACCATGAGAACATTTTGTGCAGTCTTTCACAGAGCGGCAAACACCCTCGTTTTTTTATTCCAGAAAGTCTCTAAACTGTTCATTTTACCCTAAAACCCCTGTTCCACCAGGGTCTTACTGGTTCTATGCAACTTTTCCAACTTTTTCAACTTTTTTTATAAAATGAAGTTAACGGATTAACAGGTTTGGGAGCAGGGCCACATCTCAGACAAACCTCCAATCACCTGGTGAGACTTCTTACACTCGGTTCACTTCCTCAGTTCTGTTTGTCTCTTTCTCCTGATCCCACCCTTACCCAACCCTGTTCTCATCCTTCATCCATTCATCCACCCCTCACTCACTTCCTTCTCCCTCCTCTCTTCATCCAGCCTCCCTCTGTCTGCTCTTTATCCTCCCTCTTCTTCTTTGTCCCTTACAGCCTCTCTCACCTCTGCCATTCCTCACTGACATCCTGAGATTAAGTCAGGCATGTCATAACACCCTAGATGATCCACCTCATTAACCTCATCAACCTATGCCGACCTTAAGCCTTCATTAAATCACTACACTCGCATTGTTGTGTGGTGGTCCCTGCTCGTCAATCTGCTGCTGGCATCCAACTCAATACAAGCATTTCATTTTAACAACCTTTTTTTTCCACTTTAGCACTTGATATGTTTCCAGTTACAGAGTTTAAATGACTTGCTTTTCTTAACGTTTTGCACATTTTCCAAACGATTAAATCATCAGTTGTAATAGCAAATCTGAGACAATCGTGTCTCCTCTCTCTTGTTTACTTAAGTTGGTGATTATAATATCTTAACCTCCATCCATCCATCCATTTTTTGTACCGATTAATCCAGTTCAGGGTCGTGGGTGGGCTGGAGCATCCCAGCAATTATCAGGCGAGAGGCAGGGTACACCCTGGACAGGTCGCCAGTCCATCACAGGGCCAACACAGAGAGACAAACAACCATTCACGCACACACTCACTCACTCCTAGGGAGAAATTAGAGACCAATTAACCTATCATGCATGTCTTTGGACACTGGGAGGAAGCCGGAGTACCCGGTGTGAACGCACGCATGCACGGGGAGAACATGCAAACTCCACACAGAAAGGCCACTGTTTCAAACCCCTCCCCAGCTCAAACTCTGCCCGGGACTTGAACCAGTGACCTTCTTGCTGTGATGCTAACCACTACACCACCGTGCATGCCCATTATTTTAACCTCTCATATGAAATCCGTCCTGATTACAAATGAACATAGTAGTTTTTCTCTAAAGATACTGGACTAGACTTGAAGTATTCATTCTCACCGAGCAGCTATTACTGCCAGAGAAATATGCGTGTGGGGTTCGAATGAGATGGATTCCTTTTACACGTGACGTGTGTTTCCCAGAGGAAAGCACAGCCTCGTGTACAGTTCTGTGTCGTAAAGTCGCTCGCAGGACTCAGCAGGAGCGTCAACAGTTAAGCTCCTCCGCCGCCAAACAAGGCCGTCTCAAAACCTCAACACCTAACACTCGTGTGTGTTTACTCACGCCACCCTTAAACATTTACATACTGAACCAAACAGTTTCAGATTGAAAACTGAATCATCTCACTCTGTTCTACATTAGCATGCGACCAAGCAGTTTGCCTCTTCACCCGAAGAGTAAAAAAAAAACCCCAAAGCTTCCACAGTGATCAATCTGATGAACCCAAACAGCAGTACACTGAGAGGACGTGCGAGTAAACAACTCTAAACTCACTTGGACCGAAATCTCATATCCTGAGAAGTGAATCAGACATGAGTTTGTGGTTCACATACATTTTTTCTTTTGGTTTAAGCACCAAACCACAAACAACTTTGGGTTTGAGAGCAGAGATAGAGGAGTATTTCTCTACATGTACCTTAGCTCGCATAAATGTTTCATAAACACTTTTTATTCACAATAGCTGAACTTTTTCCAAACCCGTGTGCTGCTCTGTATAATCCACACGCCATTAGCTATGGACAGCACACGCTTGCATCACATAATCCATGTTTATATAAGCAAGTGCACAGACAGAAGTCACACGTGGAAATACGAGTCTGCTGGTCCCCATTTTAACAAGTCTCACTTTTTACTGGGTATATCCTGGTATTAACTGACTGTAATGTGTTTCCCCTGGCTGTGAGGACTCTTGGACATAAACATGCTATTCTTGCTTTACCTATAAGTGTTCTATTAATAACACCTATAATGTCTGAGTCTCGCTCTGCATGGAGGGGTGCAAGAGTATTTACTGTGTGCAAACACGATCTGCTTCCAGCTGCCACACGTTGTTAATCTCAGGCTGCACCTAAACCCCTCACAGCCCATTTAGGTCAGACACTTTTAGCGCTTGGCAGTCAGAGGGCATGCTGCCACCGGTGTCCCTCGTGGTCAGGGGCGCCGCCGCAGATCCGGGGCCACACCTTTCTGACGAGACGAAGCGTAAAGCCACATCTGCTGACTGAGAACAGCATCGCTCCACCTCTGTTTCCTCTGCCTTCAGCCTGAGTGTTACACAGTTCCACAACATGCAAACGTTGCTTTCCAGGACAAATCACTCCTCCAGGGATGATCATGGAGTCTAACTCCAATGATCAAGATGGGTAAGATGTAGTTAGTCTTTAAGTTGAAGTCCCCATTAAATTAAACTGTTTAAATGTTTCCGTATTAACTGTTTTCCTCAAATATCTTAAATTTGATTTAATTATTTTCACATATTTTCTGTACGTATAGTTTTTTTTTTATTATATTCATTTGTTAAGTAACTGTCCTCACTGTTTGTTTTTGGATTATTTTGTAAAGGAAATAAAAAATGATCAAAGAAATTCAATGTTTAGATGCAAGTTTATGCACTAGATAGTTGATCTTCAACACAGCCAAGCAGATGACAGCATGGAAAAGCTTAGAAATCTAAAGCTACTTTCCTGTAAAATATATTTTGTGTTTTTATACTTGCAATATTTGATTGGTTTAAACAAACTGTAACTATTTCACTCTAACATGGTCTAGATTCTTAGTAGAAGCCAAATTTATGTTGTCTTCCTCGTAAATATTGCTAGGACATCCTGGTGAAGGAAGCAAATAATCCTTGGCTCACTCTTCCTTTTTTATGACTTCAACCCTGGAGTGACCTTGATCAGTGTCACAATTTGAGTAAAAAAAATGGAAAACATATGGTATTTTTCCAGCGATCAAGAACCAATCCACCACACAGGCTCTGGTCTACAAAGACCTAGGCCAGAGGTGAGCATGTTCTGTCATAGCCTCAGTCCTGCAGGTTTTAGATGTTTCCCTGATCTCACACATCTGATTCAAATTTAATAGATCCAACAGCTTATTAAGGTCTGCTCAGGTACTCATTCATTTAAATCAGGTCTTGAAACAGGGAAACCTCCAAAAACTTGCAGGATTGCAGCTTTCAAGGACTGAACTTGCCTACCCCTGAGCTAGCCTGACAATGTGAATACAGGCAATACATCATCTATTCACCAGTATCTGGCCAATGAATGACAAAAAATGATGTTGTTTATAACACTTTGAATTTTGTAATTAGTTTAAGACATTTATAAACTACTAAAAGAACCTTAAAATCAATCCTGAAATCCACGGGGAGCCAATGCAGCGATTTTAAAACTGGTGTAATGTGTTCCCCTCCTCTGGTCGTCAGAACTCGTGTTGCTGAGTTCTGGAGTAGCTGTAAACTGGAGGTACTCTTCTTAGGAAGACCAGAGAGCAGGGCATTACAATAATCTAATCTACTAGAAATAAAAG
>JBBBVU010000007.1:8142130-8157647 GCA_037177055.1 Atherinosoma microstoma | reverse complement strand
CCAGAGAGAGAGAGAGGCTCCTCCAGAGAGAGAGAGAGAGAGAGAGAGAGAGAGAGAGAGAAAGAGAGAGAGCATGACAAAACGATGTTCTAAGATTATGTTAAGATAAGGTATCAAACTTAATTTTGTTTGTTGAATAAAGGTGTTGTTAACAGCGAACACAAATAAACTATAATCAATGTAACAAACTGTTTTATTACTGGTTTCCATCAGTTTGGAGGCAGGAGTTCTGCTTGCTCCGATTTTACATGTTGACACTTAAATGCATCATTTTTCTACGTCCGTTTTAAATAATAAAAAAAACATACATCTCCAAAATTGAAATCTTACATTATAATTTATACAACACGTCGGCGATCAAAAATATCTATTTTATATTTTTTGTCTCTAATTTTCTTTAGTTAAGAAGCACTTACATGGCCCGGAAGTAAACAACTTCTGCTTCCACCTGCCCATGGGTCCATTCAGCGAAGATGGCGAGCGGAGGTGTTGCTGTGGCTTCGCTTTGGACCGAAGTAAATCGCTGCGGACAGAATGGAGATTACACGCGAGCTTTGAAAGCTCTCACAAAGAGTAGGTGTTCATGTCTGGTTTGGGTCGCTGTTGGTCATGGAATCGGAGCGACTCCAAGACGAGAGACCGGCGATGCCGTCCCTCCGTGGCCAGTCAGCAGGGCTGGCCATTATGAGCCAGGGCTAGCTGTTAGCATGTTGCTACGCTAACTACTGTTAAGCTGTCAACTGTCAAGTCTAAAAACAGCAACATAACTTCGTGTACCAACCTTTTTCGCAGTGTTGCATTTTAAAGGAAGAAGGCCCATTAGTCCGCTGTAATCTTTTTTTTTAGTTTTTGCAATATTTAAGAGTTATATTTGACACAGAACTGCGCGGTGTCTGATTACTGACGTGTCCCAAGTCTGACTGCAAGCTTATGGTTAGCTTATTAGCTGCTACAGAGACGTTGGAAACTGAACTTCTGATTGTCTCCATGTTTTTTCTGTGCTTTTTTTTTTATTGGTACAATAAAGAGTAAATTTGTCACAGTTTGAATAGATGTTTGGATCAATAGCTTTTTATTCAGTTCGTTTTATTTGCTGTATTATAATTGTGTTTATTCTCTCTACCACAGTTTTACATGAAAACAGGGATGATGTGACGGCCCTTCACTGTAAAATAGTTTGCCTTATCCAGAATGGGAGCTTCAAAGAGGCGCTGAATGTCATGAACACCCACTCCAAAGTGCTCGGCGGGTAAACAACATATTCCCCTGTGGTCATTGTAAACGCCAGTTTCGTTTAATATAGTTATATGCCACCCATTTAAATACAGCTACAGTGTTTTTGTTTTTTGTTTTTACATCAAATCAAAGGATAAAATTAGCATCAAGTATGTAATGCTTTTAAATAAAACTTAGTTTTAAGAACAGACTTTAAGGTTTTTAGTCAGTAAGTAAAGTCCTGTTGGTTTTTTTCCCATTGCAACATAACAGAAATATTTCTATTTGTTTAGCTGAGAAAAAGATCCATATTTAACAAAACTGATAGAGTATTATGCTACATCATTGGTTGATTGTTGGTCATTGTCCTTTGGTGCTGGGGTTGGCAAGCACCAAAATGTCCTCCATGCGGGTTTAGCTCTATTAAGCATCAGCGATTGGACGATATGGGCTGCTAAAATTTGTTACAGTGGTCATGGACCAAGCCAATTCTGAGGTCAACCGTAGTACCATAGTAGGTCTCATCCAACATCTAAGTTTTTTGTTTTTAGTGGTTGCATCTCCACTTTAAGGCCAAATCCTACTTCCTCTCCCTGGCCCTAGTCATCCATTTTCAAAGATAAGGTGCCACTTTTTAGAGATCAAATATTTTTGGGTTATTTAAACCCTCAATCAGGGCATTTGGAAGCAATATGAATGGCTTGATGGCCGCTACTTCTTAGGTCCTAAAAGAAGAGGTACATCTTCCGTCTGTAAAATGGAGGAGACGGGCCAAGAAGAGAGATTGGACCTGAACTATGATTCTGTCGGTACAAGCATTTTTAGATTCTGGTCAGCATTTCAAAGAGATTTCACCAATGCTTTGCAAGATGCTTTCTAAATAAAGACTATTGCAGCAACTCTGAGATACAGTAGTTGGTTACTATTCTCAAGGTCAGCGAATTATTCCCCAAGTTCATTCATCCTGTGTTAAAATGTTTTTGGACAAGGTAATAAAGGGTGCTGGGTGGTTCTGAAAAGGGGTCTAAAAGCTGCTAAACCTTGTTGGCAGCAGTAGCAGGTGTTCCTGCCATGTCTTGGTCCAGTTTGTGTGTTAAGCAGGGAGGGGCTAATGTATTGTGTGGGTGGGAGAGAGTGGCTGGGGTTTGAATCAAAATATTGATTATAGCTCTACAGTGGGATATTTCATTACTTTGGATGATAAAATATTCAAAATGCTTAAGTGAATTGTTGGATAGATTTGGGCGGCTGTTAATGTGCTAAAAATTGTCCAGAAAAATCAATAAACTCCTGAAAAAAGTAGCCTGTGTTTGCTGTCCTGTCTGATATACATCACATTTGGTATTAAATCATTTTACACATGTTTTTAGCTTTGTTGTCATTCACTTGTTTTTGATAAATTCCTATCTTTTCTTTCTATTTAGTGAGCTTGTGTTTGAAAAGGCGTACTGTGAGTACCGGCTGAACAGAGTAGAAAGTTCCCTGAAGACCATTGAAGCTGCTCCTGAACAGACGGACAAGCTGAAGGAACTTTACGGTCAAGTGGTGAGGCTGTTTGACAAAATGATTATGCTAACATGTTTTTATTTTGTTTTGTGGAATATAGCATACATTTGCCATGTAGGTATATGTAGTCCATGTTATTGCCAATTTGGCCTGCATCTAAAAAGTCTAATATAACATCACTAGGGGCTAAAATGATATCATTTGATTGCCTTTTCTTGAGTAGAGAGACCTCAGAGGATTCATGCTTGTGCTTTACTAGTGAAATTTTGTTTAAAATGATATATAGAATATAAAGCAAATATGTTATGCAAACTTTTCATTACACTCCATAAAGTGAAACAAGGAAAAAGAAACCAACCCTTTCATTTACTTACAAATGGCTTCTGTGTTATTAAACTAATCCTGTCTCTCCCTACCTGACAACAACCCGTTTCTCCTCCTTTATTAAATTTGTATGAATGTAACACTCAGACAACTGAGATTAAATAACCCTGAGATATTAAAATCTCTTCAGTGGCATTCAAACAATGAACATACAATAATACTTCTCCTTTAAACCAAGGATAAATCTTCTGCAGCTGTCAGGTTCGCTGAGTGTATTGATTAGTAATAGTGGCTGACTGTTCACTGCATTTATGCTTCCTGTTCTGCTAATGTGAGAGCATTTGCTGATCGAAACTCTTCCCCTCGTCCAGTTATACAGACTGGAGCGCTACGAGGAGTGCAAGTCCGTCTACACAGATCTGATCAGGAACTCTCAGGATGAGTATGAGGAGGAGAGGAAGACCAATCTTGCTGCTGTGGTGGCTGCTATGAGTCAGTGGGAGAAGACTCCGATGGTAAACTGTTCACGTGCTGTTTTCTATTATCCTCACTAATTTAAAATGTTTTCACCATGTCTGAACAAAATTAAGCAGAAAAGCTGAATGAGGGTTACATGTTGACCGCTGAGTCATTTTAGAGTTTAACATGTTTACCTGGTTTCATTCAGTTCAGTGAATTCTGAGCTTTTAGTTTATTATTTTAAATTCATCCTTCAAATAAAGAACAAAAAATTTTCTAAACCTAATTATTGTTCACAATAACTTAGATAGCCATCAATGTCTATGTGGAATGATCAAAAGACAATCATTTAAAATGAGCTGCTGTGAAAATTGGGTTGCACCTAAATTTTTGGCTGGTTCACTAAAAAGTTAGTCTTGAGTCCTCCACTTTCAGAAGAGTGAATGCCTCTTTGCACTGATCTGGGGTCTCATGGTTTTCCCTTTGTAGGAGGATCTGGGTCTTCCCGAGTCAACGTATGAGCTCTGTTATAACACTGCCTGCGCTCTGATTGGCCAAGGACGACTGACGGAAGCTTTCAATAAACTACAACAAGCAGAAGGTGGGTCAATTTCCAATGTCTCCTCCATCGAGCCAATGTTTTCTCCATTTGTTTTTAAAGTAATGTTGACATTAAACGGTGGTTGTCTTTGACAGAGCTTTGCAGAGTCTCGCTGGCAGATGATTCTGTAAGTTTGATTTTCTTTCATAACATACCACGATTAAATTCACCGTTTTATGGATTTTTTTTTTTAACAATTGTTTTGACACCTCAGAATGTTTTGGTTCAGCAGCAGTCAGGAGTTGGAAATATAAATATTACATCTGTATGTCAGATGTACAGTGGCCTCAGATTATTTTAACAGTCAGTGTGTGTACATTGGTAAAAAGTAATTAGTAGTATTTAAAGGTTGTTCTACTTTCTGGATTTCTGCTTGTATTAATGATCAAAAACATCATCAAAATTTTCACACAAGTCGTAAAAGTAGGTCATGGGAACCACTATATTCCTGTTTAATAAAGGTCAGGAGTTTGACTTGGCCATTCAAAAACATTAACTTTATTCTTCTTTAACCATTTTTTTTATAAGAACAATCAGTGTGCTCAAAATCAGTTAACTTTTCACGACTGAAAGCAATTAGCTTTTTCTCTCAAAAATACAGTTCAATGCAAATTTGTCTCATCCAGGATATGACTGAAGAGGACATTGAGTCAGAGCTGGCGGTCATCCACTCTCAGATGGCGTACATCAAGCAGCTCCAGGGTCGGACGGACGATGCTCTGCAGCTCTACAACCAGGTCATCAAGCTCAAGTAAGTCGAGGCTTCTTCATGTCAGACTTTGTCCCAAACAGATCATCAACATGCAGGTGAAGAAAAAAGGTGCTGGAGGTTTAAATGGCATTGGCATCATGTCTGTTTTTTTTCTTTTTTCATTTGTGCTTGGGAATTAGTGATTGAATCATTTTGAGTCATTCAGACATTAAATAGATGTTCCTGTAGATTTTCTGATTGTCGGATTTTATCTCAGGCCGTCGGATGTGGGGCTGCTGGCTGTGACGGCCAACAATATCATCACAATAAACAAGGTGGGAGGAAAACTGGCTTGAACTAACTGCGAACTTCATTGTTAAATGTCGGCCACCATTAACAGCCTGTTTGTCGCTTCAGGACCAAAATGTGTTCGACTCGAAGAAAAAGGTGAAGCTGACAAATGCTGAAGGCGTGGAATACAAGCTGGCGAGGAAGCAGCTGCAGGCCATCGACTTCAACAAAGCCCTGCTGGCCATGTACACTAACCAGGTATGGATAGGATCTGAAGGAAGTGCAGTAATGAGTCATCTTCCATAGTTTTTTTTTTAATTGATTTGTGATAAACTGGTTCTTTGCTGTGTCTGTGACCAGGCCGACCAGTGCAAGAAACTGTTGTCCAGTCTGCAGTCTCAGAATCCAGGTCACCCGCTGCCGGTCCTCATCCAGGTAGCCCAACTGTGCCGGGAGAAGCAGCACAGCAGGGCCATAGAGCTTCTGCAGGTAAAATGACACACACTCCCACTCGTCAGCGTCGTTCACACAAGTTAACAAGACTTCTGTCACAGATGCTTTAAACAACCACCTGGAAACATTTAATAAAATACTCCAGATATAAAACTGTTGGAAATTAAGTAAAAGTATTTCACCACTCAGTATATAATGCGAAGAAATAAAAACGTCTTTAAAACCCAAATGATTTTTCTATCTTTTCAGTTCAAATCTGCTGTGTACTCCTAGTTCCAGTCCACTTTTCTTATTCCCTTTTGTTCCCCAGCAATTCTCTGATCAAAATCCAGAGTGTGCATCCGGTATCAAGCTGACCATGGCACAACTCTATTTAGTTCAAGGTACTGACCAACTTTCATACAGCCTTCACCTTTTCTACTTGGAGAGGACATGATGATGTTTGAAAATGTTTCATTTTCCAGATTCCTGTGTTAAACTCATACAGTAGACAATTTCTTAAATGGATTTGTAATTAACTTGATGATTGATTTAGATTTTGTTGACATAGTAAACCTTTTGAATTGAAGTTTCGGGGCTTTCTCTTTTGTTGAAATGTCCTATTTTTATGGTTTTCAGGTCATGTTACAAAAGCTTGTGATGTCCTGAGGTCCATTGAAGAATTCAAGCACAAAGCAGGGATGGTAAGATGATTGAATATAAGTTTATTTTTGTTCTGTTTTTTTAAAAATCTTTTGTCTAAAATAAAAACTATGTGGTTACTCTGCAGATTTCAGCTCTGGTAACGATGTATTCTCATGAAGAAGACATTGATGGCGCTATTGATGTTTTCAGACAAGCGATTGAACATTATCAGTCCAATCAGGTTTGTGTCCACTGTTGTTTTTCATAGAACAAAAATCCGACCCCTCGTGGGGAAAAAAATCTGCTTAAATGTATGATTTTTACGTGAACACGTTTCTCCTCCGCAGCCCGGATCTGCGGCACACCTGGCTCTTGTGCGAGAAGCTGCAAACTTCAAACTGAAGCACGGGCGGAAAAAAGAAGCCATCAGTGATTTGGAGCAGCTGTGGAAGTGAGTTAACATCCAAACCTCACAGCCGCTGCTTCTTTCTAGCACAAATATTTATCAGTAACTTTAAAAATTTGACCACTTTTTTTTATAGTTTTCAATATTTATTAATTACAAGAAACCTTTCATCTTTCTTATTTTTGTGGAGAAGAATTGCTGTAACATCCCTTTACAGGAAACAAACTTCCATCTGTATTTTTCCCAACGCAGACAAAACACAAACGACGTCCACACGCTGGCACAGCTCATCTCTGCTTACTCTCTGGTGGACACGGATAAAGCCAAATCGTATCCTTTGACCTGATAAATGCTTCGAATGGAAGACATTAAAGTTCAAAGAGCTCCATAACCGCATAGAAGAGACTGTTGCATCCTTAGTGCTCCTCTGCAGCCTCAGCAAGCATCTACCATCTGCAGACGCCATGTCTTTCAACGTGGACGTGGACGAGCTGGAGAGCTCCCATGGCGCGACATATGTCAGGAAAAAAGCTGCTAAAGTCACGGGAGAGAATCTTCCCAAAGAGCCCGGGTAAATCCTCCTTCGTCCTCCACAACAGCTTAGCGCTGTTCCAAACATTTTAGCCATTTTGCATGAAGATCTACTAAAAATAACAGGAAGAGCTGAGGTCGCTGTACATTCACGTGCAACTTTCCCGTGTATCTTCTTTGCAGTCAAAGCGAGATCAAAAAGAAGAGGAAGAAAAAGAAAGGTGTGTTAATGTTTCACTTCATCAAATATAATCTGGAACATAGAAATGAGAGTTAAAGAAAATCTATCAAAATCATTTGTTCATCCAAATAAATCTTTATTGTTGACTATAGAATATTTGATGATGATGATGATGAAGATGTTCTCCCCACTCAATCTTGTTTTTAGGCAAACTGCCCAAAAACTGCGACCCCAAAGCGACTCCCGACCCTGAGAGGTGGCTTCCCATGAGGGAGCGCACTTACTACAGAGGGAAGAAGAAGGGCAAGAAGAAGGAGCAAATAGGAAAAGGCACACAAGGAGCCACAGCAGGAGCTTCAGCTGAGCTGTGAGTACACGCCGCAATCAAATGCATGTGTGCTATTTGCTGTTATCAGTTCCACTGATGGAGGAAACGCAGCTGAGACTGTTGCTGTTTCTTCTGCTAAAGAAACCTCCGTGTTTCCTGAAGAAATCTGTTGGTCAGAAATGAAAAGTATTCAGAAACTTAAGGAACCAGTAAAGAGTCTGAACAGCTGCAACGCTGGGATGTTGAAGAGAATGATGGCTTACTGGGACGCTTCATGAAAATGAGCCATAGTAGGTGTTAGTGATCCATCTGTGCTTTTCCTGCCAAGATAAGTCAGGATGTCTGCCGTGAAAATGAGATCTGAGTTCTACACTCAGACGAAATAATAACGAAAAGCCAAAATAAAAACGCATAACCTGGATTTCCATGTCTATTGAGAAGCGACTACACCACAATTACACCATCTCATTGTCCCCCAAAAAATCATATCACAGGTGCATTTGGCTGCAGACACCCCACTTCCAAAGAAAAGAAAAAAAAAAGTGGCTCTTTTGTGATTGGTTTAATCATGAAACATGGTTGTTTTAGCCAGTGCTGCTCTTACAAGATGCTGTTGGAAGGGAGGTTGTTTTGGATTTGCACATGGAGAAATCATTGATATGAAAGTGACTTATTCAACGTAGAAGAATTGAGATGAGTTGATGGATACACGTGACTCTGCTTTGTTGAACATATTTCAATCAAAACTCAACATCTTCACTGTTTACATTGTTGTTGAGAGGTTCTAGTTTCCTGCTGCAAAGTGGATTTGAGAATAATAATGAGCCATTTGTGAAGGGAACGAGAATGTTGCAAAAATGCTCCTTTTTATGTGAGCATGCTCAGAGTTTAAAGCAGAAGGCCTGAGTAAACCAAAGAAAGCTCCTAACTACAATTACAGCACTTGTTATTTCTGATTCAAGTTTTAAGTTTGGTTGAGCATCTAACACAAATAAAGGCTTGATTTGTTGATTTCATAGTAATTTAGGTAATTTAGGTTGGAAACGAAGCAGGCTGAAACCACTTCCTGTTACAGTAGATGTATAAAGTTGCACAAAAAGGGGGGGCGGGGACCAACTGAAATTAAAACTAAACAAAGCAGGTATGGAAACTCCCACTGAGACACAAACATTTTAACTTATCACATTCAGACTTGTTTGAGTTGAGTGACTTTGAGACCAACATGTAATCCCACCCTGGCTCAATCTGTCTCTTAAGGGATGCCAGTAAGACCGCCAGTAGCCCCCCCACCTCCCCGAGACCAGGGTCTGCATCTGGATCATCTGCAGCCGCTGCAGCCCCCAGTGCGGTTCCCCCACGACAGCAGAAACCCTCAGCGTCAGGAGCCACCCGCAAAAAAGCACCACAGAAGAAGAAGAAAGGAGGCAAAGGAGGCTGGTAGTGGAAAGAACACCTTTGACTAATGGCTGAGATATCAGGAGCATTTTATTTTGAATTCAGTCGTTTTTGGGGTTTTTTTTTCTTCTGTTCAGGTCATTTATTCAAACATAAAACCAAAATGTACTCTTCACTCTTCTCCACCTTTAATTTGTTCAGTTTTTTTATGTTCAAATGGAAGTAAAGGAAAATATTTAAAGGACGGTTCCGCCGAAATGTGCTTTTGTTGCTCTGTAAAAAGTAATAGACAGTGCTTTTCTTTTTATTTAGCTGTAACCTTTATAAGTCTCAAATGTACAAAAATCCAACAAAAATAACTAAACAATATATTTACAATGAATGATGCTCTTTTATATATTTTTCTCAGTGTGACAGTTGTGTATATTTCAGTTTATGTAAGAAACGGCAACAAATGTTTCATAAAATGTCAAAATGGATCATAACTGTCATAAATATTTAATACATTTCTAAATACTTTTTTTTTTTTAAATCATGTCGACAGTTAATTGAAGCAATCTAAATTTTCTGTTCTCTTATTTTCAATTACATTTTTGAAATACTTTTTTTAAACCTCAGTTTTTAATTTATACAATATATGGTTTAAGAAAGCAGTTTATTCAGAGTAACTTGGAGCTGGGATTTTAGTGGGGTTGTCCTTTAAGATGTCAGATTCTGGGCTGTCTGCTTCATTTTTCATTTATATGTCCTTATTTTCAATGGGTTGCAGTGAAGGCAGCTTTTTAGTTTGAAATCAGTGTCGGTCTGAATTCAGTTGAAAATATTTTCACTGTAAGATGCATGATGATGGAAGACTATTTTGGCCATACAGGAGTCACATTTTGTTAAGTCTTAATAAAACTCTGAACAGCGATGCGCATCCTGTGTTTCCTGTAGGGTTTTTTTTTTTCTTTAAAAAAAAAAAGTTTATTTTAAATATCGTATTTTTTGTTTGAGTTAATTGTTCTTTTTCTACTATAAATGTAATGTATGTCATTAGACATAGGGGGATCCTTTTTTTTGTTATGGTTACAATTTATCAATTTTTTTAAAACAAAGAAAATGTTTTTCATTTATTTTTTTCATTCTAGTTTCTTTCAATATTAGGAAGAACAACATAATTTTAACTTGTGTTCAAAAGCAGGAAGACAATGTGTTGAATATGATTTAAAAGATGGATAATTGGGTATTGTATAAGCTTAAAACAAGTGTGCTGGCATTCGGCTACAGTCAAAGTTTTTTTCTTCATTGAATATGTCCAATACATCCAGACTTTTTTTAAAGTAATAACTTATCTGAGAAGTGCCTGTAAAATTACTCTGAGTTCAATCTGATCCCATTTGTGACTTTACTTAAAATATTCTTAAAGTTAAAACAACTTTGGTGTGAATTCAGTGATATTTTTAGGCAAAATGAATACTTGTTTTGCTCAGTGATGATGTACTACTTCTACCTCTCCTTCCGCGTCTATTACGCTGATGCTGGCTGAACCGCTAGGGGGCGCTGCTGTTGGACAATTAACCACTAATGAGCAACACCTGCTGCACTACGCTCAGCTTCAAAAAGGCTTGAAAAGCTGCTAGAAGTTTTTCCGCGGAGGGTCGCGGAGACACCATGCCTCGTATTCCACCCGTGTACTCAGATTTCTTTTACGACCCGCTGACTGAAGACGTGGAGGAGTTGCTGGCTCGTTTCCAGCAGACAGACTCCGTCAGGTATGAGGCCTTCGCAGCCATTTGGAGGGCCATGGGATTCTCTGACATCTTCAACGGCATTTCCAACTGTGGTGAAAAGAAGAGATTCAGCAGGGTAACCTTGGCAACGGCCGTGAAGTACTTCCTGCCACCGTACAGCTACCAGATCCGAACGGGAGGTTTGTATCTGATGTTTGGTTTTTACCACACGCAGCTTGCCGCCCCTCCGGTGAGGATCAGACTGGCTCTGAAGGACTGGGGTCACGTGCAAACCTTTCTTAGAGACACTGTGGACGCGGAGCACTATGATGTGGTTTACATATACCAGAAGCTCGTTGCAGCTAAAGCCTTCCACTACACAGCCATGCCTCATTTTCTCACCTTCCAGAAGCACTACAAACCAAAGACTGACCCTTTCCCTGCAGAGTTCTTGGGCAGGACGACAGCCGTCCACGAGCTCATGTCTGCAGATATCCTGGATGAGATGGCCAACATCCAGAGCCACTATGAGAAGCTGAAGGGGGCCACCGTGGAGGTGAGCAGCCAAGTCAACATGACCAACCCAGATTTGGCTCTTCAAGTAAAAAGCTGCATGCTTGAGTTCATCACATGGCAGAAGAAGACTTTCCCCTCGCAGACCAGAAACCGCAAGAATGCTGGATATGAAGAAGAAGAGGGGGAGGATGATGATGATGATGTAGAAGAATCCAGCAGCAGCAGAAGAGCCAGACTCCTGTCCTCCATTAAGCAGAAGAGCTACAGCAACTATGGGGAGGTGTCCAGGTCCAGGAGACACCGGCATGTTGAGGCGGTGGACTCGTGCAGCTCTGGTTCTGAGCAGACCCAGGAAGGTCCTGTTCCTCAGAAGAACAGGCCCATCTCTCTACGGGCCCGGACCGTCAGGAGCCTGGGCATGATGGAAGAGGACAGCGTTGCCCAGGCCTGGCTTCTGAGTGTTCCTGAGCAGCTGGAGGGGATGCTAAGTGTGAAGAGGCTAAGCCAAGCTGCACCATACAGGCTGTGAGGGGAGAGGGTCTATCTGGCTTTGTTCCTAATGATCTGTATGGTACAGTTCCTGAAATGGTTCACTTATTTAGTTATCAACAAATTGCCCTTAATTTCTGACCCATCTCCTAAATTCTTTTCAAGAGTTAATCTGGCCAAGAGCCTGTATGACAATGCAATGATGGGAGAGAAGTGGAATATCTCTGAACTTAATAAGCTTCCTAAGTGATCAGCTATTTATTTTAATGTGTTTCTTTTGAACAAAACTTTGTTTTTTTTCCGTTTCAGCAGTAGGAATAGAACATGATGCACAAAAAACCGTCAAATATCCAGAGAAGTGGGTCTTTTGTTGTAACTGGGAGTCTGAATTTATAAGCATCCAGTTTTCTTTGGTTTTGAAAATGTTTACAGAAGTCGTACGTTTACTTTATTCAATATGTTTAATCTTTTGAGGCAACTGGATCCTTGCCTGTGAATCTAATCTGTTACTTGTTTTGTCAATTTCATTAAAATTATTGTTCCCACTGTTTGTGCAAGTTGTATCCATTCTAGTCATATGTGGATCAATACATCTGATGCCAGCTTTTTATGTTCTACAATAAACTTTAATGTTGAATATCAATATTTCAATAATTTGGGGTAAATATAATTTATCACAAATAAGTAGCTGTATGTGTTCAGCTTGGAGTGACGTCACTGAGAGCACCCCACATCAATTCAACAGGCCTCGATTTAGTTTGCAAGGGTGCTTGAAGCGGCTCGGTGTCATTAAATGTTCAGTAAAATGGTTTGGGTGTTTTGGGGGGGGGGGGGTTTATAAATGAAAGTGCAGCTAAAAAATATTTTAATATCGGTCATTCTCAGTTGTTTATACTTATGGTTAGCTGAACATTTTAGTGTGTTGACAAACATGCTGTTGTTGTAGCGTTATTTATTTATGCATTATATTAATTTCAGTTTGAGTCACTATAAACATGTAACTGTCAGGTGCTTTGAGTGATTTGTTTTTTTTGTTTGTTTTTTTTCCCCAAATGCACTAAGTTTTTGTACAGTATCGGCTCGGTATCACAGATACTGGTTCGAGGAGAATTGAGTTTATAAAATGACAAAATGCACACCCAAAATATGTTTTGTAATAATAATCTGGTTAACAAACTAATACTATGGTTATTAAAGACCAGAGATCTCCGTCCAGTCCTTGTGAGCTATCGTCCAACAGGTTTTAGATGTTTCCCTACAACAATACACCACACTCAAACGAAAAGCTCTGCACAAGCCTCACAATGATCCACTGATTTCAATCGGATGTGTTGCAGAAGCAAAATGACAATAGCTGATGGGAGTTGGAAATTCAGACTGAGGCAGGGCCATATTAAGGGCGGTCCCAAAGCATGTAGTGTGGAGGGCGAGGAGACCATTCAGCCCTCAGATAGCGGCCCTGTCCCAATACTCCCACTTCCACCCTTGTGCCCCTGGTTTGCACATTCATCTTGATGGGTTCAGGTGGGTAGGGTGTCCCAATTCTCCAGAGTGGACATTGGCCCCGCCCCCTTTGTACCCTCAGTCCACACTTCGGCCAAGCCCGCATCCATGCAGACTTCATCGAAGCATATTACCCAGAATTCATTGCTGCATGTGACGTTTTGAACCAAAAAGGTGCAAATGGTGACATTTAGGGCTGGAGCTCCTAAATCTTTTTTCAAGTGTAGGTATTGAAATATTTCCTCTTTTACTACGCTGTACATGTATAATATTTAAAGTTTTCCCTGTTACTTGGAAATAATCTGATATCGGATATTATTTTACTGATAAAAGTAACGATATTTATTTACAAACATTCTATGCTAACAGTTTCATTACTTTTAGTTTTCAACAAGTCATTTAATCATCAATTTCAGCAGCAAAACAGCGTCATAGATCTGTCATAGAAATAAGATAACGGTGCAAATTGATGGCGTAACCATCACTGTCCCAATTCTGCTGATTTCCCAAACTTGTAACCTGCACACTCGAACCCTTATGTGCACTTCTACCAGGTGCACACTTCATAGAGGTTCTGCATGTGTCCTGCATGTTTGTCACACTGACAGAAAATCACCAGGTTTAGGAAGATAAAACGAAACTAGCAAAACATTCATTCAGAAGTTTGGTTGAAATGTCAAACGGTGATGGGAGTAATGGGGTTGAAAGACTTGTGGAGTTACTTAAAAGTGTATAATGTAGCTTCTGTCATTGTAATAATTAGCAGTTTGGGATTGGGCCAATAGCTTAGCAAGTTCTCTACAGGTGTGTTAATTACTCAATAATTTCAACCAGCTGTGTTGAAGGGGAAAACATCTAAAGCATATTGGATGGTCAACTAATACAGTATTAGTTGCAGCTTATTTCAGTGATGGCGACCCCTGCCGGGCGGCCATAGTTTACGCCATTAAAGTTTGATCGTCTTTGGCTCCACCCAGTGGTTGGTTCGTAGAATTGCATTAACACGACGGCTTAATTCAGCCGGAAATATCGTGTTGAGAAGTTCATCCGGAGCTTCCTGTCATTTAAGCCACTTGTTGAGGAAATAGTAGGGTAAGGAGGCGGAGAAGAGCACAAGTCATCATCTAAACTTCAAGAATGTTGGAGGAAGACTGGCAAAAGGCCCAAAAACAGATTAGCTAAGCCGACTGCTGAGCACCATGGTCGGCCTGAGGGAAGTGGGGATCCTCAGCAGCTCCGTTGTTGTGGCGGCGGGAGCCGCTTATCTTATCTGGAGCTATGTATCATCCCCTGAACAGAAGAAGAGCGATACACGACCGGAAGAAGGCGGTAAAAGTTCCTCAAAGGAAGAGGAGGAAAGAAGACAGGAGACTCCGGCTGAGGAGATTGTGGCCGCTGTTGAAGCTCCGAAAACATCCACGGTAAAGTGTGGAGTTTATGGGGAAGATGTTACGATGCAGGCGCAAAATAACCATATTGTTCCTTAAGACGACTTGATAAAATATTAGAGGAATTAAAGTTTTTCTAACAAAAGTTAGTTTTTATCCGTCTTAAATTTCTTAATTTATTTGAGAAGTATAATTTTCCCACTTCTCTGCACGTGTTGGCACGTTCTTGTAAAGTTGCAGTGAAGCATTCTGGGAAATGTAGGTCATGAAAACTCCAGGTTAAGTTGAGTTTTGTTCAAAATTGATTAATGCTGTGCTTGTTCATAGTTACAACAGTTGTGAAAAATCTCTTCAAAGAGCAAGTTGTAATTAAAGTGTATTAGATTATTTTAACTATTTCTTAAAAGCTGACAGGAGATTAGAGTTGGTTGGCCATCACCAGTTTATCTTTATTTGTTTATCTTTTATTTACCTGAAAAGGTCCAGCTTGCTTTTTCAAAATGACAACCGGTCATAACAGCTACAGATGTATCCATCTACTCCATCAGAAGTCACTCATTTCATCTGTCCATAAACCTTTCTTTCCTCTGGTGTTCATACTCTAGTTTATTCACAATAAAATATTTTATTTTTGGTCGCATCTACAACTTTTAAGGACTAAATATGAACAGGCGTGTCAGGTGTTGTCCCTCAGGCTGTGGCATAATCTGACATGTTTAGCGGCTGCTAAGCTGCTGACTCTGTTCTCTCCAATGATGTGTTGTATTTTGTTTTGGTCAGGCAGAGAATCAGTCAATTGTGGACAGAGCTGATCCAAGCGGTCCTCTCTGTGGTCACCGAGTCTGTACTTGGACAATGTCTTTCTCAGCGTCTCATCAGTCACGGTGCTCAGATATTCTGCTAC
>JBBBVU010000007.1:8105226-8126941 GCA_037177055.1 Atherinosoma microstoma | reverse complement strand
TGAGCTGCTCTACCAACAGACTCAGGAACTCCTTCCTACCCAGGACCATCAGACTGTTTAACAGCACACTAGGCGGGAGTGGAGGGGCACCACAGTGAGTAGTCCAGTTAAGACTTTTGCAACTGGACTAGGGCAAGAGTCTGCACTTGGAATTTTTAAGTTTTATTTTCAATTTAATTTTGATTTTATATTTTATTACATATGTTTATTACATAGTACTTTATTTGTGTTTATACTGCTGCTGAGTTGTTAAAATTTCCGGAATCAATAAAGTATCTATCTATCCATCCATCCATCCATCCATCCATCCAACATCCATCCATCCAACATACACTGCAAACTTGAAACGGTTATTTTTCCAGTCTGTCAGAGCTCCTCAGAAGCTGTAACCCCCCCAGGGAAACATCTAAAACCTGCAGGATAGCTCTCAAGGACCAAACTTGCCTCCCTGGCCAGAAAACTTCCTGTTCAAAACTGGCCGCAGTTTCTAACAAAAGATCAGTTTAAAATCCGCCGTTATCCCACTTCCACTGCTGGTGCCTTTAGATCATTGCAGGTTTGTGGTCCAACTCAAGACCACAGGCCATCCAGACATCAAAGGAGATTGAACCTACATCAAGCTGGGAGGCTAATCTGGGATTAACCTATCATGATCTAGTAAACATAAGGAGGAGGGTTAGAAGGAGGTGGTGGGGGTGTGTAGACAAACATAAAAGAAAGACATGAAAAATTAAAAAGCAGAAGCATAGCAACAGAAAAAAGCAATACTCCCAGGTGAAAACTGAATAAACAAACGGGAACAGACTAAGACAAAAAATGTCTATGCTAGCTTCCTGCTAAACTAGTGTAGCCTATCTTAGCTCACCAAACTGAGTTACTCAGATTCTCCTCATTTTGATCAGCTTAAAAGGATTTAAACGTCTTTGTGAAAGAAATCCAAATGTAAAACCCTTTTAGTTGTGTCCAGTTGTCTTTCAACTTTTAAACATAAAACTCCATGTTAGTTGCTAATTCTTTTTTTTGTTAAGGTTTAATATATCGTTTCTTTTTCAAAATATATATATTCATTTCAGCAAGTTGCAAAACTGGCAATTACTAGTCAATGATAATATTTTGTTTTTCAGCTTTAATCAGCCAATAAACTGCTAATAACAGGTTTAAGCATGTAGAGGTCTCCATGGTGACACGAAATGTAAAGTTTGTGCTGCTGTATCTGGCTCCTTTGTTTAGTTGCATGGTTCAGCAGGTTAACATACATGACAAATAGCTCTGTGAGTCCATTTAAATCATCTGAATCAAATGGCTGAATTCCCTCATGCATGTCATCCAGCCCTGCAGAGGCCTGCTAACGAGCCATTCATTTGATCCAGGTTTATTGGAGAAGGGATGCGTCTAACAGTTGCACGACAGTAGCTCTGGAGGACTGGACTTGGGCACCCCTGATTTTAAATGTAGTTTGTGCACCTCCTCAGAAATGAACAACATGCAAGTAACCTGTGGGGGCAGTGTAGGGACATATTTGACCGGATGTAAGGTCCGAGGATCAACAGCAGTAAATATGATGCAAAAACCCAGCATCCATGTTTTCAGGCTATTATTGCTGTACCGCCTGGTTTTTAACTGCCATGATCTCAAAACTGATCAAATTCTAACCTCTACTGTCAACGTATATTGTTTCGTTACACCCTACATGTCAGTCCCAAAGAATTCTCATTAGTACTTGATGCCATTTCGAAACACAGGCAGTTTTTCATCCACTGCAGGTCCTCTCCCTGATCTAGCTGACTCAGCAAGGGGAAAATTTGTTTTTCAAAGCAACCTGCTAACTCAAATAAGGAAAGTTTGTAGTTTGTTACAAAATGACAATGTCTCTCTTCCATATGTAATATGTGATTGGAACTGCTATGTCCCAGATATTAACTGGAAGAAAGTCTGGATGATCCCCCACAAATATTTAATTGTAAATAAGGTGATGGATGTATTCAATATTCTTAAATGTTACCCCGCCAGTCACTAAATGTTCAAATTTAAATGAGACATAAATACTAATTGCAGCTTCTGTGGGGATCATCTGGAAACTGTGACACATCTTTTTTGGTGCTGCTTGTGCACAGAGAGTCTGGAAAGACTTCAGCAGATTTATAATTGAACATGTTTTTAAGGAATGTTTTATTCTGTTTTTTGTTTTCTTTTAGTATCCCCAGAAAGGATGACAAAAACCTTTTTGAAATAAACTTTTTAATTCTGTTAGCAACAATTTTCTCTAAATTAACCTTTTAAAATATAATATTTCACTTATTTTGTTAAAGATGTGGAACAATATTTAAATCTCAGACTCAGAGTTTTAAAAAACAATTTGCATGGGTGAATCTTTGCATCAGTTTTTACAGTTCATATTTAAACCCCTAGACAATCTGAATGTAGTTATGTTTGTGTCAGTGTTGTATACTTGTTGTTCAATAAACAGCCTTAAAGAAAAGTTTACACTATCCATATTTGGCAACTGTATCTGGTCGGAGTTCTCTAATATGCCCCCTAGTGGAATCCCCTTACAACAGAGACGGGTTGCATACACAAAAAGTTAGAAGTAGCCAATACTCTCAGCCTTGATTAATTCTCCATTTTAGTTGGAACAGTTTATGAAACATAATTTTTAACAAGCTTTCAACATAGACTCTTAAACTAGACTTTAAACATTGTCTAAGTCTGTTATTACTACCTTGATCTTATGAAGAAAAAAATTAGTGATGTTTTTTTTTTTTTTTTACTGTCAATTAAGATCTGAATTTGTTTAGCATCTGTTACTATGTCGATCAAGTTAGTTTAAACAAAGAAACACCTAAAAGATGGTAAAAACCTTTCAGACTTCACACATCCTTCTAACTGGTAGCATCAGCTCTTGCTGGCATCACAAATCTGATTCAAAAAACAAAATGTTAAGATATCATCTCGGACTCTGTGAGCACATGACCGACATACTTCCTTGATTTCTAACAACTTAAAAAGACATTTTAAGGTAAAATAATGGACTGATTGACTTAATGTTGTACTTTTGTGAGGTTTTACTCATTTCACTTGTGTGGACAGACGTCCTGGCTGAGTCTTTGCCATCTTTGTGCTTTGTTGGACTCTCTTGTCACATGTTTTGAGTCTACAGCCACAACCAGGATGTTGTGTTTTGAGCAGAAAGCCCACACCTTCTGCTGAACACAGGAAGTAGTTAAACCAAGAATTGGTCAACGCATTATGTCCTGCCAGATTTAGTGGATGTAAGTTTGTCATCATTTATCACATTCAGCTTGATTTCATGCTTTATGTTTAAAATACTTCCTACTTTAGTCCTGGTGAAAACTCTTTTTCTCTTTTTTTTTCTTGCATGCCTTCAAGCAGCTATGTCTGGGCAGAGTAATAGCAACTTTCTCCAAACAAAAGGCCTTTGGTAAATATTCCCGGAGCAGTGAGGAACTTGCAGCAGCAGCAGCTCTGCGTGACGCTGTGGTTTAGATCCAATAAATCTGCTGGACTTTACTCTGCAAACTGTATTTTCCCAATTAACCACAACTTGTGGTGTATAGGAAGGGCATCCATGTGGTTTTACTCTGGTTTATTCGTTTGAGTAAATGGTCCAGAACAGGGGAAACAGAGGAATGAAAAATAATCCCTTCGAAGGAAAGGCTGTCAGAGTTTATCCCAAAGTGTTGGAAAGAGTTGGATTTGACTTTAAATGCAGTTCAGAAGACTGTCTGCAAGTTCAAATTTGCTTAACAGGGTCGCGTGAGTCCAGAAATGATCAAATCTTTCAGCTTGTGAGCAGATCAGTGCTCGATTTCTGCCCTTATGGATGCCTGATAAAAATATGCTCCAGAATATGTTGGACTGTGTTGACTTTCAAACCAACGGGATATATTTTTGAGTACAGTATGGGGGTGATGTTGCTGCTAAAATAAAATCAGGGAGTGTACATACAAAGTAAACATAGATTCATTAATAGCACCTGCATCTAGTTTCACATCCAGTTGAAGTCCGTTCAAGCTTCAGTGGGAATGCTGAAGCTGAAAGGAGTTAAACTGTGTTCAGTATTCACAGGAGCAGCAATGAATTTATTTGATGATTGTTTGTTCAGTGTCCTTTCCAAAATGAATTTTTGGTCATTATGCACTATTTTCTATTTTCTTCAGATGATTTTAACCCTTTAATACCATATTTATCACATTAGATGCAGTTTCTGAGACTTTTTGCATTACTATATGGTAAAACCTTAGCTCAAAACCCTGTTGTACACAACATACTTGTCTTCTGTCCCCTGCTGGATACAATAATAATACAATAATGCACTCTAATAATTTTGACATAACACACGGTAAATAAACAAAAACATTTTTTGGTAATTTCTTTTTTCAGGTTCAGGTTTAACAATTAAAAATCAAACTGCTGCAGGAAATGATTTAAACTCAGAGATTAAATTTTGTCCTGGTGATGAAAATGATCAGATCAGTAGAAGGAAAGTCAGAATGCAAAGACTGATGCAGGCTGAGTCCAGGATATTCCTCACAGCGCTGCAGAGTCTCCTTAGCAACACACAAAACCAGACTCTATTCAAATTCTACACACACTCAACTTGTCTGATCATCGTCTCACTGAAGTGACTTGAACATTTTCACTACCGTGTAAGATCAGAGCCTGAACGTCTTCTTTTCAGCATCACAGCCCTGTGACCTCCGACTCTTCACCTCATCAACACTTATCAAGTTCATGGCGACATGGGCTTTCCAAGTAGGCTACTTCATTAGTTAACAAACACGACCCAATTCAGGATACAAAAAGTGTAACTCCACTCTAAAGCTATGGTACTTTTAAGGACAATTCAGGCTGATTTCTTCTTGATCGTGTCCGAAGCAGGGTAATGTTCCACTCTACCCTCTTCGTTTTTAAAATGCAAAGTAAAGAGAACTGTACAGAAACATTGTATATCAGGTTAGCTAGTGCAAGTTCTGCAGCATTCCACGTGTTTTTGAGTCTGACTGAAAGTAAATAAAACAATTAGCATCATGCAGCAGCCAATTAGCAAAATGCATCAGCAGTCTCCATTCAAGGTTGTTTTGAAATATTGGAAATGTTTACATTATTTTGTAATGTGCATATTCCTTTCTTGGTTTGGATTGCTTACTGAAACTAATGCTGCATGAAAAATGACATTATATGGTAGCAACAAGCTGTGATCAATGACTGTAAAAGATGGCTGTGATGTGCTGGGTGCAAATGCCAAGTGGTTATTATTAATATCTGAACTGTGCATTAACAGCCTCTTTTTGTTCTCTTGGTTTTAGATTTGTTGACTCGTGTTTCTAGTTTTCATGAAGAAAATTTTAATGCTTGGCTGCAGTGAAGAGGAAATATATATTTAAGATGAATAGGTCATGTTTTTGCTTTTCTTAGATTATTTTGTCCTGGCAGCATCACAGCAGAGCCATTAACATGCTAACTTTAGCATGTTAGCATGATTTTAACATGCTGTCTTTAGCCGGGGCGTTGAGGTGGTCCAGTTTGGTGGATTTAGGATTGGTGAGGTGTTTCAGGTACATCCCACTTGGAGGAGGCCCTGGGAAAGACCAATGATGAGGATGCGCTGGATGGACTATGTCTCTCGGAGAATGCCTTGTCATCCCCTTGGACAAGCTGGAGGAAGCGGGGGGGGGGGAGTCTGGCCTTCCCTGTTCCCTGTTTAAGCTGCTGCCTCGATTACCCTGACCTTAAATCAGTTGTAGAAGATTGATTGAACTGAAGCATGTTAGCATGATTTTAACATGCTCATTCAGCATGTTAAAGTTATCGTGCTAACTTTGTACAGCCCAAGATTTCTTTTTGGAAGACTTTGGAAATATGACTTCCAGCATTGAGATATCTCCTATTAAACAACTAACTTTCAAACTACTACTATAAACCCCTTTTAATGTTTACCATTTTGAAAAAAAGAGTGCTATAACCCTTGAAACCAGTTTGAGATGTTCCAAAGTAGGATGAAATGTTTATTTATGAGCGAGCAGAGGAGGAGCAGGGTATGGATGTAATCTATTCCTTCGACTGAGAATACAAAAAATTAGCTTGTTGTTCTTTAGTGGGTGTGACCTTTATGTTCACACTGTTGATTAGAGGAAAACACCCCCAGGCTCAGAAGGCACCCACTGTGTGCGTTCTGTACAGTCGTCCTCCAAAGTGAAGGGCTTCTGCAGAGTTTTGACCATTAATATCAGAGTTAAGATGAGTAAGCACAAAAAAATGTGAGTCGGCATCAATATGACAGCTAATGTTTTCATAAATTATGAATGTGACAGTGTAGATGCATATAAAAAAGTATCAGTGTGTTTTATGAGCAACTGAAGTACCTGTTGTGCCGGTATTGGTTTCTGTTAACCTCACCAGTTTCCCACGATCTGAACATTTTCACTCCCGGCTTGTTGGCAGGAAACATCATCCTCTCCTCTCTCCCACCTACTTCAACCTCTTCAGAGAGAGGTCAGGATTTCTTTTCTCTTCTGTAAACTGAGAATCTGGATGTCCTACCCCTCTTCTCACACTACTGTTTTCCCAGCTTGGTTGAATTCAGAAAATCCAAATTCTTTAACAGACTGAATCCGTATAAATCCGTATATTTTTAGTGGAGAAACATTTCGAAATGACTTTAAATGTATATATCCAGTTTCCATAAAATGTGCATGTATTATTTATTTGTTTGCACACCTATATACAAAGTCTCTTGTGTTTCTACTTCTTTAATTGTTTTTAGCTGCTCTATCAAAAAGTGTTCATTATTTGTGTCTTAATGAAGACTTCGGATTTACAAATGAAAACAGAAAAGGAGGCGGACAGTTGGAAAGTTTTGCATGTGCATTTCAAAGTTACTCACTTAAAAAGTTTGACTTAGATATGAAAAATCAAATAAAAAATGTTCTCCCTTCTGGAGAGACATCTGAACTTTTGGTTGAGGTGGTTTCTGAAACTTCAATAAAGGACTGATGAAAACTCTGTGTACCCAATAGGTTTTATCCACCTCATTTGCTGTTTTGTGCTTTACGTCGCCAGGCTTTCCATCATGTTTATTTTGTCATAGTTTTATTTCCTTTGCTTGAAATTTAAGCTGCAAATTTTTATTTTAAATTACTTTGCTACTGAAATACTATCTAAAAATGTAAATTTAAAAAAGGATTAAATGATTTGCAAACTCATAAACCAATGTTCCAAATTTCTGAGGCCTTTAGTTGCAAGATATACCATGAGCTGATATTTTTCAGTGGTAAATTTCTTTTTAAAATTTGTTTTCTGTTTTTATTTTGCGCAGCATCCCCACATCTTTGGAATTGGTGTTCTACATTCTTTTAACGTTGTGCTGGCTAGCATAAACAAAATAGATTGTGTTTCAGTGGCGCAAATACAAAGTCATTTTGTGACTCTTTCATGCATTGCAGAAGACCAGACTGGCTAGACTACACATTTGTTACCCACCATAGCTCACCCTCTTGTGTACTGAAAAGCTCAAAATAGAGAGAAAAAAACTGTGTAGTCTGTGGGTTGCACATTGAGGACAGTGTGGGTGGTCTATCCATCAGTCTGTCATCTCATTTACTGCATGGAAGCACACACTTGGACAGTGTCTTGCAAGCTGTCATATTATAGGAAAGTTAAAAAGTTTTTGATTGAGTCTGATACTGTAAAGCACCTCAGGTATTGCATCAATGAACAATCAATTGTCCTGATTTCTTCCATCTTTCTAGTGGGGCCATTATTGTGCAGTCTTAACCAAGTAAAACAGGAATAAACAGAAAACCTGTGACAATCTGTGTGCTACTTTCTATTTTTCCTCTACACAAATCCCATAAAAAGGCTTTCATCCCCATTATCACTCCTTTCTTCTAAAGACGTACTTGTTTACAATAGGCTCAAAATATAGTAAGATACAGTCCATTTCAGGTACTTTTAGAGTGGATCAATACACATTCAGTGACCTAGTTGGTATTTGGTCAGCGGCGCAACATTGTGGCTCATCTTTGTGTTTTCAAACAAAACAGAGCTTAATGTCACAAAGGAATGAGGCTTTGGTCTTGTTCTGCAATTTACTGACTGTAACAATGTAGAATATTGTCAGCCTCGACCTTTATAGTGACTTATTTTTAAGGCTTGAAGCTTTACTTTTCTGGTGAGATCCCACCCTTTTACAGTGCTCAGTCATGGGGAAAAAAGGGACAATGAAATGACATCACCTGCCTGTAGTTTAGCCCACATTGCCATTCAGTTTGGTTGTATCCCCCCCCCCCCTCCTTCCCTCCCTCCCTCCCCGTCCCCTCTCTGTACCACTGGAATTGTTCCAAATTCAGCCCCAGAGGTTCCTGGATAGTGGCAGCTGATTTCCAGCAGCATCTATTGTTGCGCTGGTGCTTCCTTACATCATTTATAGACATGTGAACAGCCTGGAGTCCAGCTCTGCTCCCTGCTGACAGGCCTACATGTAAACAAAGCAATGAAAACAAAAGCAGTACCTCCTTCCTCTCTTAAAAACACGACCCTCTATTGTGTAAGGCTGCTTCCTGTGCAAATTTGAACCCCCATATGTACAGTAGCTGCAAAACAAATTCAAGTCAGGTTAACTTACAATAACAATATACGTTTATTTCTGTAAACATGGTGGTTACAATGGCAACAATACACAAACACCTTCACATTCTGCAAGACAAAATAGCTTCATAGATACAAAACAAAGGGATGGACAGATGGAGGGGGAATGGATGAGGAGGACAGGTTAGTCCATCAAGGAGGAAGAAGGCCAGCAAAGAGCTTTGTACATCCAGATGGAGGCCAGAAGATCTTAGTCCAACACTGATCCCAGTTCAGCTGGAAGACCCTCCGCCTGCCTCCACTTTGCATTTCGTAGCTTGAACCATTTCTGTGGAGGATTTTCAAAAAAAAGAGAAGAAACAAAATACACAGAGATCAGTTAAAAACAGGTGGCAGATTTCATTTGGAAATGTGCTGCCGCTGAGCCTGAAACATGAGAGTGGTGACGTGATTGCCACTGTCACAGAAATATATGGTCACGACATGAATATTCCCGAGAAGTTACCCAGGTGGACTTCTTGTGTGGACTGCAGTTTCATCCACAGGCCTTTGGCTACGTTTACATGTAGACAATAACTGGTGCTAAATAACTGATTCTCAAATAGGAAACCTAATAGGTGTGTTTGTGTGTTTTATTGTAATTTTGAGAACTTGAGGACATGAGGTACACAAAGTATGAGAATATAAGAAACTTTAAGCTGGTGTTTGAAATCCTGCTGTGGCACATTGAATTTATAAATGAATGGAAAATATATTCATATTTATTTCTCATTGTGAGATAAGAGACTGTGTTTAGTAAGACTAATAATAAGACAAACTGGTCTGGACATGCAAAAGTTTAAACATTAGAATGTTAAAAGCAGTACAATTAACATGTTATCCTTCAGCCAGCCAGTTTTAGAAAGGCAGCAAGTTACAATCTGGTATATTAAAAATATGAAAGGCTACTAGTGCGTTCCTGTTTTCCTCGGAATTCGGAATTCCGAGGTAATCTTGCCGGAAATGACCCCAAGTTACCAGATTTAAAGATGGCTGTGCCCTGTAACACCTGTAGTCCATTGTTGTCTTTATCAAAATTCTTTGCAATTTATTTTGTGCCCGTTTATGTTTCTGGTAAACAACAGCAGGATGTTATCATTGATAATTACGCTGTTACAGCAGGCTTGTTCGTGAAAAATTGCATCACTAGCCTATGTGTGGTCGCTTGTAACTCTCGCCCGCTCGGAATTCCGAGACAACTGGAACGCACCATAAACTTTAGCACAGAACATTTGTGTGTTGACAAACTAAAGCCAGCGATGTAACGGCCACAACTCTGTAACATACATTCACATTTAGCATGCTAGCATTAGCAATGGTTTAGGTTGTGTTGACATTTAGCATTTACAGTTTCTGTTTACAGATATGAACATGCCTTTATGATTTAAGGAATGTTAACATTTAGCAATTAAAAGTTAGCATGCTAATGTTAGCAGGTAAACATTCACGTTATAGATTAACAGGCTAAAAATACTAAAGTTCATGCTAATATCGGTTCAGTTTAGAGTATGCTCACATGTAGCATGAAATGTTGTTTAATTAGCTTACTAACATTTTTACTTATAACAAGGTTTTGCATACTAATATTCAACATTTTACTTTCAAGCTATCAGATAGTCTATTGTAAGTTTATTTGATAGCATCTATAAATATAAACTAAATTTCAGTTTATGTACATTTGCTTAGTAGCCTACAGTTCAGTTTCTAAGTCGAGATGCAAGCTCATTAACGTGTTCTTGAATTAATCCTTCAAATAACATGAAGTTGGTAAAATGCCTAATGTTTGCCTCATTATTAGCTCAGCTTATTTGTTACTGACAAAGAAATCTGTGTTCGGTGTCTGCTGGATATCACAGAAAGTATATTTTACTGTAGCCTATGTGGGGCAAAAAGATTTAGCTTGGCTTCAAGATATTAATGCATTTTGTCAGGTTAAACAATGTAAATAATATGTTTTGTTTATTTCTGTTTACCAATGTTTATCAATACAGACTCCTAAAGTATAAAAACTGATGGACTGTAAGAAATTGGCAGCTATGCCCTTGCTTAATTCTAATTATCTTCACAATCACATCCCAGTCACATTTTCTGCTGCTTGTAAATGTGGTTACTGACTCACAGCACGGACCCTGATGCTTAGTTTTATAAGGAAAACCACGGAAAACTGCTTCCATCTGATTTTAAGAGAATGCATGCAATGACTGGCTTGTTTCTCTAAAACCAATTCCCTGCACTAGGTCTCTGCACTCTGACCGCTCACCCAATAACTGCCACTAAACTCTAACCAGAAGATGATTGCACTGAGACTCTCGACACACACTCGTGACCTGTTGCATTGCTGTTTTGCACTTCATGTTGTCAAGGGATTCACAACAGCGCTGACGCAATCTCGATAGCGCCAAGGGGAAAGGGAGGGATTCAGCCCTCTGACACAAGACTGTGGCTGGTTGTTTGAATAGTGTGCCTGCCAGGAGGGACGCTTTCCACAAAATTGTACTGAAAACACATGAGATTCTCATCTGGAGTCATCTGGGATTGCGCTTAAAAATGCCGAGACTAAATCAGTTCAAGAAGTAGTCTCTGGCTGTAGCTACTTATGCTGCACTTTCAATCTTTTTCTTAATAAAAGATCACATGCAAGTTTTTTTGTTTCCACTCTGTCTTTTTATAAGTACAAAAGATCTTTGAAATGACTCGTAAAAGCAAAACATGCAAGCCATTTCTGAACAATAATGAGTACATTCATAATCCCGCTGACCCATACAATAGTGCTGATGTCATTCTTTTTCCTATTGAATTGCAG
Source organism: Atherinosoma microstoma (assembly GCA_037177055.1). Classification (NCBI taxonomy): domain Eukaryota; kingdom Metazoa; phylum Chordata; class Actinopteri; order Atheriniformes; family Atherinidae; genus Atherinosoma; species Atherinosoma microstoma. Next base: position 8,115,492 of record JBBBVU010000007.1, on the reverse strand, counting down.
TGGATTACATAAGAAGGTTTTTCAAACTTGACTCTGACGCAGCAGCACTGAAAACAAATAATACTCTGACTGGGGCTCAAACACACCGCAGAGAGGCCAGAGCACGTTTTAAATATTATTCATGTGAACAGGGAGTGGTGGTCAAGTTGGTTTCCTTCAGCAAAACCTTCTGCAATGAATGCTTTGTTAACAAATACAAAAACCCCTTGACAGGAGGGGCAGCAGGAAGAAAAAGAAGGGGACAAAGTTAAGTCTGGTCTTTTGATGAGAGGCCAAACCTTTATTTCACCATGCCTAGACCGGGCATTCCCCTCAACTCGGCCCAGCTTCTCCCCGTCCTTTGTATATACAGTGAATGGAAACATGTAAAAGGTTGGGTTACAACCTTTGCAGGCAGATAATGAGAAGTTTCTGATGTCATCGCACTGATGATCGGAGATTCGGAAGTCAAAGTTTGCATCAGTTGGACCAATCTTTCTTCATTCAATCTTGTACAAAATTTCCACTAAGAGCTACATCGTGATAGAGCCACTAAAACCAGCTGCCGTAAATCTCTTACATCAGTATAATTATGTCCGTTTGGTCTGACTACCAAATCTTCATCAATTTGTGAAAATAATTGTTTTTATTACTGTAGAATGAGTAAAATCTATCAAAAGTTGTTGAATCTGAATGGTGAATTCCACACAGCTCTGCCATGTTACTAGAGCAGCCCAGAAAGGACATTGCTGCAGTGAACATTTCATGTTTTTTTGCAGCTGTCTTAGGTTTTTGGGAATTCTTACTGTTGGATGTCTCTATATTCTAATACTGAATCTTTAAAGTAGCACTACATAACTTTCCGACTGTCGTTTTGATGGCACAGTGACATTAATTATGTACGTTCCTGGAGTCGTGATTGCCCAGCCGTGACCAGAGGCTGAGAAACCGCACTTCACAACTTTATTTTTTCCTTCCTGGCACATCTCTTTACAGCAGCATTTTTCTTTACGTGACCGCATCACATGCTGACAACCGGATATCAGCATAATGGACATTTTTAACGCGCGCTGTGGGATCATCAAAGAAATCAAAGAGGACATTATCGGAGGAAGAGTGGAAAAGAAAGAGAGAAAGGGACAGAGTAAAAGATAAGACAGGAGTCAACATCAGGCTGAATTTTACTCAGTGGAGAGAGCTCAGAGAAGAGGCAGGATGCAAGACTCATGCCAAATTAGCCTCAGTAAGAAAAGCTGCCAAAGTTCAGCAGTGGGGTTTTAGTATCTCCATCAATGATCCTCAATTTGGTCCTATGAGGGCCACAATCCAACAGGTTATCCATGTATCCCTACTCCAACACTCCTGACTCAAATTAATGAGTCATTGTGCAGAACTCGATAGGCTGTTGGATTCATTTAACATGATTCAGATGTGTTGAAGCAAGAATACATTGAAAACCTGCTGGATTTTGGCCCTCGTAAGACTGGATTGAGAAACCCTGATCGACATGACCAAGACCTCACAGATATGAGAAGGCAAAGGGACAGAATTATAACTGAGAAGCCCGCTGGGTTTACATCCTTTCAAACATAAGCTGACTATTCAGTCCCAGTTCTGACCCTGACAACAGTGACTGTCAGCTCTGTCAAACTGCATCTGCACAGGCGTAAACCAAGCTGTGGCTGGTTTAGCAAGAAAATCCTTTCTGTGACAATTTCAAGAAATAGTCTCGAAACCGTTCGCTGAAATTTGTTTGGGAATGTTTTTGTGCTTTTGTAACGTCAGCTCGGAGAAATCTGGTGGAACTGGTTTGGTGAAGAACCGCAAGAAGCTTGTATGTGTCATCCATGAGTGACTGTTTGGTTAAAACATGCGGATGAATGCCAAGTGAGAGAAGTTTCTCTCCTTTGTCCCCGGCCGGCTGTGGACCTCATCAATACAACCACAAGCTGAAATTTGCCTACAAAATGAACCCGGTGCTGCGTCAAGGCAAATGACAGAATTTCAATGCAAAGTTTTACCTCCTATTGGAGCTAAACAGTGTTTCCCAGACAAATACTGGACAGGAAACTTGATATTATCATTCTAAAATCAAAGCTCCATTATTCACTCCTGCAAAGGTAAAACTAATCATGGATGACAGCCTTACTTCACAGATAGCGTTTACAGTGATTACTGTATCAGAGGAATGCTACCGGAGGTGCCTGCTTAACTTCAGTGCACTTTGTGTTGTTATCAGAGCTCTGAAGCTTCACATCTGGCTTCTGGCGTGACACATGCCCAGACTTTACAGTAGGCCGAAGGAATTCCTCAGATAGAGAGGTGATGGGAGTGTTTACATGTGGGAGAAATTGGTGATAGAAGCCGAATACTTCAGTTATTAAGTGAAGTTTTCTGTAAGCAAATGTCTATTTCTCTACTTCAGTTTCTGTCTAACAAAAATGTACCTGTCTGACAAGAAAAAAATAACACTGATGGTTTTCATCAAATCCAGACATAATGTGGTTGATTTTTTTCATGCCTGCACACTGAAAAAGAAACGCTTCAAGGCTGAAGTATCGGAGAACCCTAGTTTAGTATAAAGTACAGGAAAAGTGTAAAAGGGACTAAAAGTATATTTTAAATGCAAAAAGTTTTACATTTAACATGTTTGAGAATCATTTTGACTATACAATTCACTACTGATTGGCATGTTTAGTACATGAAATGTCAGAAATCAAAACCAAAGATACTTTTTATTTCGTTTTTAACTATCATTTAAGTCAATAAATGCAGCATATTCTTATATTTGAGAGGCTGAAACCAGTTTTCCATATGTTTTGCATATTGTTTGCAAATCAGAAAAGGAAGACCCATTTTTCATAAACTAACAGATGTTAATGAAGCAGTCGAAAGCACAGACCACATACCTACAGCAGGAACCAAACACAAACCATCCAAAACATTTACCGCAGTCACACCCACACTGATCGACTTTGACAGAAAAACAGATCACCAACGACACTGCCTCTGTGGTTAGCTGAGTTTCACCACACTTTGATGCAAGCTGTGAATGCTCACCCTGAGCGCCATGAGACTGTCCCAAAACCTGCTCTATTCACTATCAGAGCAGCATCTCCAAGTCTGACAACACATTGAAGTCTTGTTTTGCAGAACAACACACACACACAAATGTTCTGACTTTAAACTATGTGATTATTTTCTCCAAAATCAGCTTTTCCTGACCACGACTTGTGATGTTTAGTGTAAGTTTCATGTTTTTGTTTTTTTATTGTCATCACTGGTGATTTAAGATAAATTACAATTACTCAAGTATGGCAGGCGAGTGAAACAGTCCTTTTATAATAAGATATGGGGCTGCAAAGGAAATAAGTGCTCAGAACATATATTGGAGGTGACTGCTCTTGACTTTTATCAAATGGATCTGCAAAGACATTGAACGCACTGACAAATGTTTTCTGCTTCAAAAATGAAGCTTTTACCTACTGAGAATCTAAAATTAGAATATCAAATATAAATAAAAATTGGCTCTTAGTACTTATAAGCTGTGATATTAGAGTTATTCTTTATGTCTTCATGAGGAAATATCACTGTTGTTTTCATGTTTCTTGTTATAAGGCATCCGGTCTGCAGACAAACAAGAGGCTTGTTGCCCTAATGGAAAATTATAGTGTGCCAAGATAAGAGGGACTCTGCAAAGGTGGACTGTTATCACAAGCATCTTTATTCTGCAGCAGCGGAGATGTTTGAAGCCGTTATACTATATTGTTTAAAACAATAAATTAACATATTTCAGCCTTCATACACGAAGCAGCTGGCAATAAACATGTGTGCAGTTCTCACCTGTGTGTCCTCCTCTGACAGTCCGCACTCCGCGGCGATCAGCATGAGCGTCGTCCCGTCCGGATGTTTGCTGACTTTGTTGAAATTTTCCTCCAGCACTTTAACCTGATCCTCCGACAGTTTCAGGCACTCCATCGCTTTAGAAGCCATATTCCTATTAGAATGTGTTTTTTTGTTTATTTTTCCCCCTCCCTGATCTCCCGTCAGTTCCACGATTTTCTTTTTACCGGTTCAGCCTCAGTCCTGGTTGCGGCTCAGATGTGCGCACAGCTGGACGCGAAGATGGATGGCGCTCCGTGGGGCGGCTTTTGGCTGGAGTGTGTGAGCGAAGTGGAAAGCGGTGTGTGAGAGTGGATAATGATGTGTGGAGACTTTACAACTGTCAACAGAGGCGTGTCGTGGGGGCCAGTCCTACCAGTAGAGCCCTCCCCCAAACACAACTGGAGGGAGGAGGTACACACACACATCTGACGGTGCCAGTTCCAGCAATGTGTGGAGCTACGTTACAGAGGTATTTGATTATCGTGCACATAAAACGGGTCATTATCATTGTAAATTGTCATGATGGAATTAAAAGCATGCAGCAAAGTGAAGTTTTTATAGAGGCAAGAGTTTTAAATCATCTCATTCAGAAAAAGTTGAAAGTTTTTAAGTAAAAAATATATCATTTCTGATGTTTGAATTCTGATCTTAAGAAATCAAGGAGTTTGTAACCTGTAATTTAGTCACTAGTCAACTTCATAGTGAGTTTGGCATTTAGTGGTGTCTGAATGTATGAGGATTTTTTTTATATAACCTATAGTAGACTCAAATTTCCAAATACAATGTTAAAAACTGAATGGGATCTACACTCACCAACTGTATAGGCCCACATTGCTGGGTTGGTCCAAATTTACCTTCAGAATTGCCATAAGCCCTTGTAGATGCAACAAAGTGTTGGCAACATCACTCAGAGATTTTGCTCCATATTGACATGATAGCATCACACAGTTGCTGCAGATTTGTCAGCAACACATCCATGATAAAAAAAATCTCCTGTTCCACCACATCCCAAAGGTGCTCTACTGGATTGAGATCTTGTGACTGTGAAGGCCATTGGAGTCCAGTGAACTCATTGTCATGTTCAAGAAACCAGTTGGTGGAGGTAGCCATCAGAAGATGGTACACCACGGAAATAAAGGGATGGACATGGTCAGCAACAATACTCAGGTAGGCTGCGGTGTTTAAATCACGCTCAGTTGGTACTAATCATTACACCACAGACAGATCCATGCTTTCATGTTGTTTACACCAAATTCTGACCCTTTCATCCAAATGTAGCAGCATAAAGTGAAACTCCTCAGACCCGCCAATGTTTGTCACATTCTCAGTTGTACTACTTCTGTTACCAACTAAAGGCCATACCAATGAATCCAGACCATAAAGAACATCTGTTTTTGCAGGATATAACAATGAACATTGACAATAAAACGGGTTATATTATGATTTATATTAAGATCCCAGCACACACACACACACAGAAAACAAAAACAGTTGTATCATTGTAGACAATATACGAGGCTCCTAAATCAAAAGGCGTTAGATATCCATAGGAAATATTTATCAGGAAGTGCACAACCGCGCTGCAAACAAACGCAGGATATACATTATGTGGAAGTATATTTCCAGACCAGGATTTCCACACACCTACTTCAGGCTTCAGCAGTTTCACTTCTCATTCACTTTGAATGGGATGATGAAATTGGTGAGTTTTGCTAATGTAGCTTGTGATGAAAAGTTTAAATATGTCTAACTGTTAGTGGCAGTGTGGGTGCCAGACAATCAAATTGCCTTGACTAATCACACGTCTGGTTTGTGTTTGTCACTACAAAATGGACCGGATGCTCAGTGGTGGTCTAGTCACATTTGATTGGTCAGTGACAAATCAAATGTGCTTCTTACTCAAAAGAGTAAGAAGCCAAGGACCAAAAAATCTGCCATCTTTAGTGTTACATGATCATCACCTTCCTTCCAACCACTGTTTCACTATCATTTTCAAAAAAGCTGAGACTGGACAACCCAGTCTCAGCTAGGTGTATGATTTAAATTTCTGTTACTGCTGTATGAATGTTTTAAATTCTTTTTTTAAATTGTTTTTATCATGTAATGCACTTTGTGTTGCTTCGGTATGAAAAGCGCTTTATAAATAAAATTGAAAACCCCATCACTATAAGTATTTCTCTCTGTATATGGAAAAATCTAATAAGATCAACTATGCTAACCGGGACCTTTGGAAAAGTTTGTATTAGCAGATGTACTGTATTTACAATGACCACGGGTAATACATGATTAGAAACACGAAGGAGGGAAAAAGCCACGAGAAGCCTAAAACAGGTTAAGGAAAAATAAGAATACTATGCATATTTTATGCTAATTGTGTGCATTTTTTCATAAAAAAAAGATGTTTAATTGAATTTCCTGTCTTAAATTATAAGAGTCATAAAGAAAGAAACAAAATTGTGTGAAATCTGCTCTAATCTATTTTCTGCTCTTATCACTGAACTTGTTGACAGTACCTGTCCAAGACTACAAAATAGGACATTCCTAACACACACATTCAAGAGGAAGGCTTTCCTTCCGCATCAGTGATATGCTTTTTGTTTACACTGATGTACTCTAATGACGTAGCACTTACAAGGCTCACTTTTATCAGATCGACAGATTGTTATGTTTTTCCTTTAGGGAAAACATTCACAGCCAGCTTGTTAAATTTCCCTGGAGAGATACAGCGAATACAGACTCAATCATTCTCCCTTATCCACAACACACGTTCATGTTTAGTTTCTTGTGATGCTATTTTGGGGTTTTGATTAGACCCATAATTATGTGGTACACTAACCGAAAACTCCTTTTAAGCGACAGCAAAGCCCACTGTATTTCCTCCTGCACAAAACCCAGGCAGTCTTTTCACTTGTGACACAGTACAGGAAAATTATGAACAAGTTCAATTTTGAGACATGTTTTTTCTTTAACTTTTCCCTATTTTAGCATTAAGGATGCAAATAATGTTGAAACAGGGGTTTTTAAGTGTTTGTAAGAAAACATGTTTCAATTTTCTACATTTTTAACTGTAGAGTCATTAAGTACATATTTAATACGAGAACACAAGACCTTTGTGCTCTACAGAAGGGTTTTGGTGATAATTGTTAAAAAACTTTATTTGAATCGACGATCAGAAAAAGCCCCAAAGTGCAGTCTTATGGGCGGAAGGAAAGAAATGTTGATATATGACCACACACAGGTCGTAAGGCTTGAAAACACCAATTATAAAGTAAGTAAAAATCAAAAAAAAAAAAGAAAGAAAGAAAAAGAAAAACGTAATAAAAAGCCTCTTGTCATATTTTAGGCTTTTAAATGAAAAGGCAGCATTATGAAGGTACTTTTTGATTCATCTTGGACACTTTAAAAATATACTGTTGTGAATTTTGTCAAGAGACACACCTATTTTATTAATTTGTCAATTTATTTATTTTTATTGTAGGATACATGGATAAGGAAATTGCATCCATATCTGCTCTTCCTCTATTACATGATAATTAAGTCATACTTGCTTCAGGGCTTCCACTAATCCCTGATACTTGACACCTCGTTGTGCCTCACTAGTTTACTGCAACATGGCTCCAATCAAAACACTCCAAGAGCTCATTTAGTTCACTTTCAGATGATAATCTGGGACAATTATGACTTAAAGTTGGCATGCAGAAAAACATCAGCTTCACCTCAGCAGCTCAAAGGCAAACATCTGCATTTGTAGGTGGTTTCTGAGATCAGATTCCGTAAACTTTGAATGAACACATCAACAAAACATTCATACCCTAAAACTTTTTAATGGTTGTGAATTGAAAGCTGTTGCTGTAGCGTGTCATGCTAGCTTTGCTAATGCTAGCATGTTTAAGCTAATGCAACTGCACGTAGGGCTACTACCATTGTCTCTGCATAGTTTGTTGAAATGAAACTTGTTGGTGTATGTGGAGGAATTTAGGTTGAAATCAATTTATTTTTTGGTCTAAAAAATGTGCAGTTATAACGGTATTTGTACGAACTACTAACTTTCTGTTACAGGGTCATTGTTTACTTTTTTATTCTTTTCTCACCATTATGACATTCACAGGCATAACATATTTAGTTAATTCTTTCCATTCTGGTGAGTTAGTCATATTTGTTGCAAAGAATCCACAATATAAATACCATAAAATACTGTTACCATTAAAAAAATGGCAAAGAAAAATGCTAGTAGAACAGTAAATTTAAAAAATACAGTAGCCTATATTTAAAAAAGCTCTTTCATGAGACAGCCGTTAAATGTGTGCTTCAAAAGCAGCGGATCAAATGTTATAAAACTTGGCAACATAGCATATAACAAGCATTTACAGCAGATAACAAGCTGTCGATTTACAATAGACAAACAGGACAGAGTTCTGTGGAAAATTTCCCTCCACTGAATACTACCAGAGCTGATTGGCTGCCGGTGATAATTCAGGTCTCTCAAGTGATAAGAAAGGAAAACCCTGTCTCTAAGAGATCCAAAGTTCAGTGTCAGTGCCTGTAAATGGGATTATCGGCTCTATTGTGTTTGTAAATCATATAAAGGAAGACTTTTTACTCACTGCTAAATGGACTAACCTTTAAAAATATAGGGTTGTTAAAACTAAAGTGAGAAGGATATAAAGTGGATTTGTCTGCTTTAAAAAAAACACATACTTTTTGGTTAAATGCTTTTACTCATGGGGAGAAATTAGCATGACTGGAGATTTTTGGGATAACTGCAAAATAATTTAATGAACATATGAAAAATGATCCAAATGGTACGGGGCTATAGTTTAGAGGAGATATTCTGGGTTTTATTGTTAGATTAAGTCAAAATGGTTTTGTAATATATTATCCATATTCCTCATTCTATGCGGTTATATCAATCACCATATATTTTTTATATTAATTTAAACTGATTTGAAAGAAGAGTTTTAATGGTTGTAGAAGCCTTTTTTTTAACAATATTTTTTAGTTTGATCAACTTTCTATTGAGAAATTGAACTTATCGATTCATCTCGTTTTAAAATTTGTAATTTTATATAATTTTTGGCACAGAGATGGAAGCTTGAAACCTAATTAATAAGTCTTATGTAACAAATAGAAGAATTTATATATTATTTGTCTACAACAAAACATAAAGTGATACGTGTGAAACCTAAAATAATTAGTGTCAGCATTGGCATTCAATAATAATGTAGGCGACTTTTATAATCAACAATTCATGTGTTAATAAACAGAATAAAAACTTTATCTTACCTGCTTTACATCCTTTTCTCTTGAGTAAAACTGACAGAGAATTTATTTCCCATGTTTATTTTTTTCCTTGCAGGATGACTTTTATATACGGCGATGAACACCAGGGCAAATAATAATGTGTTGGACAATGAAGACTTAAAAATAGAAAACCACCATGATAAGGATGAGTGGTCATGAGGCTGACCAGAGTAAAAATACTTCAAGTCATGACCTTTTATTTCCAGCTTCTGCAGGAGTTATCTGAAACCATATTTGTGAGTCTTGAAATCTAAACTATATGGATCGGCTGTATGAAAGTTTAGTTGGAGAAAACCTGTCCTGTAGACAGAACTGAGGGAATACAGCAGTAAAACCTGAAGGTGTGAAGGTCAAAGTCCAGCGCTGCTTTTAATTACGTAATGTTAGGAAGCCCATTATCAAACACCGCTCTGCTTAGTGGTGAAAGACATGTTCAGAGCAGTCTCAAAGATAATCTGTTTCTAATTATTACATGCAGTCATTTTGTCTAGCGGATAAGACAACAACACTCTGTCCTGTTTTCAGTCCGTCGTCACTGATTACTGCAAGCTGTTGGTATCATCCAACATTTGTTTAGAAAAAGAAGCCCATACCTAACTCCTTACACATGTACTGGCTAGTCAATGTATTCATACTGGACAACATTAAGTTTACTCAAACTCACATGCAGTTGGATTAAATGCACATGAATCCTGCATGTGTACATGGATTAATCCAATCCAGTGGCCACATGCTGTTTTACAAGGAAGCATAGGCACAGTACCAGATTTACCTTATTGTACGGTCTTTCAAAAATACTTCCTTTTGCTTTTATAATCGCACTTAGCAAACTTTTATTGCTTATATTATTTCAATATTTTGTTCTTTTGACACTCCAGGACCTGCTCCCAAGGGGATGAATTATCATAGATGTCTGTATTATCAGATGTCAGTTCTTCTCAGTCACACAGAGACTCTGGACTCACCACTGGTTAACTGTTGTAATAATATAATAATTGATATTGTAAATAACATTCTAAGTTTGAATAGTATTTTTATTTTATTTATTCTCAATTTGATCTTTTATTCTTTTGTCTATTATTTATGTTTATGTGTATATTT
>JBBBVU010000007.1:8052798-8097406 GCA_037177055.1 Atherinosoma microstoma | reverse complement strand
CACACACACACACACACACACACACACACACACACACACACACACACACACACACACACACACACACACACACCCTTGGAAAGGTGGTCCCAAAGAGCACAGGGGGTCCTTGAGGCTTTGACCATTGAGAACCATTGTGATTAAAAGTTAAGACCATGTCCACAAAGATATGAGTTGAATAGTGTCCGCTCAAGTTTTTTTTTTTTTTTTTTTTAATATCTAAACATGTTGTTTACACGGAGCTGGCGTTTTGGGAGCCTGAAAACCCAAACTTTTTAAACCGGATCCCAAGGTGAATAAATGTGGGGTCATCAAAATCTGTAATGCAATATTTTAACACATGTATCCTTAGTCAAAGGGAAAAAAAAGTCACTTGTAAGGACACAACTTGTGCATCCGATCCAATTTAGTCCATGCACGGGGGTTTAGTGAGGTCAGTGAGCTGGTGGAGCGACAGTAGTGAAACCCTTCATTTCTATCCTGGCAACCTGGATTTTTCTTGCAACATTTAATCAATAAAACATGAAACACCACAAAGCAGATGAGTTTTTCCCTATTTTCTTTTTTTTAAGTAAGACTATATGTTGTTAATTTAACTTTGGCAGGGGGTCAACGGCTTTTTAGTATTTGCATGAAGGGGGTCCTCAAAGAAAATAGGTTGGGAACCACTGGTGTAAACAACATGAAAACATACTGGTGGTGATGGTGTAATGGATTGAGGAACATTTCTTAGTACCGGCTAAGCATGATTTAAACACCACAGCCTACCTGAGTTTTATTGCCGACCAGGTCCATCCCTTTATGACCTATGTACCCATCTTCTGATGGCTACTTCCAGCAGGATAATGCACCATGTAACAAAGCTCAAATCTCCAACTGGTTTCTTTAACATGACAATGAGGTCACTGTACTCCAGTGGCCTCCACAGTCGCCAGATCTCAATCCAATATTTCACCTTTGGGATGTGGTGGAACAGGAGATTCTCATCATGGATGTGGAGCAACTGTGTGATGATATGTCAATATGGAGGCAAAATCTCAGGAATGTTTCCCAACTCCTTGTTGAATCTATGACACCAAGAATTGAAGAAGTTCTGAAGGTAAAAGGGGGATCCAACTAGGTACTAGCAACCTGGATGAAGTGGCCTTTGAGTGTGTTTAAATGATTAAAGTTTCCAAGCCTCATATGAAAACATCTTACCGTTTTGTCACACAAATTCTCATATTCTGATTTCGTGAAAGTGACCAAACAGAATTTTAAGAACGTGGAGAGTTGAAATGTGGGCAACAGAAGAACCTGTTCAATTTAAGTGCAGATGGGGATCAGATTTATCAGCTTTGGCCTTCATGGAGAAACAACTCCTCTTGTTAATGTAATTCATAAAGACATTCAACTCTCATTAAATTCCACTTTTAAAGCCTCACAGGACCAATTCTGATATCTTACAATCCAAAAGGAGTCAAATATTCCAGCAGAGGATTATTATTATCACCTAATCTACTGCAGCTCTTTAACTTCTTTCTGTCTGTCATTTTGACGATGGTGGTTGTAAACGTACAGCTGTGAGGGGAAACAGTGACTTCATGGTCCCGAATAAATCAAGAGGGCGTGTAGGAGGAAGCTGTCGGGGGGTGGGGTTTCCACAGTTGGAGGGGGTGTATGAGAGGCTGGTCCAGTCAAAACGGGAGTTTAAATTTAGCTTCTCGCTTGTTTGTTGGCTGAAAAAAATAAAAAAGCTCAAACTTGTTGCTGATGAAAGCACAGAGTTAGATATTTTTAGTGCTGGACTAGTGAAATCTCAGATTCACACAATGCGTGCGACTTTCCTGAACCCCATTTTCCATCTGGATTTGGCCTGTTTTACCCCATCTGACATGTTAAGTCATATCTGTTTTTTTTTTTGTTTTTGTTTTTTTAAACAGGGAGAAAAAATAAATAAATAAAAAAACACTTTAAACATTTCGCTTCCTTTTCCCAGCTGGCAATGGAAGCATGACCGGAGAAAGGATTTGAGATTTCCATGGTGCAGTTTTCCATGAGAACAGCAGCAGCAGGAACATATGGAGGCCAGATCTGTTTGTGTGTTTACTGCGGGCCGTTATCTTCAGAGCATTTCACGGCTCCTTCTCAAACACATCCACTCAGTTTAAGAAAACAAAGCAAATTCTCACACAGAGGCTTTCTGAAAGTCTGGAAGTTCAGGATGAAATGATCCTTTCCTGATGTTTGCAACAACACACACACCAACTCTTTCAAAAATGCTTGGGAAAAACAGTGAAACCAAACTCAGTTAGCACACAACTTTGATGATATTAATTACAAAGCAGTAAAATATTGTCGAGATTTATCGTTGGGTTTTCAGCATCCTTTGCTAAAAGAAAAGAAATCTAGGGGAAATGAAATATTTACAGCATGACCTTACACAGTCCTGATCATTTACAGATGCTTTCATCTTTTCCTTTTTCTGTTTTTCATCAACTTTTATTTGTGAATCTAAACGAGATCTTTAGACTTTTTGTTACCAGCATCCTGTCAGAAAGACTCATCGAATAGGATGACACAGTTCAACCGACAGAAAATAGGAATTTTTAGCCAAAAACATGGCATCTCTCAGCACGGTGGGCAGTGTGTCCTTCAAACATTCAGGGAAACTGGACAAGCGGAAGACAAAAGAAGAAGAGAGAGCAGAATCGAAAGGAGACGTCCCTGGAAAATGCAAAAAAGAAAGACCCCCATCACAGACCTGAGACAGGACCTGAGAGATGCATCTGGACCTTCAGTTGAGCCACTTACTGTTGGTCGAAGCCTCATCAGAAATGGTCTCCATGGAAGGATTTCTGTCAAGAAGCCATTCTTAACCCTTTAAAGCCCAACCCAAGAAAAACTGGGGAGAAAAGTCCAATGTTTTAGTCTGAATTCTTTAGTTGGCCCTTTAACAAAATGTGGAAAAAGAAAATAAATATTTTTTTGGTATATTTACCAATTATTAGCATGTGACATGTCAAAATTATTGTAGTCTTCTGTTTCCTGGTATCCATTAGGGGGCAGAAAACAAGTATCATATTGTATACTGCAGGGTTTTGAGAGAAGTTTTTACCATAAAATGATGCAAAATGTCTCAGAAACTGAATGTATCAAATATGATACGTTTGGCTTTATAGGGTTATGGAAGGGAAACAGGGAGGAAATGACACAAGAACTGGACCGAAAATCAACAGCAACAGGTCTGATGGAGGGATGAATCCTGCCCAGAGCCTGGACCTCGACATTACTGGAGCAGTGTGGGACCATCTTGACAGAGGTACTGACTTTTTTTCCACTTTTGTTTTGTATTCCCAGATATGCATACAGAAGGGAGGAGTGGCTCATGACCTTTGCCGATTACTGTGATTAAGTTGTAGAACTAAGTAAAGGGAGTGATGAGTGATGATGTAAACATGTTGAAACAGGAGTGTTCCTGAAAAGACAAAAAAAAAGTCAGAATGACAAACTGCTAACAGTTTATGGGCGGATGTGGGAGCACTGGGATTATTGGGAAGTGGGGTTAGAAAAATAATTTAAAAACCAGGATTTTACCGATTCATCATCACAACATGACAAGAAACGAGCAGAATTCTGTTTTTGTTTTTTATTTAATAAGCTGGTTCATAAATTATCGCACATAAAAGACTCTTTTCAGTAGTTACAAAGTGGACAGCGACTTCACGAAGCGCCTGGAAAAACAAAACAAAAAAAACGAAGAGAAGATTGCTGATGGGTGGAAGTTTGTGGAGTTTCAGCTCGACAAGTCAGAAGTTCGTTCGGCGGAGCGGAGTAGATGAAGCCGACGGATGTTTTAAACGTCGGAACGAATCCCGTTCACCGCGCGGCCGTCGTCTGTCACCCGACGAGCAGCAGACAAAACATGCGTTCGGTACTTTAAAGCGCATGCCGAGTCCTTGCTCCGGTTCTCCAGTGTATTCAAATGAGGTTGAAAAATCAAACAAAAAGGAAGGAGATTGATTAACAAAAGAAAAGAAAAAAAGGAAATAAAACCCTCACACAGCACAAGCTACATGTTAGGCTCACAAAGACGGACTGAACTAAACATGTTGAAGTGGCATCTTCTTGGCTTGACTTTCCTTCCTCTTCTCGGGCGTGATGGATTGTATGAGAGGCTGAACAGTTCAACAGTGGTTTAGAGGCAGCGAGCAGCTGCTGCAGGAGCATTTCCCATAATTCAATTTATAATAAGTCCCCCCGATCCTTCATTCATTCATTCATTTTATTCTTAAACTCTTTTTCTTCTAAAACTACTCCTTCCTCCCAACGAGCTTCATTGCTGGAATTTTTTCCTCCAGTATGAGTCAGTCTGAAGGAAGGGGGAGGAAACCGTCCTCACTAAAACGTCTCTGAGAGGGAGGCGAGTGTCCATCACCGGCTAACACTAGTTGTCTCTCTATTATGAGGCCAAAGTCTACGAGTTCCCTCTGCTTCCAGGAACGTGTTGGCCCAACTTTCTCTCAGCATGATGGGAGCCTACTTGGACACCTGCTGCTGAAGGTGCTGCAAGAACTCGTGGTAGGATGAAGCAGATTCAGACCGGTCTTCCAGCAGGTACTGGAACAACGTGGCCTTTGCCGAAGCATCGTCTCTGCAGGAGGAGAAACACACAAAAGAAAGGCTTAAAGACAGCAGCAGCATCCGGTTTGTGCAACATAAAATGGCAGAGATGGAGCAAATAAGAGTCTGTGCAAGACACGAAGGTTTCTGAACTTTTCTTTGGTATTTGTGTTTCAATATGAAAACACAAAGTTTAAGAAACCTACTTAACACCTACTAACTGGTAACAACACCCTGATGGATGCTGGGAAATCGATGGAGGCATTTTAAGAGTCAAAATGCGATCATTCAAATGATCTTTTGGAGCAACAACTAGAAAAAAAACAAAAACAGATCACACACCTGCGTTTCAGTCCGATGTTCATGTTTCACAGGTGTCCACGTGAACACTGAAACAGGTTTTTCTTGTAATTCATTTTTCCAGTTCCAGCCTTTAAAAGATCCCTGGTGTGATCTTTCTGGTTTTGTATCAGCGTAAAAATCTTCTAACAAGTTTATCTCAAGTCAACTTGAGCTTTCAGCTGTTTGAACTGCAGGAATGAAGCAGATCTCTTCTCTCTTTTTAGCATAAAATTTCTCTCTGCTTTGACTGAATAATAAAGGACATTTTACACTAAAAATAAAAGCTTTGTCCTCCTGATTAGTATCCTTCTTGTTTTTCTATGTCAAAAAAGGCTAAATCACCCATAAAAGTGTCAATGTGGTGCTTAAAATAACAGCTGCAGTCATTTCTCCACATAAAAACATGTAAAGAAATTTTGTTTTTTGTTTTTTAATCCATCATATTTTAGCTGCCATTTAATTCCATCACACAAACATCCATCCAGATACAACTCGGTTCATCTGTCCTGGCATCAGCTGACCTGGCTGGTGTAAACATGTGGTTGAGCAACAATGCTGTGCCACAAACATGAGGAAACTGAACAATGCGTTCCCCGCGCACGACTTCACCACCGCTGTCAATCAGTGAGCTCACTGCTTACTGTGTTTACACTGGAAATAGATTTCTGTCGACCTCAGACCTTCGACGTGAAACTGTCCACACCCTGTTCCTGCAGCCTCTGGTTTCAGACACATGATCACAACACAAACTAGCAAACAGGGCCGCGGCTGATCGACTCTGTTCTTCATTAAGATTTAACAAACGTATTGTTTGTCAGTGCAGCTCAGTTTGCAATGATACGAGACAGAAAATGGAAAAATATTGACATTAAAGAACCTGCAACACATGTAGAGTGAATCTGTTCTCCATTTTTGTCCAAAATAGCTCAAATTTGTTGTCTGGTTTACATCAAGTCTGGTTCAGATACTTGTGTTTCTCAGCCTGGACTGAAAACAGATGGCAGATCCTTTAAATTTTTACTCTCGCGCCATCATCAGTTCAAAACTTCAACTCTTAATAGTCACAAAATACCTGCAAAAGCTAAAGTTGCTTCGATCAAACATTTTCTAAAGAGCATTAAAATTCTGGTTAAGTTACAATTACCTTGACAAAAGAGGTCGTGTGATTTGACAAGTTTGTCACATGGTTTCTACAGGTGGAGGCAGCTGAATGGAGAGTTTAAGACTTATTAGAAAATTTAAGTAAATTCAAGACCAGCTTCAGAGAAGCTAATAAAAATTCTTCAGAGAAGAATAAAATACAGCATTTATTCAGCGTTAAGAACTTTAAAAAAAATTAAAAAACTTATGTACAACCTCTGTTTTCACTTTACAACCTGCTGATGAAGTTCTTACAAAAATCCCCGT
Source organism: Atherinosoma microstoma (assembly GCA_037177055.1). Taxonomy (NCBI): domain Eukaryota; kingdom Metazoa; phylum Chordata; class Actinopteri; order Atheriniformes; family Atherinidae; genus Atherinosoma; species Atherinosoma microstoma. The sequence continues at coordinate 8,091,055 of JBBBVU010000007.1, read as the reverse complement.
TTCTGCCTCTAATCGCAGCTGATTAAAAAACAACTTGAGGAACTTTTTGCACAAACCAAAAGTCCGCCTTAAACAGACTTCAACCTTCATGCAACCTGGTACTCTTGCAGCCATTTTTCATTCGACTTTTACTCCCTTTGTGACTAATTAGCGAAGATGTAGTAGCTGCCAACATGCTGGCAAATCAGTCTCGACCGAGGCCATTTCTCTGCTCCTTCAAAGCTAAGACCTCATTCCAGACCAGCACCAACTTAGTGCTGGGCTAGATACAAGACTACATCACGTGGTGTGGGGAGGATTACGGTGACCCTTAGCTGGCATTGAAAAGGACGTTCACATACAACAACTGCTGCTTGCAATAGCTTTAACACACAGAGCGACTACAGAGATAAGAAGAAACAGACTGATGTATGGCGATGATAAGCAGCTTTCTTTAACTGTTCCTCAACAAAAATTCAGGAAACACTTGAGGGAGGTTCAAATGACATCCATGTGCTGCTAGAACAGATATTTACAGTGACAAAGACGTGCTGATGTGGCATGCAAACAAAAGAAAAAGGAGACTGTAAAGCTGAACAAGCGCTGATGTGGCAGTAGCACCGAGCTCCTCCAGACAGAGAGGATGCTGTTGCTCAAAACCTCCTTTTCTGCGGTTAGAGCCGTTGGTGAGAGAGGAAGTCAAACTCATTTTGAAGTTATGATAATCTGAGGGCACTTAGAGAAAAACTCTAAATATTTGAACCCTGCCTCTCCATGCAACAGCCTCTGTACACATCTGGCTTTGTTGCATTGGACATACGGATGTGAGAAGATGAAGATGTTCCCCCACAGGTCCCAGAGCGTTAGTGAGAGTCACATGTGACTCCAGCTGTGCTTACTTGATGATGTGAATGGTGGAGCTGAACGCTCGGTTGTCCTGCAGCCAGTCGAGAAACGCCCTCACCCTCTCGGACAGAATCGTCTCCAGCTCGGGTATGTGACTCTGGGAGGAAAAACCAGAACATCAGAAACATTGTTCTCACTTGTGTGTGTCATCCAAGCTACAGAACAGGCCTCTGGCTGCGTGGAGCTCTAGGCAGCTCTGTGAATTATCGAGCCCCTTGTTAAAGAAATAAAGTACGCAGCATAAACAAGTGCTGATGTTTGCAGTTTGTCTGGATGTTGCCATTACACCCAGCGTGATAATGACAAACTTTCTAGGTGGTTGCACATTTTGTTGTTAAAAAAAAAGCATAAAAAGCTACAGTAGCAGATCCGTTTTGCTGCATGAGTCGTTTTCTAAAAGGCAAACAGAAAAGCAGATCTCCTTCTTTAGTCAGAGTCATTTTCATGGAAACAAACAACAATGGTTGCAACATTCATACAGAATCTGGACGAAGGCGGCTTCTCCAGTTATTCTCCGGAATTTCCTGATGTCTTGAATGTGAATGACCTGCTAACGGGACATGTGCTCAGATCTGTCTTACTGACCATGTTGGGGGGTATTGAGGCGTAGCCGGGGCAACCCAGAACATCTCGGATGAACATTTCGTTGCAGCACTTGCCGATCCAAAGATAAAACACCTGGAAGGACCGAAAGAGATAGAACACAATCATTTAATGGGTAAATGAGCAAAAACTTGAAGCAGCTGCCCAGCAGGAAGATAAACCAGAGATTGTTGGTTGAAGTTTAATTTCTGACAGTACTTTATTTCTAATTCATTTAAATGATGCAATTATTGATGTACATGTTTATTTTATTTTCAATGTGTTCAATAAATTAAACTTCATGTATTCATTTAAAGGTTCATTTAAAAAGGCAAAGTGCACATTACTAAACATCTAAATGGAAATGTGCCAGAATTAGCCAAATTGCTATTTTGCATCAGCTGTCCATCAACTGATGTTAAAAGGTCAGAGATTTTTTTAATGTTTCTGACCTACTGAACTGCTTTGCAATGTTTTTATCCCTCTCTTGTGAATCCTGACTACAACTTAGACTTTAAATCAAGGGCTGTTTATTATGCTCTTTTTTAGTGTTGCAGTTTAACTCAATTATCACTTTTTAAATTGAGTTTTTATTAAAACTGCTACAAAAAAAATTGAGTCTGATTGATTATTTTGTCCTCTGGTGCCTTTTAGAACCAGATTTAGGCACATTTTTTCATTGAACTCGTGGTTTACTCTCAGCAGCATCACCTTTATTTTCAACACATTTACAACTGCCTTCCATATATGATGAGAATAATCAGTTTTATCTGTGTTTTCGGAGGGAAATCTCCTTAAAGGACTGATGTCTCCGCAGGATTTAAAAAAACTTTGTCCATGCATGTATTTTAGTTGACCAGACCGACTCGGTAAACTGGAGGAATGATGTGAAAAAAGTAACTGAGGTGAAACATTCTGGAGGAAACTATCAATGCGCCGCATTAGTAAATAAACCCAATAAATAAACACTTACACTGCCACAGTCCATGAGGTAAGCTCCATCCCTGCTCAGCCTCTCAGCAGACAGGTGGAGCAGGTGAGGCTGAGGAACTATGGTGTCGTTCAGATGGAGCGCCCCCTGCAGCTCAGACACAGCACCAACACGTCACGTCATGTAACATTTAAACATTTCAATGCACAGGATTAAATCAGCTTGATGTGGAGTGTGTCCCACCTGGTCGGACATGTTGTCCAGCCTGTACAGGTCAGGATGAACCATTCGCATCAGCTGCTGCAGCGGCTGCGTCTTGAACTCGCACATGGCGAAGACGCGCTCGTCCAGTCGCGTGCTGGTGCCCGTCCGCAACGCTTTCTGCAAGCAAATGCACATTTTTTCAACACGGATTCATTTATCCAGCTGAAACTCTATAGACAACAAGTCCCTTTTAATATGTCACAAGATCTAATGTGGCAGCTTAAAATTGGTGTTTAATACAAGATGACGTGATGAAGGAGTCATCCTGAAACGATGAAGTCCTAGAAACATTTCAAGCCTTCATCAGCAGGAAGAAAACATCATTGAACTTATGAACTTGAGGTGTGCCCAATTACAGCTTGACCAAGACCTACAGAGGTATTTGTCTTAGACGAAGGTGTGTGTGAGTGAATGCAGGCACACCCTTGATGAATGAAAAGACGCATCCTGGGTGGATGAATGTAGTCATTGAACAAGTCTTTTAAACAAGGATTTACAAATGACGTCACGTTGACTCATGGGAACCTGTTTCACTGTTGTTCTCTGCGGTCAGGACTTAATGTTGGAGCTAGAATTAGATCACGTTTAGCCATTCAGCCATGACGGTAAATGTTCGTTTATGGGGAATTAATTATGTCAAACTGCGTGTGTACAGAGGATAAAGGCTGCTTTTAGAGAATTAAGGATGTAAAAGTACTAAACATTGTAAGAAAAACACCAAAAGAGGCCTGTTTGTAAATAAAAGCTATCTGTACAACACATTTCCAGACGGTGGATTTATCCATTTCCTTTTGGAGTTGTGACTGTATATGTGTCTAAAGCCCATAATTACCCAGCATGACTTGTATTTGTGTTTCTTTACATTAGTCGAGGGGGCCACACCTGTTTGAGTAGAGCGAGGATATAGAGGGGGAAAAGCCGCATGACTGCAGGGACGACAAGTCCGGACTGCTGCAGGTTCGACACGTTGCTCTTGTAGGCGCTGACAAAGTCCACCACGGCGTTCACCAGAGCGTCCCGGGCATCCGACAGACTGGATGATATTGATCTGTCAATGGCTGGAATACAAAAACAGGATGAAGAGGGTGTGATCTGCATGCACTCTCCACTGAAACCCGAGTTTGCTGTCATTTAGTCTCAATATATTTAAAAGGATCATTTTGTTATGCCTCTCGGATCACAACATAATACAGAAATTAGCATCAACTATAGAAACAAAGTTTTGTTTGAATAAAGGGAAACCAAAGTTAAATTCTAGGGAGTGCCATGCGACAAGGTTAGCACCTGCAGAAGCTGCAGTGACTTAACGAACCCTGGAAGCCACAGCTGACACGTCTTTAAACCTGTTGTCAATCAAGACAACCAAAGGCAGCGAAACACTGATAATTTAGCTCCTGTATTATTTCACTGCAGGTCACGCAGTGTACCAGGCATCTGATCATCTCATCTACAGCATCTTGTCTGATATGTGCAGACTAAAACCTGGCGCACATAACAGGAGTTTTCAAATCCTCACAGATTTAGAGACCACACACTTGAGGATAACAAAAGACAGATCGCACACGATCCCTCTCTTCTGATCTTACAGTGTGTGGTGTGCACATTAAATCGATGAATCGATCGAGAATCAGGTTCTTCACGCTCAATATTCCAAATCTCGCGTAGTCAAACGTGACTTCAGTGTAAACAAATAAGATGGACGAACAGGAAGAAGCAATGGTGATTGTTTTTGGCCTTTTACTTTGCAAGAAAAAAACCACACCCAAAAAACGATTATGGTGAAGTCATGGAGACGGCAGGAATGTGGGCTGTATGGATGACAGCGCAAGTTGCAGATGAGTAAAATTGTCACAAGTATTACAGATAGCTTGGAGAGCAGGGCTAGATGCTAGCACCAGTGCTAACAAGTGCAAACGTTACCACAATTATTGCAAACTACCAATGATGGGAATAACAACGTTATACATTTTTTGTTTGATTTTACTTTCTTTCACGGCAGTCAGCTGAGTCAGCTCGCGTTTTGATGGGCTTTTTTCCCCCCGGTAAATGTGACATTACACACTGAGCATGCTCGGCTCCTCTCGGAGCACCCCGCACACTACATGATTTATAGTCGCTATTAAAAACATGTTGATTATCTGCGATCTCTCCTTCTGAGGCCTACCGAGCGGACAGGACCGAACAAAATCAATCTTAACATACCCCACATCAGAGGAAAATCAGATGCGATGTTGTTCGCAAACATCCAACAATCGGGCCTTTGCTGGCTTTGATCGTAAGGGGGAAGTCGGGACAAAAATCGGCTCAATTATCCTGTAGTGTGTACCAGCCTTAAACGATGATGATACCAGCTAAATCACAGCAGGATGTGACTGCGAAGCTCAAAGGTTTCATCAGCACAAACACTGAAGATCAACTTTCCTGTTGTCTTTGGTACCAGTGAGTTCACTGGTTTGCTAAACATGTATCTATCTTTGCGTGGTCACGGTATGAGCTGGAGCTCACATCACACAGACAAGATATCTGCTGCCACAACCAAACCAGATTATATTGAATATTACAAGTTACCTTAAGCTTGTTTAGCTTCCATCTAGACCATTCAGGTTTGTTTTGGTTTCCCACAATAAACACCAGCATCACATTGATCATAAGTTGCAGAAACAGTCATGCAGGATGATCATAATTCATTTGTGAAACAGTCAGTGATTCATTTCTGATTAACTTTGGTCACAAGACTGCGGCAGCAGCAGCAGACGTTGAACCTCTCACTAACAAACACTTTTAGTCAAGATCACAGATATCCCTGTGATGCTCCAAGTTAGTCACCTTTAATTTGGGGCGCCCATCGTCTCAAGCTCATTGTGTGCTAAGCTTAAGACCATGAAACTCATGGTCTTAAGGGTCTTGCACTCTTTACATTAACTATTTATAGTCAAGATAAATATGCTGCAGATTAAACAGATGAAATGTGAGCATCTCCAAAAAAGACTCACCCATGTTGGCTAGCAGACACGTGATAGCTTGGACGTCAGCTCCAGCGTACACGTCGCTCAGCTGACTGACGACTGGCAGACACAGCGTGTGGACTCTGATACGCCTCTTTCCTACAGGGATGGATCAATGAAATATGCATCATCCATAAATCTGCAATAAGGTTTGGGAGAGAATCACAGAAAACACACATTCCCTGATCATTTATTCCTGAGCTATAAACCAGAGGAGTCAGTATTCCCATTGCTATGGTTCATTTGTAAAATTTCAAGTTCCCTTCAGTTGGTTAAAACAGCTGTGTGAGTTTAGAGGGTTTTGCTTTAAAGTCCTATAGTTGGTTTTTAAATCCCAGCACAGGAGTTCATCTTGCTTGTGTTTACCTTTACTGGACGTGTACAGCAGAGCAGCCTGGAAACAGGCCAGAGACGAGTCCGCCAAGGAGTCTTCGATCGACATCTGGACAGCGAAGGCAGAGTCCGGGTTCACATTAGCGAGGGACAGCAGGTCGGTGGAGCGCACAAAGAAGTTACCGTGGAATGTATGGATGGATAAACCTGCAAACAGAGGAACAGGCCATGAAACACAGCAGCCCGGGAATGTTGGGAAATATCTGAATGGACAGCGTCAGCTATGTCCAATCCAGCCACCTTTAGTGCATCGGATCCTCATGACCGCCTCGAAGCCGATCTTTCTGATGAGGTAGCGCTCGAGATCCCTCTGGAACTTGTCCAGCTGGGCCGGGTTGTGGATGTGATGAAAGGAGGGGTAGTAAAAAACACTGCCTGCTGAGTACTTGGAGATGCAAGCTGAGGAGGAAGAAAGAGGAGAGGAGCATTATTAATGAACAATTCAAACAATTATTAAAAGATGGTAAATGCTCATGCCTTCAGTATGTTTAAAAAAAAAGGAAGGAGAGAATCCACATAATCATCTCCCCTCAGTTTCCAAGGACTCAAACAGCCTGAGTAACTAAGTTACATAACAGCATCTGAAGGACTGAACGCCATTTCTTGAACAGACTGATGAATCGGTGCTGAGTATTCAATCTCTGAAAAGAATTTAAGACATTCGGGAAGCAAAAGAAAAAAACTTGAGTCCCTGAAGGGTCGAATGCAACCAATTCCGTAGAACTTCTCCAGAATTTATGACTTAGATTAGCTCAATTTCTACAGGAGAAGAGCTGATATCTGAGCCATCTCATGTGGGACAGAGCGGTGCAGCAAAATGAAAATAAAGTCCTTAAAGAGACTTGTATGTTTGTATCAAAAAAATATGGTTTCAACAGAAGAAACACGGGACACATTTGCTGGAAATAAAATTCACCCCAATTCAGTCTTCCAGAATAAACGGAGCTCCTGCAACAAATACCAAGAATCATGAGCTGAAGAAGCAGATGCACAGCTGCAGAGATCCGGCCGAAAACATTTCCTGTACTGACGTTTCAATGCTTTCTGGTTTGGGACTTAAAATCTACGGCCTTTACTCTGTGAATGAAGAGGCAGCCAGAGGCAATCTCTCAGACCCAATGCGATTGTTTGACAAACCAAAAACAGAAGAGTAACGCTGAGAGAAGATGAACTGTTCTCACCCAGCGAGGAGAGGTCGGCGTACTGGGAGCTGAGCAGGAAAAGATCCACTCCAATCTGCTGGCCTGAGCAGTCCAGTGCAAGTTTCTTATAGAAGTCTGTGGCAGGACCGAGATGCTGCACTCCCTGAAAAACACACACCAGGCGTTTACTGAAAGACTCTGTTAATCACAATAGTGAAGATGCACGTGTTTATTACAACAGGGAGGTTTTGAATTTCATTTTTTAAGCCTCTGAAATCTCAAAAAAACCCAAGCGGCCTTCAAAAGAAACCACATCTGTTCTGGGTTTGCTTTATTGGTGATTTTTGGAAAGACTTACTCTTGGCGGTTTCTTCGGATTAAAAAAAAAATAAAAAAATGAGATGATGGATATCAATAAATCACAGATCTGAGACATAAAACCCAAAAGCATAAGCCTGAAACCACAAGAGGTGTTCAGTCTCTGAGCTGAAACATGAGACACGTCTGATGTAGTAGATGGTAATAACAGAATCTGTGTATGGATGTAAATATAACACAGTGGCTGAAAATGCCTTGGAATGTAAATCTGCATCGTAGTGGCTCTCTGGTTGTATTTCTTCCGTCATGTGGATTGGTTTAAACTTCATAAAACTACAATAAAAGTTGACAGAACCATCATTTACCATATCTTAAACATGTGGGTAATAAAAACTGTACTGGCTGAGCACCTTCATTTTGCTGCCCATCGTTGTGTAATGACAATAAAGTATATTCTATCTATCAGATGGATGCAACATTTGTTACGTTGCCAACAAAGAATAAGAGCAGAGACTAAAACTTTACTAAGAGTATTCGAAAAATATGAACCTTAGAGCTCGAGCGCTGGTTGGGGTCTTCTCTCGACTGCAGCTTCCCAGCACCCACCGTCGGCAGCTGAGTCTGAAACACGGTGATGCGCCCCCCGGTGGGCGACATGAGCTTGAAGGCGGCCTGTAAAGCAGGACCGAGGGCGCTCTGGGTTTCCCTGCTCTGGCTGAACATGCCTGGAAGCGATGTCAACAGATCATTCACCAGCTGGAGGAGGGAAGATAGAAGATGAGATTACAGACAAGTACATTTTAGCCTTCCATTTATTCTTCTACACGTATATTTGTTTTATTTAGCTCACTGGGAGACTGAGTTCACAACAATATTTGGGTGACAATACAAAGAAAAGAGTTAGAAAAGAAGTAGAGGAGACAAAAGGTGTGAATTTTAGTGTTGAGAGGAGAGAAATTCAGGAAGAAATACCTCTTTGCTCTCCTTTAGGTTCACCATCAAACTGTCATGAGAAGGGATGAAGATGTCTGCAAAAAACACAAAAGAGACATTAAAACCAACCATTTTCTACTTTATCTGAGATGACTTGGATCATAATTTCCTTTTAATATAAAAAACAGACAAAATAATTATCCTATGGGAAGGCAATGTCGAGGTTAAAATGGTGACACACAGGAAGTGAAATGTTATTCTAACTGTCCTGTTGCACCAGCAGGTGACATTTTGAGCAGACTGCAGTTCCATTCAATGCCAATGTGACAGGATGAATGATCTAATTTGGGACATGTTCAACTTATTCAAGAGTAAGAAATCCTTTTAATGACCTGGTTTTCTAAATGGTTCAGAAAAAGTTCAAATTTCTCAAGAAAAAAAAAAAAGACTTAATGCTCTTGAGTCCTGACTGTCAGAACAACATAGACCCCTTGTTCTTACAAGGGATTATAAAAGCAGGGGGTAAAAAGGAGAAAAACACCCTTTTCCTGGATCTTATTGGGAAATGTAATGAAACTCAGGAAAAAATGTGCTGCAATAAGAATCTGAATCACACTTAAACAAATCAGTGATGAGACTAGAGATGTCCAAAAAGATTCTACAAAAAGCTTTAGATATTTTATTACAAGTTTATGGTTTTCCTGTTTTAAAATATTTAATTTTAATGGTTGTGGCTTTGATTGTTGCAGTTGGAAGGAATAATGGGACAGAATTATGACTTTTTTTATAAAGGATGGTCTAGCCCCCCTCCCTCTCCCCGCCCCTCCAGAGAGTTGTCCAGTCTTATTGCTGAGGGGAAAAGACTTCTTCAGGCTGTCTGTTTCCAAACATCTAGAGAATTTTAACAGCTCTTAAGAAATTTCTGGATCAACTTAACAAGTCAGAAACTATCTGACAGGACCCAGCGGGGGTCTTCTCCTTTTCCTGATGGAGGGAACAGACGTACCATCAATGTCCGACACCACCAGCATCTGTGGCTGGGATAGGCCCTCCTGGAGGTTGTAAAAGTGGATGGTGCTGTCAAAGGTGAGGAAACCAACTCGGGTACGTGTATCCCCGGGTATCCTGAAACACACAACGCCCTCTGTCAACACTGGTTTGGATGGAAAACCCCAAGAAACAGAATGACCGAAAAGACCATAAAGAAACCAAAAAACCCATTAAGCAGAACTCACTTATCCAGGTTCTCAAGAAGTAATTCACAGAAGTACTTGAGGTATCCTGCTTCCACGGCATTGTGAGACACATCGAGCAGAAACAGATAGACCGCCGGCTGTGGAGGTCGCAGCTGGACACAGGAGGCAGACACGTAAAGGAGAAAAGTGAGCTCCATCTGCTTCTAGCAGAGGTTGCAGCAACGATACAAGACTTCCCTCTAGTGGATAAACAACCACAGTGCATGCGATACAGACAAGACATTTTACCATATAGTCTGAGGACGCGATGAACTCTACGGTGGAGTTTTGGACCTCCGGCCTCTTGTGTGGTTCACCATATGACCTCGTCACTGGATTGTACATAAACTCATCTGGTACTGAACAAGATGACAAAAAACAAAAAAAACAAACACATGTATAAGACCACAAAGTAAGTGTTTAAAGGGCTGAAAATACAATGACGGTCTCCTACCATCATTGACCCGGTAGCAGAGGTTGCACTTCCACCTGCGCTGGTCCAGGAAGGTGACAAACGGGTTGATGTAGGTCCGACAGGAGCGACAGCGCACTATTGTGTTGGATGTGATCACTGGTAGCTGCTGCAGAGAGGTCAAACGGGTTCAAATGAATTTAATACAGAACATCTTAAGAGCTCAACATTTTACATTTTATGTTACTTTTCCGGTTTTTGGTCTCAAACCTTGGTTTTCTCATTCACGACCTTTACAAACTATTTATTTGTGCTTTAGCAGAGGACTGAGGGGGACTTTGTTTTCCAGTCATGGGGCATGTGGTTGAATGAATATTTGAAGTCCTTTGGCATAATTCAAACTTCTTTTTTTTCCCCCTCCTATTTCTAGGACTCTGTTCTGATGAGCCTCAGCTGGTTCAACAGCCTCCATGGGAAGTTTTCTTTAAACTAAGAATATATTTGTGTATATCTTATCTTTCTGTTTGGAGATTTACAAGAAGAAAAAAATCACATCTGAATTAATATAAATAATCTCTTATTTGTACAGTATACAGTACACACTGTCCTCAGTCTGAATCTCAAACCATCAGCTAGTTATTGATTAGCTTTTTTGAAAAAACATTAGCATCCAAATACAGACTGGTACGACTGGACAACGTGGCCTGGATGTCTGGGATTTACAGTTCCCCTCTAATCGACCAACTTGCCTGGTGGTTCAATTTGCTCAACTTTGAAGGACTAACCCTTTCCACAGCCAGCCAGCAACCACCACAGATTCACATCATTGCATCACAGCAGAAGTAGAATATCTTCCAGTTCAGTTCCTTTTATTGTCCCTCAAGGGGAAATTTGGTTTGCACTCGCAGTGCAGTAACAAAACATACAGTCAAGACAATCAGGACAGCAAAATTAATAATCATTTGGCAATAACTACTTTTTGTTTGTGTTGTAAAGTTTGACAAAATAGTCGACTGGACGCTGATGTTCTGCTACCAAGCTGAGGAAAGCATGAGTGAGACGTTCACACCTCAAAGATGATTACTGCAAAGGTTGCTGTATTTTTCTGAAATCTTCAAATACGTCTAAGATGAAATGGCACTGCTTTGGTCCAGTGGGAGGAAGTAGTGATGAATCATCCAAACGGGAAAAAAACATTTCCCTTATGGTTCCTTCACATAAGTGTCTTTTGGGTACTCAGAGGTACGCTATGTGGGTGTCAGGAAAATTTAACACTTACAAAACTGACATACTGTGTTGACTGTTAGGTGGATGACTCATAACTGTTTACTAGCACTGACTTCAAATGACTCAGAGGAAACACCAAAACAAAAATGAAACTGGCTCAAAGAAATATTAGAAAAACATTTTTCAAAACCATTTCTTCAACAAATCAGTGGAGAAACTTAAGAGACGAGTAGTGAAAGTGCAGAGAGTTATAGATAGAGGACCCCAGCGTGAGATGAAGGCTACATGGACTACAGAAAACTTTCTCTATTTCATCACTCGGAGCAATCGACAGATGTCTGTGGAGGAAAATGATGGATTTGGCATCCTGCTGGAAAAACTTTATTTAAACAACCAGGAAATACACACAGACTGCTGTATCCAAACTAGCAACATGAGATCAAATTAGCCTCAATAAACAGGGTTAAGAAAAATGTTATAAGAGATTACGCTCAAAACAATAAAGAACAAATGCTTTCCATCAAGTTAAAGAGATTTACAAGCATTAAGTTGGTGATAACTGCCTACATTACTTTTCATGTGTTATCATCAGTCCATCCCTGTTCTCCATCAGTCCATACCTTCTGACACCCCCTCTCCAAGCAGCTCTATAAATATGCTCATCTATCTTTCCTGCACCTCATCATCATTCTCCTCCTGCTGCCATGATCAGTCTACATGACTCACTCTGTGTCACAAGTCCACAAAGATGACCAAGCCTTACAAAGCCACTGTGTCTTTCTTCATGGGCCTACTTTTGGTATTTCATCAGAGGTGGAAACATCACTAAAGATGCTGTTGTGTTAAAGTAAATGGAGGATGGAACATGGGGAAATATGAAGAATTTTCTTTTCGTCTAAATTTTATTAAGCATTTTATAGCAGAAACTCCCTTTGAAAATTTGATGCAGTGGACAAAAAAACTCCAGAAAACCATGAATCAGCATGTGGATATTATCAGTGCGAAGATTCATGGTGCTGAAGTGAAACAGAGCAAAGTTACAAAGGTTTTAGTAGAGAGATAGCTAAGTGTTTTTCAATTCTGGCAAAGAGTGAAGTTCTCGCCATCTGATGAGGAATCTGGGATACGCAACCCTGTCCCACCGTCTTTAAAATCATCTCCAGTACTTCTTCTGTAGTGGAGTGTTTCTGTTGGGATGCTGCTTCATCCAAAAGTAGCTAAAAAGTATATGAAAACACTGCAACCAAGTGGATTCGTGCATAATGCTCACACACAAGTCTGGTACGCATCGTAATTCCGGCCTTTCCGATTTTCATGATAAACCCCAACTTTAAATCCTGGGATCCAGTAGAATTACGCTGATGTCACCATGTTTACATCCATCTCACTAAACAGCAACGGTAGGGAGGGAAATATTTGTAACGCAGAATGACTGACGCTAGTCTTCGTCCAATCAAATCCATGTAACCAGGCAGAAAATAGTGATTTTGGATGGGAAACTGCTCTTAGGGGTTACTGGGAGACGGAGTTTTTCAGTAAATGTGAATTTATCCCAGTGGATATAAGTCTTTGAGGCAAAACAGCAAAAGTAAAACAGAATTTATGATGATATTTTCCACGCGTGAAGCATATTTTTGACCCTCTTCTGCTTCTGGTTCAGTGAATCTTGGTCCGAGAACGATGATGCATACAGTTTTGGAATCTGTGAGATGCGTGCTTGATGGGTGAACATGTGAATCCATCATTTGTTGTTTTTTTGCGGACTTTGTTTACTTTGTATGTTTTAACTGTGTTTCGTGGTCATATAATTGGTCCCATCACAGAAATTTAATGAGCATTTAGCTGAGATTCTGGACTTTTTGCAGCTACCACACATGTCTATATTTACATAATAGACCTGATGTTACACCCTGTAGAACTGGATGCTAGTCCCATTGCTCCTGGTAACGGGAGCATTGGGGCTTAAGAGGTTAAAAACTTCTGAACAGTGTTTGTTTTGCTAAGAAGTAACTTAAAGTAACTGAAGCTGTAGTTGGATTTTCTTTTAAGCTGAAAAGCAGTTCTCACATACTTTGGTCATTAAGGAGTATCGAGCTTCAACTTCAAACACCTTCTAGTCAATCATTTTAAATAATCTAAGGCAATTTATCACAGTGACAGCAAAATCAGTGAGAAAATTAGAAAGAAAAGTAAAATATTTTACATCTGCATGTTTTACTGTGATCAGATCTTACCTGCAGGTCTCTGAACGGGTGGAGGAGGAGGCCCAGAGGGAGTCTGGCCTTGTTGAGTAAAGACTGGGTTTGTGGAATGCTGGTCAGAGTGCACCTGAACGTCCTGGTGAAAAGATGAAAATAAGGACAAAAATGAGAAAATCAGAAATCACATCCACGTGTTAGAAGATAAAAGAAATGTGTGTGATAACTAGAAAATAGGTCTAAGAGGAAAAATAGTACAATAGTAAAATGGTGAGGCTGTTTGTTTTCTTCCTCCACCGACACTTGTCTGAACTGATCAAATTTCCCACACTCGACTTACTGTGGACTGCAATTGACCTTCTTTAGATCAGGAGTGAGGTTGGGTTCAGGATCCTCCAAGGGCCTTGGAGGCAGCAGGTTCCTCTCCTGCAGCAGGTTGATTGGCCTCAGGGCCTCCACCTCCAGCTCTGGTACTCCGCTCAGACCCCCTAGGGCTGCAGAGAGCTGGGAAAGACTGGGGAAAGGTGGCTGAGACACAGGGGATAAACAAAGTGCATTTTATTCCTTTAATACTGAACAAGTGCAGGTGCAGGATGTGAGATTTTGTCAAAAAATATTTTATGAATAAGAATGTGTCACGTTTGTGAAGCATGAGCCAGTCAATCTCCTGATAAATCAACTTAAGAATGAGAAAACAGCCAAAGGTTTTGTTCTTTTTCTAAGCTTACAAAACAATTACATGATCAATCTTTTCCAAAATACAGCATCTGTAGTTTATGTGTGTAGTTTAATACACAGGGATTAGTGTTGAAATCAGGTTGATGGGGGAAAAAAATCCTTTTGCTCCAACTGTTGCCTCACCTGAGAGTACTGCTGGTAGCCAGACTGGCTGTACAGATTGTGGGAGGGGGAGGTGTCAGTGAGGGAGGCTGGTCCCTGCTGATAGGTTGACTGCATGCTTTGGTAACCATAGCTACCATAGGACTGAGCCTGGTTGGTCATGTCGTTGGAAGGTGGCATGGAATCTGAGCAAGAGAAAATATTTATGATTTGGGATATTCATGTGGAAAATACGCCCATCACCCTTCCAGTGTCCCATCAGCTTTCTGCATGATTTAAGTCTGAGTGAAGCAAATATAGAGATTTTCTTTGACATGTTATATGCTTGAAACAAGAATCAGTTTAACGTTTTTTCATTAATTCAGGATTTTTGGGCTCATCTCAAATCGTACCTCCATGATGCGCCGGAGCCTGAGAAGAGTGGGTATTCAAGGTGAGCAAACACCAACCCCACCCCAAAACACTACCTGGGTTTACTTGTGCAGCTGCTCATCTTTCAAACCAATCGCACAAGCGAGAACATATCACACCTGTTCTGCCCTTCACGGGTTCGCTGTCGGCTACAAAAATGATTTTAAATTTCTTATATTAGTTTTTAAATGTCTTAATGACCTTGCTCACCCCCACTTCTCAGACTTGCTGCATCCGAACTCTCCATCACTGTCTCTAATCTCAGCGGATCAGCTGCTCTTGGTTGTTCCAGAGATGAGGTTGAAGCTCAGAGGATCTTTCTGATTTACTTGGATTTTAATGATTACAGTATATAAAAAAATTAATGAGTGCTGAGAGTGCAACCACGGCTCATGCTTTTTTTATGCAATTTTACCAAAAGTGATCCTGATGAGCACCAAAATGTAGTGGGTCCTTCCTTTCTCCATGTAACCATCAAGATTACTCATAAACTGCGAAACCATCTGTGGCTTAAAGCGAGCCAACAGTAAGGGCAGTCTGCCTCCATGTTAACCAGGCTGTGCACTGGCTCCCGTCTGTCAATGTCCTGGATGATTTGCAAAATTTGTCACCGGATGCAAAAAGCATTCCGATAAGCAAATCCTTATCTAGCTTCATCTCTGATGGAAACAAGTTCCAGTTGCAATGACAGGCGCAGCATCTGTAATGGAGACGTACCCGGATAGCTGCCGCCTTCCAGGGAATCATAGCTGTTGGGAACCGGGGAGGCGCTGCCAGTCGTGGAGGAGGAAGTGTCGCCGCCTGACAGAAGCAAAGAAGAAGAGTGAAACACGTGGAGGATTCCAAAATGAAATCAAGAGCAAAGAGGCAAGTTAAAAAAGAAGTATGAGATCAATATGGTGAAACAAAAACCAGCAGGAATAATATAATAAAGACAACATGTAGAGATAAAGGTATAGAGAAAAAAGACAAAACGCAGAAAAGTAACAAAGAGAAGGGACAATATAATGAAGGAAAGGAGCTGTAAATCAAATTAAGAAGGAAGGAGGGCAAAGATTAAAATGAGAGTACACAGGGGGAATGGAAAAAAGACAAAACATTAAAAGAGAACAAAGAGAAGGATTTTGTTTGACCATGAAATGTGTTGAGCTTTAACTCCCTCGGGCCCCTCACAGAGAAAAGAAAGGAGGCAGAGCGACTGACTGAAAGAAAACATGAAAGCATGCACTTCAATCCGGAACAAGTGAGCGTGTATATGCTGCCTTGGCCTCCCAGCACAGAGAAGATGGAGCGCATGGAGGGAAAATATCGAGGAGGAAAACTGAATAAAAAGAAAAATATTTCGAGGACAAAACAAAATGTAAACATATTAGGACATATTAATACTTGAACCCAAGTTTCTCTGATCTTCAGCTTCTCTTTTACCCCTTATGAAAGTTTCCTTAAACCATCGTCAAGACTTAGGAGGGAAAACTGAAACACGTATTTAAAGTACAAACTTATACAGTTAAGCCCCTTATGTCATTATTTAGTCACTACAACTGGTAAATCAGAGTGTAAGCAGAACTACACTGTTTTAAACATTTCATTTAGACTAAGCCGGTTTAAACCAGTGACTGACCGGGGAGGAGAGTCAGTTTATTTACACGAGGAACAGCAAACCCTTTGTTAGATAACATCCATTTTTCTCATAGGGGGAAACTTGATGGTTAATTAGAAACAATTTAACATAACAGCTAACACACATTTTTTTTTTACAAATGTTGAGGATTTTTTTCTTTCAACTGCTCCAGCCGAGTGTTGCTAGAGTCTCGTACCAAATCAATACTGGCAGTGGGGCTGGATCAAACGGTCAACATTCGATATACTCTCAGGTACTGTGGGTAAACACTTCTATTTTCCTTTTAATATGTAAATATAAAGCTTTTGTTTTGTAGATTTAGTTTCTATTCTAAGTGGCTTTGTTTGGGTCCTCCTGGGTTTTAAAAATATCTGAGTGAATGATTCAGATTTGCAGTGAATTTCTCACTTTCATACTTCCAGCATCTTCATCTTTATTTACAGCAACTTCAGATTTTGCGAGGTCATAACGGAGTTGCTTTTTGCTTTGCTACTAACAACAGATTGTCATCAGCCAACATAAAAGGTCACTCGAACTTTAATATTCTGCCTCGTTAGAAGGAAATCTGATTTCTTATTGGCTTGTTTACGCTTCTTTTTCCTGTTGATGGTTAAAATGATATTTTCAAAACATGTGATTAGGAGGAAACAGCAAAACAAACTACCACACTTCTTCTTGTGGAGACAATGGAGAAACATTTGGAGAAAATTTGCATAAAGTCTAGTACAAAACCACATTGAATAATAATTATCTTAATTAAGTGGGGGAGCTCATTTAACGGCTTTAAACCTTGTCAGAAGTTGGACATCTCGACTAATATGAATGCAGCACTGTACCTGAACCCATCTTTGGCAACACTGAATTTGGAATATCGGTCTGGATTTATTGGATAATGTAACAGAAGTTGTGTTAACATGTGTAATATGTATTTTTATACGTCAGTCCAGTTTTATCAATGTTAAATTAACTTTGAAAGGATTTTGTAAATCACATGATGCCACTTTGAAAACTACTGCTCCAATCAATGGTTCCTATGAGTTTGTCACTGCAACAGAAATCCAACCACTGCTGTATGTCATCCCACAACCTCACGTCTGTCAATTCATCCTCAAAACCCAATAGATTACAAAAAAAAAAACTCAAAAGAATAAAATATCCTTAAAAATGATAACACAATACATACTTCCTTTAAACACAAGTCAAAATCTGACCAGGTTGTCCAGAAGGATTATTTGGACAGAATATTTGAATGAAGCCATTAATCCATGTGGGTCAAAGGGAGGGATCAACAGCAGCAAACCAACACACCGTGAGCCTCAGGCAGAGCTCTCATTGGACAGGACACGATCCAATTATCTTGCACTAAATCTGACCAGCGGACTACAGGATTATGTGCTCTGGAAGAGGAGGACGACACCAGGTCAGCTAAACCTTCCTCGTCTTACATCTCCGAGACTCATCTGACACATTTTCCTCCTCTTCCACTTCCGTTAGCTATGATAATATACAGATTGTAACGAGCTAAAGAAATCTTGTTTGGTGAGCACTAACCCAACTTGAGATATTTCTAACTATAACTCTTTCCGCTTTCCCCTTAAATTGGTGCCATCACAGATTACTGATAAACAAGACTCCATTCACACACCGTCTGCTAGATTCTGCACTGATCTGATTACCTTCACTCAGTGTAAAGAGGAAAGAAAGCTGCATGGAGTCAACATGATGCAACACCAGCTTGAATAATCAGCTCAGACTGAGAAACGCCCCTGACAACAAACACATCCTATGTCATTCTCTCAAAATGATTTTTACAACTGTGGCAGGGTAAGTCAGCATCTTTTAGGTAAAGAGAAGATTGTAATGTGTATATGACTCATGTCAGAAAATCCCATAAAAACAACACATTAGTTAACTCAGAAAATGAGTCCAAAAACAAGATTTTTTCAGATTTTTAAATTATGGTTTAGTAAACGTAGTCTCTATTCTGACATATTAATAAAATAAATCAATGGTTGGACTGCTATAAAATACTATTCTGTTTTGTTGCAATGGAAAAAAAACCCGTAGAAACGCAGTTCAAATGCCAAAACAATTAGCTTGATTGCGCAACAATTACTTATGTTTCTCAGAGAAACTTTGTCCTCTTTATGTATGATTATTTAAGATGGTTGAGATTTAAGATGGTCCTACCTGTCTGACAGTCTTAGTTTCACAGAATTTACAGTCTTAAAAGCGATGTACTGATCCCCATGGCAACATCAATTGCCACTTGAAACGCACATCTGATGGACATTTGATAATAGCAGCGTCTCTCATATCTGTTCACAAACTGAGATTCACATTAAGGTTTTTAGCGATTCAAATGGAGATAATGGACGGGCAGTTTCAGCCATCCCACCTTCGTTTTCCCAGAAATGACAAAGTCTGGTTGAGAAAATAATTAAACTATAGATGAATAATCAACCTTGAGTCTCCCTTGACAACACCGCTAAAATTACTGGGCTATTTATATCCCCTATAGTTAACGGTATTCCCTACTTATTTACTTTCACTTGTGTAGTTTGACTTTCAGTATTTACACCAGACTGAGGAGCCATTTCTTGTATCTGTGTCTCATGGTTTTCCCCCCCGCCCCAAACACACCTTTAGGAAAACAGCAGTAGGTTCAGAGTCTTTCAATTTCAATGAAGGTGATGACAGATTCTGATCAATCGCTTCACAGAAATCACACATCGTCTGAACATTTGTGATGCAAAACTGGTTTTTGTTTTTTTCCAGGCCGATGACTTAGGAGAAAATTTACTTTGAGGCCTTTCAAGATCTGGCAACAAAAGTGCATTTTAACAAGGAAAAAAGTCTAAGTACAACACCCATATCATGTTGTTGAGGATCTTGATTATTTCAGCATATATCAAGAATTTCTGCTCTGAAAATAAATAATTACAAGCTCAATAAAGTCAAAATGTTTTCCTTCTCATATTGAGTCTATCCTGCTTTACAACTACAAACCAATTGATTTTTTATTCTACATTTTTTATTAATATTCATGATCAACACAACTGCTATGGGACTCATTTTATGAAACAGCAATGCTCAGTCCAAAGATGGCCGCTCTTTCTAAAGAAAAATAAAAGACAATAAATAATATTTTGAGGGTTCAGAAGAAACAGAAGTTTTTATTCAAAACTGATATGTGGGAGATCTTCCTAATATCTCAACACTGAATTTAATCAGTGTGGTTTAAAGATATCAACACACGGCAGGGGTCACCAACTCCTGTCCTCGAGGTCTACCGCCCTGCAGGTTTTATGTTTCAAATCAACTGCTCAACAACAGACTGGTACAACAAGTTGAGCCATTTCATTCAAATCAGGTGTGTTGTAGCAGGGAAACATCTAAAATCTGCAGGACGGTAGCCCTCCAAGAGCAGACTAGGTGATCCCGGGCATACGGTATTTTTGCTTCAGCAGAAAAGGTGTTACTCAGAGCAACACTGGGGGGAATTAAGGAGATCGTGAGGGGTAAACAGAAAGCTAAAACAAGCCTTTCATTTTATTAAAAGATGTGTTAATGACTGGTAGAAATGGTAAGCACGCTCTTTAATGAGGAGCAGGAGAGTCAGCAGCAAACATGCATAGAGAGCCTTAGATCTGTCCACAGGGGAGCAGCTATATTTAAACACCTGTTCACCTCTGGCTGATGACACAGCTCCAGAGAGATCATCATAACCAGAACACTAAAGTGGTGCACGAGTGGAGGCGATGGCTAAAGAGCAGTACTGTGTCCTAGTAATAAACGTGTGTACATATGTAAAAGAAATAAATGTCTATTTAACAAATAGATAAAACTATAGATTATAAATTAATTCAGTTTAACACGTATGCAAAACAGTTATTCTCATTGTTACCAATTCAATTTTAATACAGAAAGTTGGTTTTTTTTGGTTTAATTTCCAACTCGAGGCAAAATAAAGTCCAAATCATCCCCCACAAACATAAACTAAAACTTTCTTTATATAGTACTTCGCAACAAACCTTTTCCCTTTGTTTCTAATAAATCTGTCCTCCACAACCAGGCTTATGTAAATCCTGCAAAATATGGCCAAGTCACATCTAATAATACTTCAGAATTTGCATTTCAAACACATAAGTGGCAGTGAACCACTAATGGTCTGCTGCTTCATTTTTTTTCCCAAGGCAATGACAGTATTCAAAGCAGATTCAATCAATCATAAATAAGCAAGGTTCTATTTTTTATTTTTTTTTGCCTTTGAAGATATCCCATTTACAAACAAATATAGATGTGCTGTACAAGACTATGGAAAACTGTTGAGCCATCACTTGCATTTTTTTTTCCTTTGCTTCCATGCAGCCAGGCTTTCCTGGAATCTTTTGAAGTGGTCATGAGCAATAGTTCTCCTGGCTTTCTAAGTTTTCCTTTGGACAAAAACTGGACTGAAAATCAGTGGCAACGGGTTTAATGGAGTGATGAATCCTCCACATTAATGAAGCAGTGTGAGTGTAGGATCATACAGAGAACAGAACAAAAAGGCAGCCAACATCCAAAGAAAGGCTTCGGAAGAGGCCTGAAAAACCATCCCTGAATAGAGTTCAGGCTGTGCTGAAGAATAACGCTGGCCATACCAAATATTAACTTCCAAGCTAGTTAGAGTTGTCTAAACTCTGTTTTTAACTTTTACATTGTCCTTGCACCTGTTTCAATAAAATGCTGCGCTCATTTCCTGTGTTCCTGGCAATATGTGAAGAAATGAGGAGTGAATCAAGACTTTTTGCACAGTGCTGTAAGTATCCAAAGTATTTATCCCCACTGCTGAACAATGCTGGGGGACAAAATAAATGTGTATATAAATAGGTCATAGTTGAAGCTTCCTGTTAAAACCTTCAGTAACAGTCCTTTAACAAAAGATATTTGTACAACATGAAAACAAAGGAAAAAGATCAAATCTTTCCATTTTAGAAGCAATGATCACCTTTTTTCCTGCTTGATAAAGAGCCATAAAATGTTAACATTTAACATAATAATCTGTGGTCATTTCCTATAGATCATCAAGTTGTGCAAAAAGAAAAAACATCTTACATCAATTATGATTCAGGACAGTTGGTTATGAGCTTAGGATGAGAAAGCATCTCATTCCAACTCATATCAGAGTTCTTTCAGTCCACTACTATCACCACTTCCGGAGCTGGAAGCCCAATAGGAATAAATACACAGTTTATTGATTTTTTTTCCTCCCATGAGCATGGATGACTGCAAGCGAGTGGAGAAAACACCACAGATGGACGACCATAGCCTACGCATTACCGAGAGAGAGAGAGAGAGAGAGAGAGAAAGAGAGAGAGGCAGCATGCAGGGACCTCTTCCTCTGCGTTACAACTGCCACAAGCAGAACTTGGCAAAAGCCTTCAAGCCAATCCAAACCAAACGCTAATCTACTTACCCGTCACCTTTTCAAGAAAGAAAATTTCATGCCAGAGGAACAACAGAACAAGGTGCAAACAGCACAAAGATTTCAAAGATGCAATCAATGTAAAGAATAAGCCGTGATGACTGTGTTGGGGGTTAAGTGGGGGTCACAACAGATGAGCTCTAGAAAGCTGTCGAGGAGGAAGGTAGACAGAGAGGGAGAAATCTGATTAGCCTATGTAAATAGGAGGTTTGTACAGATGATGAGTAGAGAACGGATGATTGGCTTGCAGAGCAGAAGTGATTATCAGACACAAGAGATGAGCAGCAGTCATCAAAAGTGACATTGCATGGGAAGACGAAGGTACCTATTGAAAGAGATGCAAACACTTCGGGGTATGGGAAGGTTTAGGAAAAATAGATGAGTTCATGGGGGGTGGAGAAAAGTGGCAACAACAGGGTTAAGGGGAAGTAAAAGCTAAAGCAGACCTGCTTCCTCATCCTCATCTTCCTCCTCATCGTCATCAGAGCTGGATGACGAGGGGGCTGCTGCCGGGCCTGAGGTGGTGGCAGAGGCTGAGCTAGCTCCACTATTAGCAACATATCCATACTGCATGCCTGTTGGAAGGGGTAGTGGGAAACGTTCATAAGAAAACTGTCAAATCTGGCAGATGGGGCCATAATGATTGGGCCGTGTGTGCGTGTTTAAGCAAAAGAAAAAACTAAACAAAATTAACAACAACAACAAGCCAACTTTGCTTATATAAGAAATAGCATAAAAATGAATACATTTCTGTCAAATTAAATTACAGGCTCAATCCATATGATGTAAGAAAACTGCTTATTTTCAATGTTGTGTACAGCTGCTTTCAAAGACGCATTATGAACAAGGAAAAAGCTGTCGGCTGACTAATCGCAGTGACTGGTGGGCCCCATTTTGTGAAACAGAGAACATTTAAAACCCGACAGAAGACAGCATTTATGAGTTTTCTATGGGTAAGATTTAAAAAGCCTTGAGCAAAAAACATTATTAGGTCAATATTTGGAATTTTCTGGTGTCAGCGAATGGGGGTAAAAGCCATAACTTGACTGGAATGTTGCTTATACTGGTTTTAAGCATAGTCTGATTAACATTCCAAAGGCCAACATGAAATAAACAAACAAATACAGATAATGAATAAAAGAATTCATATAATTTGTGCACAGAAGCCCCTTAACTATCCCTTGGGATGGATATGTTCAAGGTTGTGTGACTCATTTTGTCAGGCAGAGGTTATTGCCACCAAGTACAGGCTTTCCCACAACCGTTCAAGTTCAGAAACATTACCAAAATTCATCAAATCCCACAGTTCTTGTCAGTTGCTTGCAAAAATAATGAAACAGAGCGGATGCTGCTTTAGATGGACATATTACAGACAGAGAGAAAATTCTGCAGAAATGTTTCTGTGTTTATACTGCTGAGGTAATCCCCTCTTCATATAAACTGAAGCTGTGCATAATGGTTCTTGAAACTTAAACAATTATTAAAACTTAATATAGCAAGTGCAGGAGTTGTATGATACCAACTTGCTGCTCAGAGTAACAGAGAGGAATCCATGGATCACAGGCAAAAAATAAGCAGGCAGGAAGCTTCTAACCCCAACATTTGCATGAAGGCTCACAGCTGCACATTTGACAGTGTTTGTACAACAAAATACGTGTGCCAAGGCCCCAAAGTGCAGCTGTGAACATGTAAGTCCTTTCACATGCACAACTGAGTGACTAAATTTAAAATAATCAGATAGGGCTGAATCATAAGCAGACACCAGCACCGGAAAAATTCTAATCTGTAATCTTCACTTTGACTTTATGGCCAAACATCACTAAACATGAGCGTGTGCACTGATTTACACAGTGTCCTTTCTAATGGAAGCAAAATAAAAAAATAATAAAAAAATAATGTAATCCTTTGTCTCACAGGTTAACTGAACAAAGGCAGAATTTTAACCTCCACCACTGCACACATAGAGAAACATACAAACTTATATCTGTTTTTTCTCTCCCCCATTTAAAACTAAGTACATTGTAACTATCACCGTTACCTTGGTGGTGGCCGGGGGAAGACTGGGCTGAGGTGGAGGGAGTTCCTGAGGGCGGTCGGTCTCTTTCTGCACCACCACTGCTTGCCGTGACCCCACTGTAGCTGTGAGTTGCCTGGTGGGTTTGGTCATAGTGTTGCTGGACACTGTTTTGGGCTGCGGCACAAAAAGAACCAAAGAAAAAATATGTGATCTAACTGGGAGAGGGCTAAATCCAAGCCATTTTGAAGATGGAGGTTTGAATGTTGCTGTACTGGAACTAAAGTAGGAGAACAGCCACCGATAAACTGGCCAATGCTGACAACTTTCTTATTACTTATTTTTCAACAGAAAGAAAAATTAACACAGATAGTGACAATCAGAGACATCCTTGATGTTTCTAAGGAATAAAACAACAGAAAACCCCATTTCTAGTTGTTTGATCTACAAATTAAAAATGCTGATATCGAGCAGTCTCTGTATAACAGCAGATCTATACAATTCCAACAGAATCACAGTACATTTAGCACTTTCCAGGAACATCAATGGTGTAATTTTAAACTGATTTCCATTTTTAGCAAGCAGCACATCAACATTGAACAATCAATCACACATACCGGTGCTTCCTTGACCATTGACCGTTGGTGCCGTTTGCCCGTGAGAACCCACTCCATAGCTTGGCTGCACAGCTGTTGTGGAGGGTGGAGGTACAGCACTGAACTGATGCAAGGGTGCACCCATTTGGGTGGGCATAGCTCCAGGTGAAGAGGTGTTCTGGGAGGAACTCAGGGTACCATACTGGCTACTTCCTGGAGGAGATGGATATGAAACAATTGGGTAGAGGGGAGCGCCAGGTCCGCCTGGTGGTGCTGGAACCAAACTGGGGTGCTGCTGATGGTGCTGTGCTGGGGATGCTTGGTATGACTGCTGTCTATAATAGGATCCCGTAGTGGCATAGGGTGGCTGCCGCTGCTGCTGGAATGGCTGTTGGCTGTACTGGGCATTAGTCGGTGGAGGTGCTGTAGACGGGAGGATGGCATAAGGTTGAGATGGAGGGGCAGAACCTGGGGGAGTGCTGTATGGAGATGGTGCTACATGATGCTGAGGAAGGTGCTGTTGCTGCTGCTGCTGCTGGTTGTTCTGGTAATAGTTAGCACTTTGGGCACTGTCTGTGATTGGTGCTTTGCTGGGAGCAGAGGTGGAATGAGCAGGGATGGTGGGGTAGCTCTGCTGTTGAAGTGGGGCTCCATAGTAGCCTGCAGGTGGATACATGGATGGGTAGGTCTGCAGTGGACCTGTGAAAAAGCGTTAACAAAGCTTAAAATAAAGAAAATACGCATCTACCTTATCTGTCCAAATTTAAGTAAAAATGTATACATAAAACCTTATTAATAAAATACTGTATAGTTTTTTCATGAGCTGCAAAGAAAAGCTTCATCAACAGTACTAACATTTTTAATAAAAGTACACGATGCCAATGAAAATTGGGTTAAATTGATCGGTTATTTATTTTGCTTTACTTTCCTTGTAAGTATGAAATGAGGGTGCGCAATCTATCACACCACTTGCTAACACTTAGCTAACTTAAAAGCTTGTGTTAGCCGTTATCCGCACTGGTTTGCGTTAGCTTGATAGTTAGCTAGCGTTAGCATCTGACGGGTCTTAGCTTTAACTGAAACCCTGAGTTTTTCTCGAATTTACTTGTCATCCTCTTTTCCGTGTCACCTCATTGTGGTAACTAATGACAACCAGTAAAAGAAAAATGCTCCTTAAAAAAAATACAAAAAGTCTAAGCAAATGACACTACCATCACGGAGTTACAGCATGCTAATGCCAGCGGGCTGGCTGATCACATCATCCGGCCTGCGTTACCATTTTGATAGGGGGGCGCAGCTCCTCCGTTCGGTGTTGAGTTCTGGTTGTAGCTGACGGAGCTGTTGAGGTTTGTGAAACCCGGCGCAGACATCGCTCGGTCTCCCCGTCCTTATGCACACAGATACACGGGTGAGTACATACACATCAGCAGCGACTTCCAAACCCTGGTTCTCCACGCCTGAAAGGCGTTAAAGAGGCTGCTGGTGGTCGGTGAAGACCCGGGCAGCCTGTGGCCAGGTCCACTCGGCTGTGAGCTGAAACCTCCAGTCGGGATGTTGAGGAGCTTAGCTAACACCTGATTGTGCTCGCATCACTCCCTCTTGTGGAGTTGCTAAGCAACTGTGTCATCTGCAGTATATTTTGTTTAGACGATATTATAAAAATCATAGGAACATATTCAGAGAAATTACTTAAGCAAAAGTAATAATCAAATAAAAATAGAGCAATTTAAAAAAAACACTACAATGCTTTATCCCCCCCAAAAAATCCCACATCTTTCCTTTCTCTTACATTTGATGGTTTTAATGTCTTTTTTTCCATGTAGAAACTCTGTTTCAGTCTATAAATAGTCATGCCCCTACTAATTTTTCCAATAAACATGTTAATAACCTGTACTTTTATCTGAAAATGATCCCAGCAGGAAGCTCATACTAACTAACTAAAAGACTTTCTTCATCCTTCGCACAAGACTCCGATCCATACGGACTTAGACTTTACTGTACATCTCTGGGTAGTTTTCATATGCTTTCATACAGACACGGTGTTAGATTAACATATTCTTGCATTCCTGCACTTTCAACAACCCATATTTTAAGCATTTAGAAGGCTTGAAGTCTCAAAATGCTCTTCATATCTATAGTTTTACTTAAAAAATTGAATTACTGTTACATGTTCAAATATCTATGTTCAGAGTTCAGAGAAAGAAAAACGCTAATAAACTGGAACAGAACTTTTATTACTGATTAAATGTTCATGATATTCACATCATAAAATACATTGATCCAGTAAATATATTCTCATATTTTTCAATAAAAATGTATTAAAAGCTTTCATTAGTTAATAAGATGACTGTTTTGGGGGACTTTCTCAAAGTGTACATGGCTTCACTCTCAAAAATCTACTGAGACAATCAGAACTTTAAAATTTGCCACGTATTTTTCATTGATATTTGGTCGATAATTTCATCGATTTATAGTCAAGGACGAACCCCATTTTTACATTTCTGAAGTCCACTTGTTGTGCTGCTAAACATCCTGAGGGATTCTAGGACGGCTGCCGGTACACTCGCATTCCTCTTTGTGACGAACGTCGGATGTAGTCTCGCTCTCAGCATGATTTTTGGTCTGACAGGTGGGACAACAAGCGGTGTGTCCGTCCTGTCTGCAGCTGGGACAGGACAGCACCAGCTGGCAGCAGAGCTGGGTGGTACAGAGCTCATACTGATCCCATGGGCAGCCGCAGTATCTGCAATCTGAACACAGACTCTAAATCATCTACCAACACTAGAGCTTTAAGATGCACGAAAAGGTGGTTATACAAATACTGACCTGAAATCACGTCTTTGTTCGAGGAGATGGCATAGCGTTCATCAAACACAAAAAGTTTCCCACGATAGAAACCCTCTGGGAATTGCTCCAGGTACTTATGAATTCCACCTTTCAGCTGGTAAATCTCTTTGCACACATCCTGCAGGTAAAGCAGGAAATTCACCGGATAAATGTTAAATGTTGCCAACTTGTCTCATTTTTAGTGAATTATGGCTCAACAGCGTTTCTTGTGGCAAATCATGAGCCTGAAACTTCTGATTTACATGTATGTATGTATGTAAGACTTTACCGAGACGTTCCCCCATACAGTATATTTCACATGAATCAGCTTACTTTAGAGCGCAGGTAGGCAGAACCGCGCTCACAACGGATCCCTCCTGTGCAGTACATGAGGACTTTCTTGTCTCTGAACAGTTCCAGGTTCTGGTCAATGTAGTCTGGGAAATAACTGAACTTACGGATGTTTGGGGCCAAACATCGAGTAAACTGGCCCTGAGCAAAAAAAAAGAAGTCTTATTTTAGCCAGTTTTTAGCATAATAAGATATTATCCTTGATGCAGTTTGATGCAGGTATGTTGACTGGTGCTGACAACTCACAAACTATTTATTTATTTCTGTTTTATTCAGAGTATTCTCCTGTGATTCACCTGACAAATGACTCATTAAATGTTTGCTAAACACAACATAAAAGCCTTGGATGTTGACCCAGCCTCTAAACTCTCCAGCTCCTGATCAAATCAAGCACCCCCAGAACAAACCTAAAGGATGCCCCCCCCAATCCAATTTCATTGGATTAAATAACCTTAAAGAATTGTAAAATATTTGAATGGACTTGAATTTGTTTTGGTGAAATTGGTGATATATAAATAGACTGAACTTAATATAGATTAAATTACCACTTACAATTTTACTCTCATAAAAGTTGCGGCAGTCCAGGAGGATGGTGTCAGAACATAAATCCCCTTTAGCCAAAAGAGCCTCCACTTCTTTGTGGAACTCATCAGGCTCCAGGTGAACACCTGAGGGTCCAGACAGACATATCACTGACACGATAATGTGAAACCACACAAAATAAAAGATTCACGACACCAAAAGCAGATGGTATTAGAAGAAAATAAAACTGTATTGTTATAATCATTTTTCGGCATCACTGTTGCAGCATATTTTACGTTTCTCACACTGTGTCTGCATATTATCAGTAGTTGCACAAAGAACTTTCTATTGTGAATGATACATGAAGAATTTTTCCCTTCTCAGGAGATGCTGAAATGAAGTTTCACGGATCATGCGATGCTGAAAGGACCTTGCAAAGATAACAGTTTTAATACTACTGTCAGACATTTGTTTCTTCAGTTCGCATCTTGTCTCTGTACGGTTACGAGCTCCTTGCAAGTAAAACTTTCACAACCAAGATTCCGCTGGTCTGTCGTTCCTGATATTTTTACAATCTTTGAGTGATTTTTTTTTTTTTTATCTAACAGATGGTGACTTAAAGAAGAATAACTGGAGCAGCCATTTGGTATGTTGATAATTTACACAAAAAAAAAGTTTAAAGCAGCTGTAGGTGTTATTCAAAATAACCAATATTATGTAGTGTGGAAGCAGTAGAATTAGAGCAATGCCGGTTGCACACAAACAGTACCTGCCAGCTGGTAAGGAATAACATCAGGATCCACTCCCATTGGGACAATCTCCTTAAAGACCCCGACCTTCAAGTCTGTGAAACACTCAGCACCACCATCACTGGTCTGAAAACACACACACACACACACACAAACAAGAAAAGGTTAAAGAAAAACAATAGTGATTATTCCAAGGTGTGTTTTAGAAAACAGAGGCAGAGTGATCAAGCTGTGCCAGACTGAATGCTAACCAAGGTCATCCTCATTGAGTGCTGTGTAGAAACATAATGCAGAGATCTGACACTGACATTGTGCAACATGCATTTTCTTCTTCTGATTATGACCTTAAAATCCTCTTTATCCATCTTGAAGAGAGGATGTGACAGCATTGCATCAATGTAAATATCAGTTGCCACGTTGGTGCCACCGACTGTCCCGTTAATGCCTTCTGCTGCCACCCTCACCTAAAGAAAAATAATATGCAAATACAGTTAATTATATTTTCCATTGTAAATTTTCAAACCCTCTTCTGTTCAATATAATAACATTTTGCAGTCTTGTAGTTGGAGTCCACACAGGAAAGTTAATTGACCTTGCCAGTTAAGTGAAGCCTCTCACACAAAGCTCTCTGCCAATCACAGATGACATGTGGATCCTCCACTTGACAGTAGCAGTAGTAGAGAAGAACCTTTCCTGACCCGCTACATGAAAAAAAGGCAAACATTCAGGTCTATTATTAGAAACCAGAAGGATTCTACAAATCAGACTGAACCTAAAAATATAAAAAAGATATGGGTAGCATCACAACTGCAACAGACAGGATAATCTCATCTTTTGTGTTTACTTTTTAAGTTGTTCCTCAGAGACATGGCTGATGTCAGGGGTCCATCCAGAAATGTTCACCGCTTCTGCTTTGTGCCCGTTTGGCTGCTGTGTTTCAGTTCCTTTTTCCAGTTGGCTTAACAAATGTTGGTACGTGGCCAGTGTGAGCTCGTGTATTTCAGTATCATGAGTTCTGGCCACATGTTTGTGAACTGAAGAGTGCTCGGTGAAGGTCTGGCCACAGCAGTGCCAAGATGCGCTTCCTTCTTCATGATGGTTGTCCATCTTGGATGCCACAAAGGCAGCAAATGACTGAAAGTGAAATATTGTGAGGTTAACATGTTTCAGGAAATAATTTTTCAGTGCACAGATTAAATTCCTCCCCTTTGCTTGATGTTTTATGAAAATAAAACGAAAGTTTCTTTAATGGTAACCAACTTGTCAGTCTGATTAAAAAAGGCCAAATCAAATTGCCTCAGCCATTGTTTTCTCACCTTCCTCCTGCAGAAACTGTAGTATCTTCTTTGTGAGGCACATAGTTGCTTCTCTTGTTTTAATCCATTATTGTTTGAAGTGTCAACTTCCCAGTTTATCAATTCTGAGCAGGTTGTTTCTTCATCAGCCATTGTGCTATAAAGACTTTAACCATAAAAACTTGACAGCAATTAAAATACGAAACCTTGTCAAATGCAGTACTTTGGTATTTAGACTTTTTTTTATCCAAGCATTTTAAAATGATGGACGACGCTTGCCTTACGTTGAATTTAAACTCTCAAAATTGAAAAATAACATATTTATGTGAACATACGTGTGGTGAAGCCGCTAACACAGGAAAGAAAAGACCGCGCACCTTCCGGTTGACACCTGACTGCCCCGGATGTGCCTCACTTGAATCAGACCGCTGTTATTTTTCTGCTGTAGAAGCGGTAGCGGTCTAGCTGAATGAATTAGTAGGTAACTCGTAGAACGGACTTATTCTTTTGTTTTATAATAACCTTTTGTGTGTGGGTATTTTGCGTGCGTAAAAAAAGCGGAGTAAAATGTCCAGGAGACGACACAGCGACGAGAATGACGGTAAGTTGGTGGACGTTCAGTGCATGTGTTATACAGACATTAGGCTAACTAGTGGTGGGTAGCTAATGCTAACTTGTTTTCTCTTTTATTAAATATTAAACGATACCATGTTTGGTTTTTATTTGGTCCACTAAAAAATGTATCCCATCAAGTATCGGTTTATTTCTCATAACTTTTTAATGACGTGGGGATTTGAAGATTGGCCGTTGAGAATGAGCCGCGGCAGAATTAACGGTTGCGTATGGCGTTAGCTGCGTGATGGCTAACGTTCACCAAATGATGTAGAGCCCTAATCTGGGGACGTAACCAAGTATTTCAAACGTGCATACAATTTTTTTGTTAACCTGTGACGTGGATCTGATTTAAAATGTATAACACCTGAGTCAAAAATTCACATTCCCATTGGTTGTGAACAGCAATGTCACCAATGTTGGCCATAATTATGTCTAACGTCTTTAATGTTACTCTATAGTCATTGAATATACTATCTTTTAAAGCATGTTGATTCCTTATCTTTTCTTAGATTAGCATTGTTAAAGTGATTCAGTAGATTGCAAGTAGTTCGGACAATATAGTAATGACCATAATTACATTAGTTTGGCAAGACTAAAATCATTTTTGGACATCAGTGTATAGGAAAAAAGTAACAATTATGACTGGACTGAAAATCTTTTTTGGATAAAATGAATTGTCACTGCACACGGATCCCGACGTAAATTAACCTTCTGTAATCTGTAAATTGTTCTGTCAAAATATGAATAACAACCTTTAGACATATTTCACACATTAAAAGAATTCTAAACTAGCCAAGATAAAGTGAAGTGACAGCTTGCTTTACCCATATTGTTTGTTTATTTGTAAGCTTTGACTGGTGACAATGCTGACATTGTGTGGAGGAAAACGAGTAGAATAAATCAGGTGCACAACATCTGTCTCTGAGGTCACTGTAGTGCCTTTTAGGAAGACTGGAAGATGTGGTTCGAGGTGTGGTAACGTTTGGACATCTGTGGAGGCATCATTTGGGATAAGATCTCGCCTAAGGTGAAGAAGAGACTCTGGAGATTTTTGATGCATTCGCAGCTTTTTAATCTCCTAATCCTAAAACCTGAATACTCTTTAAAAACAGCCTGAGAGCTCTTCTGAAAAAGCTGGACAGAATCATCATTGAATTGTTAGGTTTTTTTCAGCTTGTTAAAAAAAACATAGAAATACAAAATAAAAGACACCTGGTTTCTTTAGTAAATAAGTGCTTTCGGCCTCATGTCAATCAGTATTTAAAGAAGTTATTGTCTTTAAAATGTCATTGTATCAAGCTCGGGTTGTATTTGACTAGAAAGGGAACAACACACAAATGAAAGGCAAATATGCAAACACACGTTATAAACGTCTCCAGTATGCATGTTTTCCCCACATGAGGCCACATACATTCAGCTTTGCAGACACTAAGGATAGTATGCTTAATTGATCCTTAACTCTTGGATGTGTAAACATGCATCTTCAGGTCTGCTTTATCAGTGTTAAATCCTGGTTGTTTCAGGATTAAAAAGATTGATGTCAACTGTCTGTTTGGAAAAAAGAATGGGCTCGGTGTCAGTTTTCTATATGTAATATTTATATACTTGAGATGAGTTAATTAATTTGCACTTATTGTCTTCTTTACTTTCGCAGGAGGTCAAGCTCATAAAAGGAGGAGAACTTCTGAGCCCATTGAGATTGAGGACCGTCTCGAGTCGCTGATATGTCGCGTGGGGGAAAAAGTACGGAGATTGCACAGAAAGAAACGCGTCTTTTTAGTTTGAGCAGCTTCAGTGTCTGTCCCACTTCACTTAAGATAAATTTAAGAACTTTTTGCTTTGGTGGCAGCAGTAGCAAGACTTGATACTTCCCTAAACATTTATTTTTTCAGTTTAATTGGTTTTGAAATATTAGAAATGTTTGCTTTTTCTTCATTTTCTATTTCTTTTACAGAGTACATCGTCCCTCGAGAGCAACTTGGAGGGCCTTGCAGGTGTCTTAGAGGCAGATCTTCCAAATTACAAAAACAAAATCCTGCGTATTTTATGTGCTGTGTAAGTTCTTACTGATTTTAAAAAGAGCTAAGAGTCTTTTGGAAGGCAGTTCTTATTGAAGTGTTTTTTTCTGTCCGTTTGGCAGCGCTCGCCTCCTGCCTGAGAAGCTGACTGTCTACACGACTTTAGTCGGCCTTCTCAATGCCAGGAACTACAACTTCGGGGGCGAGTTTGTGGAGGCCATGATCAGGCAACTGAAGGAGACCCTGAAAAACAACTTGTACATTGAAGCCGTTTACCTGGTATGTTGTTTTTATTTCTTTTTTTATTTCATTATTCATTAGTTAAAAAAAAAAAAATATTCTTTTTCTCTTCAGGTGCGTTTTCTGTCTGACTTGGTCAACTGCCATGTGATTGCTGCTCCTTCTATGGTGGCCATGTTTGAAAATTTTGTCAGTGTTACTCAGGAGGAGGATGTGCCACAGGTAGATGGACAATAAATATCGAGTTTAAAAAAAATTAATATTTATATGTTGCATGTTTCGGGCAGATACGGTAATTAAAAGAAGCATTGACTCCATGCATGAATTCATTTGGCGTTATCATTTTGTTTTAATACTCTGATAAAAATGTAATGTATTTGGTCATAATGCTTTCTGTTTACTTCAGCAAAACTTCTGTCCCTTTTTTTTTTTTTTTTCATAAAATTTTGTTTGTTTTGTTTGTGGTAAGCATAGTCATTGAATGTGTACTAATTTTTGTCCAGTGCATGTGTGGGTAAAAGCCTCAGTTGTCACACCAACACAGTTAAGATTTTATTAAAAATGTTTAAATGTGATTATTTTTGGGGTCTCCGTGATTTTCAGTGACACGTTGACATACCTGTGTGCATTATAAGGTGTAACTGGTCTCGTTTGCATCCTTCAGGTTCGGTCGGACTGGTTTGTGTATGTTGTTCTGTCCTGTCTGCCCTGGGTCGGTAAGGAGCTTTATGAGAAGAAGGATGTAGAGATGGACCGACTCCTCAGCCAAGTCGAAGGCTACCTCAAGTGAGATGATTGTTGATATTTATCCTTGCTGGATTGTTGCTCAGCTGTTAGAGCTTTTGACTGTTTTACTTTTTTTTTTCTTTTTTTAAAATTTTATATCTCTTTTTTTAAATTTTCCAGTTAATTTCTCTGCACTCTGTCATCCTCATTTTACAGGAGGAGAGTAAAGACTCATGTCCCCATGCTGCAGGTGTGGACTGCAGAGAAACCCCATCCACAGGAAGAGGTGAGAGTCCTGCAATCAGTTTCAGATCTAGTGGGTTTCCCACCACCTTGTTTTCTTAAACCATGTACACATTCTCATCTGTTCAATGTTAGTCAATCCTGGTATCTATAATCATGGCTACTAATAGTTCTACTACAGACAGTGAGACACTGACAAACATCACGTTTTTGTTTGCCATGCCAGCAAATAATCAAGGACAAATTTCTGGCAGTGATAGGAAATTAGGACATCCTACATCTTTTGACTATCCAATGACAGAAAAACATGTTGTTCAAAGACAAGCTTTTGTTGTGTAAAAAACATTTTCACCTCAACAGAAGGTGGAAGCAGGGCAAGCTGAATGTAACTTGGGGGTTTAAAACGGCTTTCATACTGTGTGGCCTGCAGTAAACAAATACGAAAACTGTGTCTCGCTGTCTTCATAGAAACCGTTCTGTATCATCAGAGTTATTTCAGCAATCATAGCCAAATGTTCAGTTGTAGCACATATCTGTGATGGGTTAACCAACAGAAAAAATAACCATTGTTGCTGTCTTTTGTTTTTAAAGCCTCCGATGTCTTCATGTTTTCTTAAGCCTACAAAAACGTGAGGCAGCAGTGAGGCTGCTGAATAGTGCCCGCCTCCCCTCTCTTCCCCCCCTCCCACGGACAATAAACCATACCCCACACAAATAACTGTCAACTGGACTTTTGCATTGCTGCACGGATCACTCTAAACTCATCTTCTGACAATATATTCCATGTTCTGTTGTTCCATCAACTATTACAATCGGACTTTACTCCATACACTATGCAGGGTTTATGTTAGGATGTTGAGGTGCTCTTACGCAATCGTTGTTATTTATATGACAATGACAATAAAGCAAATGATTGAAGAGACTTTTTTTCCTTTTTTAAAATCACTTTGTCTCTTCGTTTTAGTACCTAGACTGTCTGTGGGCTCAGATTCAGAAGCTGAAGAAAGACCGTTGGCAGGAGCGCCACATCCTTCGCCCATACATCGCATTCGATAGCGTGCTCTGTGAGGCGCTGCAGCACAACCTGCCCCCTTTTACCCCCCCGGGTCACATGCCCGACGCTCAGTATCCCATGCCCCGGGTCATCTTCCGTATGTTTGATTACACCGATGCCCCAGAGGTTAGTTTGTTTGTCTTCATGTTTGTTGCAACATTTTCCTGCTCTAACCGGCTCCTGAAAACAAAGCCAAATTTAAAGCTCCACAGTAAGCCACTTATCATATTTTTGTGAAACATTTTTATTGATGCTGTCAAGTTGTTTTCTTTGTTGTTGTCTCTAGGGTCCTGTTATGCCTGGCAGCCATTCTGTGGAGAGATTTGTCATAGAAGAAAACCTGCAATGTATCATCAAAACTCACTGGAGAGAAAGGAAGACATGGTGGGTGCCGACCCTGATCTTAGATTTGTTGTTGGGCTTGTTTGAAAGAATGAATGAGTCACTGAGCTGCAGCTCAGAAGTTTAAATTGGTGGCTTTTCTTTTCTACCTTTTTAGTGCTGCACAGTTACTCAGCTATCCAGGAAAAAACAAAATCCCGCTCAACTATCACATTGTGGAGGTATATCTTTATTTTTCTTTTATTGAAGCAAAAAGTAACATTTGTCTTAACAAAATGTGCTGGTTTAATGTCCTGCAGGTGATTTTTGGAGAACTTTTCCACCTGCCCTCACCGCCACACATCGACGTCATGTACACTGCACTGCTCATCGAACTCTGCAAACTGCAGCCGGGGTCGCTGCCCCAAGTCGTATCCTTGAATAATCCTGTCACTACTAACATTTTTTAACTTGTTCTTAAAATATTGTGGGCTAAAAAAAAATTTTTTTTACAAAAACACAGAATGAAGACACCCGAGACCACCATGCTGTATGTGCTGTGCTGTATGTTGGTCCATGATTCGGTTATGTTACGAAATGATTTTGTTATTTGAAGTTGTGATAACACCTCGGCATACAACTCCTTGTATCTATCTGGGTTTTTATCCCTAGGTGTCGTCCCTTCTGTGTTTGTTTCCTGCTTCTTAGTTTACACCTGCAGGACTCTGCATTGCAAAAACATGCTCTAATGTCTCATTCTGAACCAACAAAGATCTTTTTTTCCCTGAATTTTCATTGAATAGCACACTTTATTCAGTTTACGGGTCTCTGCAAAGAGAGATATTGTCTGTTTGTGTAGTCTGGCTCGTTTTATGAAAGATGGATGGATAATCTCCAGTCACCTCTATAGATGAGATACATTTGGCTTCATTCCTCAGTCCCGATATTTTTATTTTCACTATTTAGTATAAAATGATGATGATGAAAAAAATAATTAAAACAATTTATATCATGTTATTTTATGATAAACTAAAGATGTTTGCATGCCAATGATTAAGGTATAGGAAAAGCTTAATTGATTTGAAAAATACATTAAACATGTTATGAGTTTTCTGGCTTTTTCCTCTTTTTTTTTTTTTTTTCTTTTTCTTACTGCCTGGAAACACTGTTTTCTTTTAAACGTAGCACAAAATGTTTGAAAAATTTGCAGAGAAACATCGGTTGGTAATTCAGTGAAAACAGCTTTGATAACTAAATGATTTAAATTGTTTCAGCTGTGTAACTAGCTCTCTTTCAATTACAGCTTTTTATTGCAGTCGATTTTTTTTGCATCTCCGGCTTTTATTATCCCGATTAGCCAACCTGTAACAATCTGATAATGCTGATTAATGGATAGTAGCTCAATTTTTGTTTTTATTTAAAATATTTTTTGTTAATTTTGATAGAAATTTTGAGATGGAAACCATCCTGTTGTGCCGTTGTTTGTATTTGCTGCAGCAGAAACAGATTTTATTTTACTTTTTTACCTTAACATCTGGCTGACAGTTGGCCCAAGCCACAGAGATGCTTTACATGAGACTGGACACCATGAACACCACCTGCGTAGACAAGTAACATGTCACAGCATTTTCATTTGAAGTGTTTCCTGTCCGTCGTGTAAGGCTGTAACCTGGTCCTTTCTTTGTTTCACAGATTTGTCAACTGGTTTGCTCATCATTTAAGTAACTTCCAGTTTCGATGGAGCTGGGATGACTGGTGGGTGATTTGTTCAACGGGAACAAATAAAGTATTTTCTCTTTTACATAAAGTGTCATAACAAACCCATCTCCTCTGTGAAGGGCTGACTGTTTGACCGTGGATTTAGAGAAGCCCAAGCCCAAGTTTGTAAAAGAGGTTCTGGAGAAAAGTATGAGGTAAGAAAACATCATTCATGCTTTTTATCTTAAAAAAAAGAAAGAAAGAAAGATGTCAAGTTTTAGTATTTTGTGTTGAATTGTTTTTCC
This sequence comes from Atherinosoma microstoma, assembly GCA_037177055.1. Lineage (NCBI taxonomy): Eukaryota > Metazoa > Chordata > Actinopteri > Atheriniformes > Atherinidae > Atherinosoma > Atherinosoma microstoma. The sequence goes on along the minus strand of JBBBVU010000007.1, from coordinate 8,053,618 downwards.
TGTCAAATTAAACAATGTATCCGTTTTGCTGCAGACTTTCATATCATCAGAGGATAGTGGACATCGTCCCCCCAACTTTCTCAGCCCTCATCCCGGCTGAACCCCTCTTTTCTTTCAAATACATGGATGAGAGCGCTTGTAAGAATCTTTTCCTCCTAAAACATTAATTGTGAAATGGAGCATATATTTTGTTTGTGTCCGGATGGCTGATTTTGTAAACAAGACCAAATACAAAGTATCTCTGCTCCCGTACAGCTTCCCTGCCAGGCTACGCAATGTCCATTACCGTCGGAAACGCCATCAAGAACCGAGCTACTAATGAAGAAATCCTCAACATCCTCAAAGAAGTTCCCAACCCCAACCAGGAAGATGATGATGGTTTGTTCATTTTATTTTGAGAAAATAAAAGTAGAATTTCTAACATCTTGAGCATTTTTAGATAATCCAAGTTTTTCACCCTGCTTGGGTCCTTTTTTTGTTTGTTTTTTAATTTCCTTTCACCTTCTGATTTAATTTCTTTTCTATTGCTGCAGACGAAGGAGAGAGCTTCAACCCTCTGAAGATCGAGGTCTTCCTGCAGACTTTGCTCCATCTGGCAGCTAAATCCTTCAGCCACTCCTTTAGCGCCCTCGGCAAGTAAGTCTGGCTGCAAGGAAAACGCTGTCATCTTGCTTTAAAGCATCAGGTTAAAACTCTGCTTGTAATTCTGGTATGAAGTGGATTCATGTGAGATTTAAATCTTGTCTGCCATTTAAAGAAAAAGCAGGGGGGGGGGGGCTTGAAGAATCTATTATATAAAAATTTATGAAAGTTTTCAAGA
>JBBBVU010000007.1:8038656-8052698 GCA_037177055.1 Atherinosoma microstoma | reverse complement strand
GATCTTATATAGGGTAGAAAATCCAGAATTTTAAAATGTAAAGTATGGAGTGCCACAAAAAAATTATACATCTGTGAAAAAATATAAATTAAAAAATACGAAATAAAGAAAAAAGAACACATGCAGAAAAATGGATTAAGGAAAATAGAAATGATGAATAAATACAAAGGCCAGTGACAACACAAGATAAGAATAAACATATATAATCTTATTTTTGTACTGATAAAAAGCAACAGTTTCTCTGCAGTATATAAGAATGTACTGTTACCCTACTGACTTTCACTTATTTATTTTATTTTGGTGTAATTTTTTCTGTTTTCTGTAGATTTACAGATCTGTTTACTTAAGTTTTAGTCCAGTTTTCTTCAAGATTTAATAATTTATATATTTTTTTAATTCCTTCCAACTTGTTAAAATCCCTGTAAAGCAATATATCAACCAACATACTGTCAGCAGATCAAAGTTTTTGTGTTAGTTACTTGAGGGTTGATGTGCGTAATTCATTCAGATTCACACGCTTACAGCCACAAGTCTGACAGCCAATGAATGAATCCAAACCTGCTGAACTCACCTTCATCTGATGCTTCCAGGTTCCATGAGATCCTGAAAGCGCTGACAGAGAGTGATGAGGGGAAGCTGCACATCCTTAAAGTGGTGTATGAAGTGTGGAGGAACCACCCGCAGGTACAAAGCCCACAAACACAGTCACTGTGTGGATGTGCTTTTCAGATATTGTAGCCAGATTTTCAGTTAACTGTTAATAATATTTAACATATGGTATTGCTACGTTCCAGATGATCGCAGTGCTGGTGGATAAAATGGTCCGGACACAGATTGTGGACTGTGCTGCTGTCGCTAACTGGCTCTTCTCTCAGGACATGGCCCACGAGTTCACCAGGTGAGATGCGAAGCCTCAGCTGAACACGTCAGCGCTCCACAGCTTCGGTGAAAACTAAACACCTGTTTTAATCTCCTAGACTTTTCATCTGGGAGATTCTGCACTCGACCATCCGAAAGATGAACAAACACGTGCAGAAGATCCAGAAGGAGCTGGAGGAGTCCAAAGACAAACTGGAGAAACAGCAGCACAAGAGGGTGACGTTTTGTTGATCTTTAACAATTCTGGGAAAGTATCTAAAGAGCTTGTTGACGTTCATTTAAATTGTTGCTGCATGTGTTGGTACGCTCACAGAGGGACAGCGGCGATGATGAGGACATGGAGAAGAACAGCGAAGACGAGGAGGGCCAGCTAGAGGAGCAGATTGAGAGGCTGCAGGAGAAGGTGGAGTCGGCTCAGAGCGAACAGAAAAACCTCTTCCTCGTCATCTTCCAGGTACCAACCGTGTATTCAGCTCTTGATACACTGTAGTGGATTAGTGGCCGCTTGTAAAAGGCTATACAAGCAGATCACTCACATTTAGATCAGATGTCCTTGTTTTCTGGTATAGATGCACTTCTCTGCCACAGTTGTCCTTCACGTCTGAAGCTCTGACTGCTGGTGACCTCACACATGCAGCAAAATCTTCATCAAAAAGCCAAAGTTTTATTTCAACATGATTTAAAAAAATTAAGATTGTTGGGGGAAAACATGAAAATCTTAAGATTGAAAATGGACTCAGTAGTTTAAAAACAGGAAGAAATCATAGAATCATCTGGTGTGATTACATTGTGATGTTGAGAAAATGCAATACAAATCAGAAGAGAAGAGTGTAATATAATAACAGCCCCATTAAAAGATAAGTTTGGTTGAAAATCAAAGCTTTCTCATTTAAGATGAGTACAAAATATCACAAAAGCCCTGTTCATATTAACTACAGGAAGTGTATATCTGTGTTTTTCCTCCCTCAGCGTTTCATCATGTTGTTGACGGAGCATCTGGTTCGCTGTGAAACGGGCAGCGTGGACATCAGCACGCCTTGGTACAAAAACTGCATCGAGCGACTGCAGCAGGTCTTCCTCGCGGTAAACACAGTGCACACACACACACACACGAATTGTTGTTAGCCAGTGTACACTCATCATGCGCCTCATCCTGCAGCATCACGTGACCATCCAGCAGTATATGGGAACCCTGGAGAACCTGCTGTTCACGGCCGAGCTGGACCACCACATCCTGGCTGTCTACCAGCAGTTCTGCGCCCTGCAGCTCTGAGAAACACCCGTCTGCTGAAATGCGTACTTGATGTGATAAACCGACACACTAGAAAACTACCAGCTCTTGTATCAAGAATCTATTTACAGATCTTTTTTTTTTTTCCAGCTGTTTTGTGTTCGGTGCCAATAATGTCAGTTATGTGCAGAAACAACCAGGGACGTCTTTCTAAATAGGAATTCAAGCAAGAATCCTTCATTAGTTTACTGTAGTGGTCCTTTTTATATTTTGTTGTTTTGTTTTTTTTTCTTTAATGCTTCGTTTTGAGTTTAGATTTTTACCTCCTGCTCGTATTCTTAAGAACGGATCTTTTTAACACTGGACGAGCTGTCCGAGTCCACAGGAAGCCGGAGGAGAGTTAACAGGAGGAAACTTCAGGTCGGCTCTGCTTGATTCTGAATCCAGAGAGCACTCAACTTTTGTTTTTATATTTGTTTTATGTGGAATTGGGAAGTAATTAAAACTCTCCGGTCTTTATCCACCTGCTCTTTTGTGGTGTTGTTCTTGACATCTGTTCTTGCGGTGAAAAAGAGGTGAAACGTCTTCAAGAACCTAGAAACCAAAGTCCAGTTGCCTTTATTCTAACTCTTAGGATTACCATGAACTGGATGCCCGAGAATATACATAAACGTGTTACAGAAGCTGCAATCATTCTTATTTCTAAGCTTTAACCACTGGATGTTAGAACTTGTAATGATCAACATGCAGCTAATTTATCATTATCAATAGCAGCTGCTACTGATATGAAGGATATCAGACAGAAACATGAGGTAAAAAGTATTTTATTTTTAAATTGCATTTACTCCAGTTTGAATAATCTGCTTTGCAGTCGTTTGACACTGTTATGACAATAATTATACTGACTGAAACCTTCAAATAGTCTCTTAAGACATGAACTTGAAACAGAAACCAGAATCTCAACCCAACAAAAATGATATTTTAAACTGACCTTTTTAATTTCTGCTGCAGCAGAGCTGAAATATTTCCTACACATATAAACAAAAATCACATTCGGAGGTAAGTGTGCCTTTCAGACGACTAATGATTTTGATCTCTTAACTGCTGATTAAAAAAGCTACAACTTCATTATTTATACTATTAATACAAGAAGCCATCAGATTTAATAAGTTTGAAAGTGTTAAACCATTCAGTAAAACTGGTTATTTGGCACCAGTACAAACAGTTTATTCCCTTTATTGCACAAAATCCACATCTTCCTCCACCAGTGAGTCTTAAAACATGTCTGCTTTCCTTGAGAAGATGTTTAAATTTGTATGAAGCAATAATAAAAAAATATTTAAACAGTGGTACAACAGTATTATTTTCCTATATCGTATATTTTTAAGGATCATCATGTTGCATTTGACTTAATCTGTAAAGTGGGACCAAGCTGGTGATCTCAAATGGCAGCAAGTAGTACAGCATCTTTGTTTTTGTCCTATTTCTACTAAATTGAACGCGTGTTAATGGTGTACCTGGATGCTGTTTTCTGTGAAACCAGAAATAAATAGTGAAGTCTGCAGAGTCTCATTTCATAGCTGTTTGAGAGCTCAATGAAGCCAACTGGTCGTAAATTTAGTGCAAATATTAAGCATCTCTTCCTGGGCTTCCCGTGTTCTTGCTGATGGTGGGAAGTTTTAGACTGTTGCTGAAGTAAGTTATTTGGTAGATGGCAGAGTTGCAGTTTTCTGTATTTATAGTGTATCCACTGTAAATGTTCTTTTAAGTAACTTTCCACTAAACTAAAACGTGCAATGATTTAAATTATTGCACATGATGAGTTAGCTTTTTTCCCCACAGCAGTAAATATTTGTCAAAATGGTCGTGAAACAATTTACAGTAATGCAATTATAAAATCTTTGTGGTTGGAAAATTCACAGGATAACATTTCCTGTTTAAAAAAACCATGTACATTATATGTTTTTGACCCAAATATAGTACAAAAGATTAAAAGTGCACAGGAATGCCTTGATTTAAACAAATAAAACATTTTTATCAGCAGCTTCAGGTCTCCACCTTTGGACAGTGATCACTGCTGGTTGTACCGCTGTGTTGTTTGGCCTTGTAAGTCACTTCCTCTTCAGCCTCCAGGCGTCTGTAACTGGTGTGGAAGAAAATGACGAAGCAACAGGTGAAGAAAGCGCAGAGTCCTGCCATCACCATCATGGGCACTGAGGACAAGAAGCCACAATAACATTTAGTTCTAGATATGTTGAGATGATCAGCAGCATAAGGTCTTTGGTTTTATTTCTCCAGGTTCCCCTTGATCCACCAGAGGTCCCCAGTCTGTCCTCCTGCTATCCGCAGCTACAGTGAATTCCTGATAACTTTTAGTCAATATTTAACCCTCTGTTTCTTCATCACTTCTTAGCTGTGTTCAGTGTTTTTGGACTTTGTCTGAGCTGTTTATTACATGTGAATGTGTAAAAAAGGTTCAGTGTTGTGTGCAGACAGCCTAAAGGTTTTGATCTGAAGACGAATGAGGAAGATGTCGGAACCTCTGCACAAACAGGCAGGTAGTGATTGGTAAATGTGAAGTGTCAATGGTTCTGATCCTGCTCTCTTTTGTCCAGCAGTTTGTTTCACCTGCGGGTAGAACCAAGATTTCTGTTTTTTATCTTTTATTTTTCCATCTCAATCTGAAGATTTGATTTTATTATTGACTCAATTGATCACCTTTGTGATCTTGGAGCTTCAAAAACAAAACAGTACATGGAAAAATTTCTTCTTCTTTTTTTTGGGCCCAATGCAACAAAAATTGGTGTTTTTGTCTGGATTTTTACCCTCAGATGAACTTATATGGGTAGTTATCAAACCCCTTGCACCAGTCCGTTTATTATATTATGCATTTATTTTTGTTAATTGGCTTTATTACTAATATTAATTATTAAATGGCCATAAAATAAGCTGAAGAAATGAATAGACAGAGAATATCATCTCAGATGTTTGATGGTGGGCTGACATCATGTGACCTACCTCTCCAGCTCAGGACCGCGTCCCCGCAGGTGGACCAGGGAGAGTCAGTTAGCTGTTTGGTTAAAGCCTGAAGGAGGACGATGTAGAGAACCGACTGAACCTGCCTGGTAGAAAAAAACATTCACGATTATATCAAACCACACCTGAACACATCACTATTAAAAACTAATCTGTATTTATTTCAACTATCAAACACAAGCGAGAAGGTTAAACATACAATCTACATCACAAACAGGATTACATATTTGAACTGAAAAGGCGACATGAGCTCAGCTACTTTTTCTTTTTGCTTTCAATTTGAACTTTTGGTGCCTCTAAAATTCAGGATTTTCTTCCCAGCCTTGTCTAACTAAAGCATGAGCCATGAAAACCACAATAAATACTCACCTGTCTGCCGTCTGATGGCCTTATGTTCTTTACCAAAGCTTTGGATTTTAAAAACTAAACTGAAAGAAAGGTTAAGAATTGGAGTTTTCTTCAACTCATTTCAAGGATCTGCATCAGATTTTATTCAAACCAAATGAGTAAATACAAAAACTTTTGCCCCATTAAAATGATTTCTTGTGATGCAGAGAAAAGATGTGAAGCTGGAATAAAACTATTAGTCTGCATGATATTCTGGGTCTGTATGTGGACCTACATCCTGACAGTCTGGTCTGTATCTAACCAGAAGAAGGAGTTATTGATATTCTTCAGGTCTGATCCTACAGCAGACACACAGCAGCTTTGAAAACACACACTACCCTGAGAGCAACCTAAACTCAGTTTCTGCATTAAAATCTGCAGCATGAGACGTTACATCTTCACAATGATCTGATCCGATCCCTCAGTCTGTCAACTATACCCTGATACGAAGATGAGCCCAGCGGACGTGGCCTCTCCGACAGGATACGAACACTCCACGGACAGCTCCATGGCCACTGGGTAGATGGAGAAACCAAATAAGCCGAAGAGGGAGCTGACGGTGGCAACGGCGACTTTCTGATGTGGCATCAGAGACACCTGAGAAGCAAAGAGCGGGTAAGAGACAATATATGAGCTGAGGGAGTAAACTCCAAAATACAACCCAGATTTGTCTTAACATCTTCATTAAGAAGTCTTGATTTCTGAGCAGACGCCAAATACAACAGATTTATTTTTTTCTGCGTAACTGTCAGCTCTTTTTGCACACAGTTTTGTACATTTGGCTCCTGGTTGTTTTTATTGTGACCTGACTGCTGCCGTTTCTGACTGAAAGTTGCACCTCCACCTCTCAGCTTCCCCTTTTTGTTCTGTATATTTCTATTTTAAAGGAATACCACCAGTCTCGTGTTATTATCTATCTTACAACTTTAACAGTAGAAGGACTGTTGGCAGCAGAGGGGTCGATGCGAGTGTTTCTGAAGCTGCTGATCTGAATTTTCTCAGCAGTTTATTCAGAAATGGAGGGAAAAAGAAGAAGAAAAAGAATTGAGTGACAGTTCTGCAGATCTTGTTGATGGGAAGAGCTCAGAGGAAGGTGGTTCTAGTCTGTTTGTGGCTATCTTCTATCAGCCTGGCTTTACAGACTACCAGTTTTACATCCTCCCTTCTTCTCCTCACCTCTTGGTCCATTATATGTCTGTTGTTTTGCTGCAGCCAACAGCTGCATTTTATGATCTTTGTCAGCTGAGGATTATCAGCATTCCTGGAAGCACACATATTCATGTTCAATCCAGTTTATATGTGATTGATGATATCCTCCTAGCTGCCTCCTTTAGGTGCATTCTAGGACAGTATTTGATGGGGAAGAGGAAGATTTGGACCATTAACAGTTAAAAATCTGCAAAAATGTGATTTAATCCAGATCAGAGGCTGATTGAGAGTAAACTTGTCCCCAGTATTAGTGTAATATTCCTGATAAACTGCGAGGTGAGTGCACTTTTTTACCAAACTCCATATCAGCTCAGCAGATCTTCCTCTCCTGTCCTTCCGGACCAAACATTTCCACAGTTGTGTCTAACGTTCTCACCACTGAGAAGGCGATGCAGGCCAGAGCGGTGAAGCTCAGGTTGATCTTCACGGCTTCTGTAAAGTTCTTTGTCTTGTCGACGTAAACGCCCAGAGCGCCGGCGCCAACGATGCCGAACACGATGAAGAGAGCGCCACACAGGCCAGCAAAGTCCTGCAGGGGTCAGATATGATTAGTTCGCTAAGGAACAAACAGACTTGTGTGAAAGAACCATTTAGTTTCTCTTTATTATGCATAATAATTCATCACTGTGTAACTGCTTTAACTCCTTAATGTCAGAATTTATGAACAGTTGCATAAAACAAAAAAAAACAGGAAAAAAGTAACGAAAAGAAATAAAATAAAAAACAACTAACTATTAAATGAATGGATAGGAATTAATAAATAAAGATCAATAAATTATATGAAAATAAACACATAAAAGAGAGTGAAAATTGGCAGATAATCTTATAAAATAAATTGATTATATAAAGAAAACTAAACAAAGGCCAGAAGTGGTTTGTCACAAATTTGCAATGACAGACATCAAGGGTTTAAAATCAACACTGAAGCGCTCCTGGTGGAAATCTGTGTGGCGTCTCCATCCTGCTGTGTACTCACGTTGGTGTATCCCTGCACACACAGGATCTGCTCCAGCAGTGTGGAGAAGCAGGTGAAGACAGCGATGCCCGAGCCGAAGCACAGCAGCAGGATGAGGTAAGCTTTGTTCCTCAGTAACTGCAGAGGAAGCACAGCACAGGAGTGTAATGGAAAACCAGTCTAGACGTTGGGTTTATCCTGTGGCCTGGTTGTCCTGTCTACTGTCTCTGCTCCACCTGTGACATTAACATCTGTTTTTGTTTCTGAAACGGGTGATTTTCCTTTTTATTACAGGTTCATTCTTTTAATATTTTCCATCAGTCTTTTAACCCTTTAATACATAATGCAACATATTTGATACATACAGACCAACAGCATCACTTCATGTCAAAACTTTGTTAAAACCTATGTTGAAACCAAAAGCCAGTTGAATACAGTCTGATACTTGTGAAATACTAAATTTAGATTAAAAAAAACATCATTATCCGAAATAAAATGAATAATCTAATTATAATCTGACGGCAGGATTACATCACCTCCATCATGAAGAAGCAAAATGTGCTGACGGTGAGGATGTTAAATTATTCCTTTGGATATGAAGGCATATGTCGGGGTTTTATATTTGCAGAGGGATTAACTCCTAATATAAAGTTCCGACTTCATTTCTTCCCATGGTATGTGCACCTCTTATTTCTTTAGGCTTTGCCTCCAAGCAGCCAAACCTTCTTGTAATTGTTTAAAGTGGTCCATGTTTTTAGTGTACATTGTGTTTCTAATCACTTTAAAGATATGGGTAATAAGGTCATCGATGGGGATGTGATGTTCCAGCCTCGTTTTTGTCAAACGCCCCGATGTGACATAAAATGATCCTGTCACTGCTTCCTGTTTGTCTGAGTTTGTATTATTTTCTGCTTTGTGTTGTTTTACCAGTTTGATCCCATGTATAAACGGTTCTGATCCAGAAGACTGGGCGCTGGCCGACGGCGCTGTGGGAGGCTCGCTGCTTCGTATCCCCACTGTTGCTAGGAAACAGATGATGCATGTTGGGACTGCATAGGCAAGCAGCTGGAGGAGGAGAAATTAATATAACAGAATGATAAATGGCCATTAGCTCCTGGAATCAGACAGTTCATCTTCATCAGCAGCAGCAGCAGGTGAGATGATCAGATTTAGAGTTCAGCTGCTGCAATCTCAAATATTTATAGGTCCAATCCTACAATTCCCAGCAGGAAGGTAGCTTTAGTTTCTTTGCACTCACAGGGCGATGAGGGGGGGGATAGAGGATGACATAGAGACTCCCAGCTATCCACTATCATGGCATATAATTCAATAACAAAAAATGTAGTTTATAAAGAATTAAAGCCGAAAAAAGTTGAATATAAAGCAGAGAAATGGTGCAAACTTTGCGTACAAAATAACATTTAACACATGAAATATATGAGAAACTAATAAACATATGACACATTTACTATGTACTAAAATTATTACAAACAAGGTTTTAACTGATATAAAAAGCTGGTGGATGTTGTAATGTTATTTTGTCCAATTTATAAAGGAAAAACTTGACAAAATCTCAAAAGACTCCACATTTTCGTTATTATATAATAATCATTCTGTAGTTTTGGTTATTTATATATTTCATAGCAGGTTAAACTTACGAGTAAATGTTCTGAAACACCCAAATAAATGAAATGAAAACTAATAAAAGAGCTCAACTTGCCTTCCTGTCGTCTGTGTGTCTGTTAGGTCATTACATAAAGATTTTGTTACAAGAGTTTAAAGCAGCAGCTATATAATCGCATGACTTCTACGGACACAGAGATCCAAGTACAGTGTTGGGAATGTTTTCTGAAGACTTGAACTCACCAGTGTTGGGATTTGGTCAGATGTTCTTCCGATCACAGGAGAGAGGATGTTGGCGATGAGGACTCCCAGGGGATTCGCTGAGGAAGGGAAACAGAAGTGTCACTTAGCGTTATTCTGCTTTTTGTTCCATGTTTAGCATCGGCACAGTCAGCGGAGCAGTTTCTGTTCCCTGTTTCTACCATCTGAACACCTGGATCCTTTCTAAATTCTTCACTAAAACTTGACTGAAACATGATCGGAGACTTTTTGTTTTTGCAAAAGATTAATGATCATATTTGAACTTGTCTGGTAGATGTTTTTTTTTTTTGTAGAGGAAATCTGATTTTGAACAAATACCACTCAAAGATAAAAAAAAAAAAAAAACTCAACTGATCCAATCCAATATTTTCAGTTCATCCAAAAAACCCAGAGAAAGCCAGTTTTATTCAGAAAAATATGGGCAGTGTTTACTGAGAACAAGCTCAGTTGACTAGTAACAGTGATCACGTTAACGCACCTGCAAAGTATTCTGGTCCTTCTTTCTCTGCATTTAACTACATTCTAAAATCCAGCTGCAGTAAAAGTACACACCAGCCTGTATCTTGGGTTTTAGAGCTGTTGTTACTTGGTAGAAGCTGGTTATAATGAACACTCATACACTTTGCTGCTTTTCAGATTTCTGGATCCCAGCCTGAGGATGAACTGCTCCAAAGCATCCCAATATAAATCTGCTTCTCACAAAGCAGCCTGTCTACTTGTCATGATTTTTTTCTTCTTTTTTAATCTTGGAATACCTTGACTCACACTAAAAGGAAAAATCATTGTGATTTTTTTTAGACGAACATGTGAGTCAAAGTGAGTGATTTCAGAGTCTTTTTTATAGTACTGAGACTTAACAGATTCGGTGAGCAACACTAACTACAACTGATAAGTGCAAATAAGAGAAGTAAATATAACCAGTTTCTGGTTTAAAAACTCGATAACTATCAATATTCTGTAGTAGTCAAGTTCTCTGACTAAACCAGATCAAAAACACACTCACATTTTTGTATTTAAGTGCAAAAAGAACCTCACTGGTGATTTGAGGTCAGTGTTTTGTTGTTTTGTGTGGCGAGCTTCTGAACCTATCGTGGGTCGTCTTGAAATGCCTTCAGACATTAGATTCTTTCTTCTTGGAGCAGATATTGAGATCGCTCTCTGCATTTTTGATGTGTGCACACTTGTTGGTCCAGTCGTTATTACATTTTCTATTTTTGCTGTCGACCCCTTCTCCTTTGAATGTGACATGTTTTCATGAGAAGAGGGAGTCTTTGGGCTTCCATTAACAGTGTAAGCAGCAGTGCTACGTAGTGTTGCAAAGTGGTCGCAGCTATTAAACTATTCATTTACTATTTATGGGTAGATGGTCGATGGACAGGTTCTGGCACATGAGCCACCAGTTGAATAGCCCTGCTCGAAATGGTCTGTACTTTTTAAACTTATGGTGGTTCAACAAAGAGCTTTACAAACGCTCATACAGCTTTTCTTTTTATTTACCTGGACTCTGTAAAAGCAGGTTTGTTTGTTAGTTTTTTCTCGACAAAACTTCTGAGCCAACTGATCTGAAGACGACCACACTTAACACACTACTTACCCTTAGGAGTTGGAGCCTATTTTAGCCATTTTTTAATACTTTTGTTTATCTTTTGTTTTCTAACGCGTCGGCTATATAATTTGACAACTATTTTTTCACTGTAAACTACTTGCTGGCCCCGAATATATACAAAAATCATCAAATCAAATCCAAATTGCTCATTCAACCACTTGTTTTCATTCTATAAAATGACAAATGTACCTAAAGCAATGCAACACCTGCCCACAGCATCACACTTTTACCTTCAGAATAAACAAATCAAATCTCTGGTTTTACACGGTCTGTCAATGTAAAAGAAAAGAAAAAAGAAAAAAAAACTAAGTGAGTTAAACTGACAGCTTTGCTCCAGGTGACCTAGTTTTTTTTTTTTGTTATGGCAGATCATCTGATCATAGACCCCTGTAGGTTAAAAACATTGCTTGTGTAAATGTACTTTCCACCTCGGTAGATAAGCCACAGACTGCTGTTTTGTTGGACAATAGTGGATCAATGCTGCAAAAAGGAATAAACTTAATTAATCAATACACATTCGTAGTACTCTGTAGCAGAACCAAGCCATTTTAGGTAAAGAAACTACATATATACAAAACACATAACCTTTATATTCATGTCATCTTTGTAAACATCCACAAGTTTCTGTTTGTAAAACCAAAGGAGAATTGTTCAGGACAGTTTACTGTCATCTGAGGGCACTAAACAGATTTTATTCTAAATGAATTACTTGTAACAAGCTGCAGAAAGCAAGTAGCCTTTGTAAGTTTTAGGTAAAGATAAAAGTCTCTTACACATTGAGGCGATCATGTTTGCCGTGGCCCGCTGATGGTCGGGGAACCACAGAGCCGCCAGCTTGGTGGGGGTGAAAATGATGAGTGGCTGAGCAAGAGCACCGAAGGTCTGACCCAGCATCACTGTTGGGTATAGGATTTGGTATTTGCTATTGTCCAATGTGCCGAAAAACCGCAGCAGCCCTCCAAGCATGTTCAGCCAGGCACCCAGGATCAGCTGTGAAGTCAGGAAGGCAGAAAGTTCAAAGGTCAAAATGATGCTTAAGTTTCTGAAGCTGTTCTCAGAGAGTATCTACAGATACTTGTCTGCAGACAAAACCAAAAGCAGGAAAACCTGAATGTCTTCTGCTATAAGACTGTAGGAGTATGGGAGCACAGGAATGGCAGCCTTTTTTTTTTTTAGAATATAATTATATATTCTATAATCTATTTTTTATATTTGCATGTATTTCCTTTTTATCTGTTCTTTGATTGATTGATTTTATTTTTAAGTATTTTACGGATCTAATCTTTTTGTGGCCCTCTTATCATCCCTTATAGTAGGGACAGGAGTTCAACACTGACATTATTTATACATATTTTCTGTTTAGATATTTGGTTCGGTGTTTCTTCTCAACAAAGCAACCTTGTAGAGCCTGTTATTCCCATATTCCCCCTGAAATCTTTTAATTTTTGCTCAGTTAAAGAGACAGAAGGATGGGGTTGGGGGATTTGAATGCATGTTGTGTGCGCATGAATGTATGTCAGTGAGAGTATGGTTAGGTGGGTGATTTTAGAACTGTTTATTATTGCTTGTTTTTTATGGAAAGCACTTTGTGTTGCTTATATGTACAAAAAGCGCTCTATAAATTAATCAATCAATCACTCAAATCAGAACAGCCTTTTTCCTGGGAGAAAGCGGCAAAATAAAATGAGCCTATACTATAATTTACTTAAAGTGTGTCTTTGTATGTTTCAAGACATGGTTTTCTATCTGAGGTGTCAGTATCAGTTTGTCAAATCAAACCAAATGTGAACTATCCATCCATCCATCCATTTTCTGTACCGCTTAATCCAATTCAGGGTCGCGGGTGGGATGGAGCCTATTCCAGCAAGTATCAGGCGAGAGGCAGGGTACACCCTGGACAGGTCGCCAGTCCATCACACAAATGTGAACTAGATTTCTGTAAATTATTCCCACTGATGGTTTCACTTCCACCTCATTTTTCCAGATGCAGCCTCCGTGAGAAGCTCTTCGGACTAACGTCTTCTCCTGAACTGTTTCTTTCTCCCACGCTTCTAAAACCACTTCCTGCTTCTAAAGCCTTGTCCTGTAGTTAACATATGACTGTTCAACCTTCAGAAGTCAGACACGTTGCTCACGATAACGTTACAAACAAGAGAAAAATGGAAGCTTGGACATACAATAAAAACTGCCCTCCCGCCTCAGTTTTCAGAGTGCTGCTTGTACCGTGATCCGTAATCCAAGGGTGTCCAGCATCCAAGTGGTCCCAAAGCTGAGTGGTATGGCCACCACCATGTAGACTAGGGACAACCAGTTGATCTCTTCCAGAGTGACCTTCAGATACTGGGCAGACTGGTCTGCTACTGGTGCAAAGGTAAGCCATATCTGAAAAAAACACATGAAGAATTTGCCTCTTAGTTTCTTTAGTTCTGAGAGGAAAGAAACAAAAAAATAATGTTTATAACATGAGATTTGGGTACTGGTATAAAATATAACTTGATGGTGATTAATTCATAGTTCTGATCCCACGAACCAGACACAAATATCAGTCAACCGTGTCCAAATCAACCTTTTACAAACGGAATTTACAACAGAAACAGTGATGTCTCTTTTAGCATTTGAAACAAAAAATAAATTTCAATTTTGCCACAAAATGAATCAATTCAGCAAAATTACAACATTTTGAAGAAAAATACGCAAAAATATAACAAATGCTTCAAATATAACATGTCAGTGTGTTGTTCAAATCTGACTGTCTCTGTTCAGGGCACTTTAAAGGGAACATATTATGCAAAAATCACTTTTATAAGTCCTTGGAATAGTCTCTTACAATGTTCTAAGTCACGAACAGACCAAAA
>JBBBVU010000007.1:8015947-8030801 GCA_037177055.1 Atherinosoma microstoma | reverse complement strand
TATATATTAGGGCTGGACGATATGGCCTCAAATCAATATCATCATATATTGAACAGTTCATCTTGATTACGATAAATAGAAGATAACAGCACTTTGGTGCACAGTTTCCATTCGCCATTGAAGTAATGTCAGATAGATGCACGGGTCCACCATGTGACTATCTGTTCTGTACATGCTGGGAATCACAGTTTTTGTAAAATATTTAATATGAATTAATTAAGACTAGGACCAGTGAGCACTGATTGGGCAGCCTCCTTGTATTTTCCATTTTTCGGTATCAGTAAATTTCCGATATATCACCCACCCCTAATATGTATACCTACAAACATATACATATGAACTGAAAGCAAAAAACTTGTTCCCCTAGCATGCATGTACGTGTTATTTTGTCAGGTTACAGAATCATAGCTGTCAGGCAGTTCAGAGAAAGGAGAACTTAAGAACTCAGAAATATGACTAGGTCTACATAATTGATTGAAAATCATAATATAGCATTATGAAATGTTTACCTTGCCTTCCCATAATATTGTACAAACTTAAAAAGACATTTTTGTTTTTTTATGGATCCCTGAAAAAAAGGACTTTAAAAATTTCAACATGATTTTCAATAAAAATGAGAGTGTAAAACATTCCCTATAATATCATAAAGTCTAGGCCAAAATGAGTCATATAGATTTTCTTTTTTTTAAAAATCATTACAACTATTAAGATGATGATGTACTGCGTAACAGTAGTTTATCACTGTGATTGCAATTATATCTTTTATTGAGCAAACTTTCCTTCAAGGTTTCATTAAGCTGATAAATTTAAGTAGTGGATTTCCTGTCCTTGAATTGAATGTTGTGCATTATAAACTTCTGCTTGTTCAGACTCAATAACATGATATTGCTAATAAACATCTATCATAAGTACCCCTCCCTCTCTCTCTCTCTCTCTCTCTCTCTCTCTCTGTCTCTCTCTCTCTCTCTCTCTCTCTCTCTCTATTCATCCCTATGTGTATATATAGTCCATACAAAGAGCACTGCACTCCCAGAAGTCAGAATAGCAGATGTTGGGGAGAGCTACAAGTACCTCGGCATGCCACAGGCAAATGGCAACCATGAAGAGGCCACGAGGAAAGCTGCAACAGTCAAATATCTGCAACGAGTACGGCAAGTCCTAAGAAGTCAGCTCAATGGCAATAACCAGATTCTTGGCAATGAACAGCTATTCCCTGCCAGTCATCAGACACCCTGCTGGGATATTAAGCTGGCCAAAGGAGGAAGTTCACGCCACAGACGTTAAAACACCAAAGTTAAATAGAGGGTTTCACCCTAAATGTAGTTCCAGAGGCTATACATACGCTAAGCACAAAGAAGGAGGCAGAGTAGTGAGCATCAGAGCCGCTATCCAAGATGAAACACCCAAGTTCCACAAATACATCAGGAAGATAGCCCCAAGGGATGAAACACATAGTGAATGTCTCAGTGAATGGAAACTGGAGGAAAAGGAGTTGAAGGGACCATCATATGAGGAAAAACCCTGCATTTAATGCAGTTATGAGCAAGATCAGAGTGAGAGCTCTTCACTTTTTAAGCCTCTCTGACTGCACATGACACCACACTCCTGCTCCTCTGTTGTGCCTGCAATTCTCAAACAAAGAAGTGTGAAAGAAAAGTGAAACTTATTGAAAATGTTACAAATGGATTATGACAGAGTTCACTCATGTTTTGACTTTTACAAATACATTTCTTTTTTCTAAATTTTTGCTTTCTGTATCTTACAAATAATGTTCATGAATGTGTCAACTAAGCATCCTCTCTTAGTTTCTTTTTTGTTGTTTTTTTTCTCCATTTCTTTGGCTGCTATCCTGTTTTGGATTTAAATGCATAAAAATACTAACATGGATTTATTTTCGATATTATTTGCTGTTACAAATAAGTGGCCTGCAAAAACCTCTAAACTCACACTATTAAAAACAGCTGCAGAAACGTCAGAAACAATATTCTGTAAATAGAAAGAATACAATGAGCATCAAGTAAAGGTCAGTACCTGACTAATTCTTAACCTTTAGTAAATACAAGTTATGGGCATTTCCTCAGACTTGATTACACTGATTTTATCAGTAAACATTGCACATGTTTTTATTGTTCAACTCTTGAGAGAATTGTGGCTTCATCACAGGGCTAAATCATGGATCCCAGAAACATAAAATCGCAATGCTTTTACATCCATACCTTGTATTTCATCACCATAGTTTTTAACCACATGTTCTTTGTTCTTTTTTGAGAAGCACATCAAACTCATTCCTTAACTTTAGCTTTGCCTTTTTCAGATTCATATTAATATTAATAACCAGACACCTAACACTTAGAGATGATCACTCTTTATTTCTGGTCTGTTTAAGGGAACTCTGGTCATAAATATGATGGGATCTACATAAAATAATAACCATTTAATTTTAAATAAACTTATATAAAATAGTTAAACTTTTAAAGGTCCAAACTTTGATCTTTTATTACATTTTCCTTCAGATTTTTGCTTCATGTCCATATTTACACAAGTTATAACTACATTAATATGCATATTTTCATGCTTTATTTAAAATCTTTACACGTGAGTAAATAAGTATTGCTATTACCAAGTGTGAGGACTGTTTGCAGAGGCTTGTTTTCATAACTTCATTTCATAAGCAGTAGGGTTGAACTAATATGCTTGTTTAATGGTTAATATCAAATGTACCATTAGCTTTGTTGATTAATTACAAGCATGGCAAACAACATTTTGGTGGCCAGGTTGTGATCTTCAGCTCTATAAATGTTCTGGTAACATTGACAAAAGTTCTATTTCCTGTGAACATCGGCAAAAGTTGTGTTACTTGTGTGAATAAAATGTTTTTACAAACCATAAAATCCACAATTTCAAAGTAGTTTAGAAACGTTTTTTGATTCAGAAACTCTCTAAATAAAACAGTCTGTTGGTAGTAGTGATATGAAGACGCTATAAAATTTTCCACAATCTGGCTTCCAAAAATGTTTCTCATTATTTGCTTATAACCGTGGCTGGATGACATCCTTGTGGATCTCAAATGAGAAAAAAAAAGAAAAAAAGAAATGGCCTGGGCCATATTGACTGCTAAATAATACAGTTTCAGTTGTTTAATCTGTAAATACAAAATCGATTAGTATAAATATTTTTCTAATTGGAACTATATTCTAAATAATTATCGCGTCAACTTAAATTAGAATGTTTAACAAAGAGTCAGAGAAAGCTGTCAAAATACATTAATTGACATTGATACATTAATTATACAATAAAAATGATCAGTAGATCTTTTTCCTGAGAAAATTCAAACTGTTAGAGCTGTTACCTGGATATTATCTAAACTTCAGATCAACCACAGAAAGCCCTGGAGAAATGCAATTTTTTTTCGATTAAAACAAACGTGAGGATTAATTAAAAACACAGAAAAGAGTCCAGAAAATCTTAAAAAAGTAATGTTCTTAATGATTAATTAATATGGTATTAATTTTCTCAGGAAAGAGGAGCCATAGCTCTACTTTGGTTATGCGTATTTCTGTTGCCAGTTATGTAAAAGCAGTTTATTTGGGCCCCTGAGGTGTCTGGGACCACTTGCAGGTCAGTAATCCAGCCTTGCTTGTAACCAGGAAATTCTGTGTTTTTTGTAATCAATAAATTAAAACTTATAAAGCCATAATAAATGTTTCTTCATCAGAAAATAGCTCCAAATTAATAATTAATAACATACTCTGCAATCAATTTAAAAAATGAGTTGCCCTCGTTGACCCCGCCCCCTCCTCCCCATAAAGCCCCGGCTCCGCTGCTCTGCGCATGCGCCCGGCTTCTCCGGAGCATAGTTTCGGCCTGTTCCGCGACCACTCGGTCATTTTCGCCTCTTTGTTTTACTGATAGTGGCTTTAACTCGGATTCAACCCAACATCCAGCGGACTGAGCGGCTCTCAAACAGGTAAGTTCGTCTACCAACACGTGTTGTGTGCATGTCTCTGTCCACGGCGGCTCTGTCACTCGTTTACGGTCCCGGTTTTCTCTCCCTCCTCCTAATTTTTCGCACGTCTCTTTCCGCTTGGTGCTACGGGGCATGCTGTACGTGTTTTGTGAGCCTGTGTGGTGGTGTATGGCGGCGCCGGGCCCTGCAGTTGCACACCGGGGATGGGGGGGTTTAAGGGGAAAAGTGTGCTGGGAAGGCGGCTTTAACGACAGTCGGGATGCAGACGATTAGCTACACCGGAGAAAAGGCTCCTGGCTGTCTCGTCATGTTTTTAATTGCTGCTGTTCTTCTCAACCAAACACCAGTTCTTGTTCCCCATTGAGATGGAATGTTCTTGAAAGCTCGTGCTCCACCATTAGGCTAACCTCTTCCTCTTGCCGTCCAAAGTTCAGCATGTGTGTGTATGGAGGAGCTACACGAGATTAAATCAAAACACAAAGTTGGTGCCTATTTGTTTTCTTCTGGGTGGATGTCGCCCCCCGCCAGACTGCTGCTGCTGCTGCTGCGGTGAGATCAGCGTGACATTGTGGGGAGAAAGGCGTGCAGAGACCAGCCAACAAGTCTGTGCAGTTTTCTGGGAGGAAATGCAGATAAAATATCACCTTCATACAAATGACTCTCTGTGTTTGATGGGCTTAACAGGACTAAATTCGGGCTCTAAATTCAACAATTTCCTCAACTCTGTTCACATCAGAGATCATGCAGCCTGTGGAGCATGCTGTGGGTGATCCACAGGTCAAAATATGTGGGTGACAAGGTTAAAACTGGGCCATATTTGGCCCGAAGTACACTTTTAACCCATATTTTCAATTTGCTTTAACAAGGAATTTTGTCTGCTCTTGAAAATATATTCTACATGTGGATATTTTAGGGCAGTGCATGTGCAGAAGACCGTTTTTATCTCAGTACGCACAGAGGGTGCTTGAGCTTGTGTTTAACATTGTGTCTTATAGAAACTTTTCAGTAAAGTGTGAAACATGTTACTTCTGAAGGTTGAGCTTGAGGAATTGATATGTCCATGTTCAGGGATTGTTCTGGTCTATTTGTATTTAAGAGTAAAGAGTATTCTTTTAAAAATGGACGGTATGATGTGTCAATCCCGGTTGAATCCTTTTAAAAACTAATGGAACTGTTGATTTTTCTCCTTTTGGTTTGACATTATAATTGTTGTTTAGAAGAATGGGTTCAGTCTTGGCCAGAAATTAAAGCAGAATTTACATCTTCAAAGTTTTTGGTGTGTCACAGTCTATGGGTTTTTTATTGGGGTGTGTAATGCTACAAATCACCTAAGGTCATCCTCTACATATATGCCATTTTGCTTCATGTCACTTGTAAAACACATCCAGTAAAACTTGATTTAAATTGGATCATGTTTTTGACATTTAGATAACACTAGCTGCATTTACATGGAGCACTTTTGATCCGATCAAATGTCCAATCGGAATGAAAATGTGTCATATGACCTCGGCTGATCTGAATCGACCTGGTTTAAACCTTTTCACGATCAGATCAGCAGGAAAAAATAACCATGTAAGCACAATATCGATTATGGGTAGATGTTGTTTCTGCACATGCTTGAACCGTGTGAGGGTTTTAGGGAAGACTTGAACAATAGCGGCAGCAAAACCGATCAGGACTGTGGCGGATACAACGTTTTTGTTGAAAACTTATAGAGTTTCAGGATCATTGAGCTTTTTGACAGTCAAAAGTTTCAAAATGAAATAAAAAAACCCTCCTTTTCCCGAACTGGTAGCACTGCACATGTCCAAAAAGGGTTAGAATGTATTGAATCTGTCAATCATATAAAAACACAACGGATCGGATCATTTTATCCAGCGTCCATGTAAACATGTCGGCTGGAATCTCCGATCAGATTGTTTTCAATCGGATGGATTAAATATTTGTCCATGTAAACGTAGCTGGTGAAATGTGGTGTTGGGACTGTTTCTTTGCAATCTTGGAGGGGACACTATAAAGTCATTTCACCACATTCAATCCTGAGATTTTTATGTTCATATCAATGAATTTCAACCACTTAATAAATGTGTCTTTATCCTCCTTTGCTGGAAAAAATCTTTTATTTATGGGATGATATCCAGAGTTTTGACATACAGTCTTCAAGAGTGTGTTTACACTTGGAGTTTGGCTTCCAAATGAAAACCAAAGCAAAAACAAGTTTTGGTTTGATTTGCTGTTATTTAATAATTATTTAACCCTGGAGATGTCACAGGGAAGCTTTGACATGTATAAAGGAGCTGAAATTGTACCAGAGTTCAGGGGTCTTTGGGTGCCCACTTCTATGCTACTCACCAGCAGCCACACTTCCTCAAATGATTGGCACTAATAGAGTAACAACACTGGAGTTTGTTTTAGTCAAACTAAAACTGTCAAGACACTGCTGTGACATTTGGCCCAAAGTCAAATTCAGCTCACCTGCAGCGTTGACATCTGGAGATGTTTTGATCTGCAGATTGTCAATCGGTGCTGCTGTTCATTGCAAACTGCCGACCATCACACTGAGCAAACATTTGTTGCAGAAAAACCAAAGCATTTCCCCTCTCCGTGCAGAACCCAACTTAGTTTAGATGTGTTGACATTGAAGCTGCGTGGCGATAAAATGCGAACCTCTGTCGCAGTTGTTGAAAACACTTGACTCGCATGTTGCCTGCTGATGAATTAATGTGCGATTATGAAAGTATACAGACTGCGCAAGTGTTTTATCTGCTTTTCAGAGCCTCATTGGCCTTGAATCCATAACAGGCTGCTAAGATGCACCCGGCTTGTGTTCTAACAGCCGAGCCGCTCTCTGATGCTTTACATCATCAGAGAGGAAAGAGATGTAACGCTGGCAGATTTTCAATGATCAGGCTTTCTCTCGTTCCCCTTTTTGCTTTCTTTAGAAAGTTATATCAGACTGACATCAAAATGTGAATGTGTGGAGCCTCACTCACAAGCGAGGGGATGCTTACAGCCTCATCGTTTAATTTTTGTGGTTAAAATGGTTGTCAATTCGACTAAAATTGACTTTGCTGTGTTTTTTTTTTTTTTAAACCCTGTGAGGTACTCAGTTGGCCCGAGTGACCGCTTTTTGACAGCTGAATGTTACTCTGCTTGCACTTTGTGGTCTCACATGATATGACTGTTGCATAAGCCCTCACCTACTTTTTGAGAATCAGCTTCGATGTTCGGTTTCTGCTTACTTTGCAGGAAAAGCCTAAATTACCTGCAGGCTTCCTCTACAATCTGACCTCTGACCTAAAATTCGATATCTAAATAATCTTTTTCAATCTTGTAGCAAGATATCCGCTTGTTCATCATTGGGTAATGAAACCGAATGACCATAGGAACATCTGTCTTGGACCTTTTTTTTAATCCTAAAACATGCATCTTTGTCTGTTGAAACAATGTGAGTGGTCCCATAGGACAGGGTGATGAAACTCTTGGCCTTGCAATGACAGGCGGACAGGATACGGCCTCTTAGGGCTCAGCACTGCTTGATAATGAGAAAACTCAATAGAAACCGAAGCGCCAGAAGATACATTTATCTCTTTCTTGGACAGGAAATGAAATCAGGCAGCTCCCTTAAATGATCTGCTAAGCATCTGTGGAGAATCCCCCGACTGGAAATAAAAGCTGCAGTTGGAGATATTCACATCATCAACCTGCCTCTTGTGTTTCACATTTTCCATTATGGGGGATAGAGTCTGTAGAGAAAAAGGTAAAACATGCTGAATGTGATGGACACATCAACTTGTTAATCATCACCTTTATGTGAAGATAAAAGAATAGGTTGATTCATAGGATTCATATAACTGAATTTGGAGGTACCAGTTAGAGTTCCTGTGTGTTTGCATGTACCAGATGGACATATAGATCATTTTGTGTGTTAGTGTGCCATACTGCTTTTTGTTGCAGGGAAAGTTGTGGCAGGATGAAATACTTTACCGCAGTTTTTTTTTAGCTGTATTTTCTACCTGCAGCTTTTTGTCTCGCGGCTGTTATTGTGTGCAGTGCTTGAATTTAAATGAACGAGAGGTGGGGGTCACTCTCTTCTTTCACACAGCACTATTGTCAGTCTAAACGTGGCTCGAAGGCCTGGCCATGCCACCATTTACATCAACAACACCATTTAGTTTCAAACTGAGTGAAAGAGGAGGGAATCGGTCTGTGTTTTCATGTGGTGCTGGATAACCGTCACATGCCTGCTTTTCTTGCTGACAGGTTTCAAACAGACTGGACTGTGCTGACTTTTAAGGGGGGGGGGGGATCTGCCTGCTGGCAAACTTTTTCTTTTTTGAAAGGATGAACAATTCTGAGAAAAACAAATGCCAGAGGGGATTTATGTGAGAAAATAAGAAGTAGCTTGGAGAGCTAGCTGACTAGCGATAGCAGGTACAGACTGGGTGATATGATCATTCTTCTTCCTTTAGAACCTGCTCACATGTGGTGAACATGGTTGATCTGATTGCTTTCTTTGTTTCAAATTGCTCGGGTCATGTGACGGATGTAAAGTGAGAGAGGTTATATTGGTGTTAAATAAACACAAACTGACGGTTTTAAACTGCAGATTTTATTCTGGGCCTCTCTGAAGAAGAGGCTGAAAAACGGCTATAAGCTCTATAGACTATAAGCTCAGAAAAAACTCCATCTTTACTGCCTGTAATCCATCCACGAGCCATGTGTGTGTTTTTATAATTCACGACAACACGTTCACCCTTGCTTTACCTCTGGCTCCGCTGTGTTATATTAAGGAATATGCAAGGCTCAGCTTTAAAGATCCAAGGCAAGGTTCATTACAATGCAACTCATAGGACCAACAGGACCAATTTAAAGTGTCCTCAGTGTGTCCTGAGTATGTTTACGACACGTTATATACAAGATCTGAACAAGGCCTTGGAGTCTAATGGGACTTTAGCAAGTTTTGTCTTTTTTTTTGTCTTTTTTTTTTTTAGGACATACAACAACAAAAAAAAGGTTTTTAGAAAACTGCTTTTAGTTCACACCAGGATAGTCCGAGGACTTGGTTCAATTGGACGTGGGTGCCCAAAAGATTTCACCAAACCAAAGTTTGGTTTGTGTTCAAACTGTACTTAACAGAAGTGGACCAAACCAACTGGACAATGTCACTGCTCGCTCGCTAGGCGATAGCACTCCCCAAATCAACCTGATCAATACTGAAAAAGCAGGAAGAAGAAATTTAGCAGATTAAACATAAAAGGATGCAGGCGGGTCATGGAATTTTTTTTTTGTCTTCTTTTTTTCTTTATCATTTTTGTGGACATGACAAGTGTTTTTATGACAAAACGCATCAAATATATGAACAAATTAAGTAATGTAATGAAGGGAGAGAGCATTACTGTGTTAAAGTGCAGGTCGGGTTCAGATTTCAATGATATTAACGGGTTAGATTTTGTCAGTGGTTCGGGTGGGTGCAGGTTGGTAAATTTGGACCTGTGCAGGAGTCTGGTCTTGGGGTTCTTGATCTTATGGTGGTATGCAGAACATGATGTTCTGATGTTTTTTTTGAACACATGCTGTTGACTTTGTTTTTCCTCCTATCCAAACAATACTCTGCATCACTTTCTTCTTCTAGATGATTTATCGTGGTTGGCATATGTCACTTTCTTTCTGGTTCACTGGCTAGTCTGTTTGCAAATGGGCCGACACCCCCACCTTTCAAGCGGACCAGATTCCGCTTCTTTAGTCCGCATCAGAGTGCAGTTGGTGTTCACACTGCACCTAATGAATCGTACAATCCGTGGAAGCGGACCACGGTCCATTCAAAGCGGACCAAACAGCCGCAGTGTGAACACACCCTTTGTCTTTAAACATGGTTATCATTTTATTTCTTTTTAGAGATTCTTAATCAAATGTTGCCAATTTATTTTTTGCAATCGATTTACATCTATGTTCTGATTTGGATTCTCGAAGGTGGATTGTGAAAACTCTCACTGTATTATTCATTTTACAAAGATGACCTTAAATGTGAGCACAGTTTGAAGGACAATGATGATGTCCCAACAAAAAGGAAATCTCAAGTTTGTTTGTCTTTGTCAGCGAACACCAAATCTGTGTCCTTGCGGGCCTTCATGTTAAATAATTTGTAGAAGCTTGAATGGCCAAGTACAGCTTCTTTTCAAGCAGTGTTTTTGAGTTGTAGTACTACTCTTGCATCCAGAAAATCTAAGTGTTGCCTCTATTTCTTTCCTTTTTTTTGGGCATGCTTTTTGCATCCTGGTGGGCATTATGCACTTGAGTCAATGCCTGACCCTACAGACCTGGACCCATAAGAAAAATTGTCAGGAGATCAACATCACTTAGTTCATGGCTTATAAACTGCATTCATTTGGCAGTTAGCCATATGAGTACTTGCAGCAGCAACAAGATCTCAAAGCAATATGTTTAACAAAGATTAATTTATTGGGCTATTTTTTGGTCTTAAGGACTTTACACAGCAAGTCAGCTGTCAGGCACACCTGGAGGATCAGTGAATTATGGTTTTAGTGTGTGTCCCACCACTGTTGTTAAAGTGTGTCTGTGTCATTTTATTTGTTGATTATTTAATTTATTTATGATTCAAATTTGATTACTTAAGTTAGCTAACTTTAAGTTAGTTTAAAAACTAACTTAAACATGTCACACACAATCTCTGATCATTGTTCATCTTATTTGTCCAAATCAATCGGCACTTTCACACCAGTGTGGCCATTTTTATTAAATTGAAGACCAATACCACATAAAAAACAAAACATGCTGCTGTGTTAATGCTTTTTTTTTTTATCTGTGTGATATTTTTGACATAAAACCGCTAATTTGTTTCTGATATGTCTTTGGCTTCTTGCGCAGGGGTTGTACATCTTTTCCAGCAGCTGTGTTCAAATGCTTTTTCAGTGTTTTCCTCACATTACTGCATATTAGGAAGGTGCCATGTCCCCCTAGAAGGTCAGGATAACTTTATATAATCTTATTTTTTTTTATATTTCTGTATCACAACAGAAGAAGTTAAGGTTCCCTTCCCTCTAGAACAAGTTTATACTTTGTCCTTTCATTAAAATCTCAACAATCTGATGTTATTTATCTGATTTACAGACAGCATGTTGTAACTGCTCTCTGTGTCGTGCACGGTGGTGTTCCGCCTGATGTGCACACACAGACGTGTACACCCACACACACACAAACAGGTGAGCACAGCACCAGCAGGCAGAGGCCATGCATGGTAAAACAAAGGTTGCTGATATTTACATCTCCTGTTCAGTGATGTTGATGCGTTCTGGGGATGCAGCACATTTTTCCCATGAAAACGATACATTGTGAACAACAACTTGTGTTTTAAAATCACAGTAACTAGCAAAAGAAACTTTGTTGTCAGCAGACCAGACAAGCGCTGTGTCAGCCCTCTGCTCATCTAAAAGATGTGCAGATGTGATGCCTGTACACACAGAATTGCAACATGCTACTTTAGCCACTACCAAAACTAGCCAGTCACCGTGGATTTCAACAATTAAAGATACAAACTTCATAGGGAGTAAACTCACGTTTCTACTCCTTGATTATGAGCTCATTTGTGCCGATATTTCAACATTTAGGGGACATGCTGCTATGAAATAAGTAAAACATACTGCGGGGATGGAAAAATACACAATTTTTCATCGCCATTTAATGCTCAGATGGCGTTTGTGCATACATCCATTGTTGCCAACTAAGCAACTTTGTTGTTATATTTTGCAAGTTTTCAGACACCTTTAACAAATTTTTCTGGCGTTAGTGGAGACTTTTGGAGAATGACGTGAAAGCATGTATCGTTTACTTCTCAGTAAGCAGCGGGTTCTGCCGCAGGCTCCCCCCTCCCTCCCCTTTGAAAAGCGCTCAAAATGGCTCGGTCCTCACTCAGCAGCACTCCCAGCTCCGAGCTGCAGTCATAGCAGCAGACTTATGGTGCGTTCAGACCAAACGCGATGTCAGCGTCATGTTTACATGCGAAGTGTATGGCCGACGCGCGTCAAGGAGCGGCGAGCCTTCTAGTGGTGAGTTTTGAGCGTCAAGCGTGGCGCGTTTTCAGTTATGAGCATCTGATGCGCGTAACACGCGTCCAAGGCGGCAGACGCCGGATTTGGAAAATCTGAACCTTTGCCGCTCGACGCGGGGCGTCAACCAATCGGAACGACTCATGACGTACTGACGCATTTTCGGAAATGGAAAACATCCGGGTCCTGTAGACGTGCGTCTTGGGCATCAAGAACGTTTTTGATGCTGGATGTCAAGCGTCTGATTTAACAGCGTCAAGCGTCCAACTTTTAGAGTCAAGAGCGTTCTTGACGCCGTCATCGCGTTTGGTCTGAACGCACCATTACACCTCTGCTCCATGCTCAGACTGAAAATGAAACATGCAAAGCTGCTGCTGGCTGAACCCGCCCTGGCTTACTATCAGATATGAATGCTTATTTTCAAAGAGTGTGGACAAAAAAAATAAAGTTATAAGTACTGTAAAATTCTGTAGACTCTTAATTAGTAGAAAATTAATTGAAAACAGAGAAAATATTGACAGAAAAAAGGTAGAAAGGTTGTTTATTTTAAGATCAGGAGTTTACTTCACATTAATTCCTAAAACAACTGCTGATTTTTATGATTCTTTTCAGCTGCTGTATGTAGTGAAGTTATATTCCAATCCAACTGATTTGTTAAGAGACCTTCAGTAGACAATTGCACTTTGCAGACTACAGCCTGAAAGAAATGTGTTTAGAAATTGGAGTTTTATTGTTAAAATTTTTTAAATTGTTTTCACGGTTAATTCCACCCTGAAAGATCCATGCCTCTTTTGTTTTGGCAAAACTTCTTTCCACCGGCAAACGCTGAGCTCCTCGTTATCGTTTCTCCCCGGGTCATTGCCCGGCTGATGGTAAAGGAGGGGACCCACTGTGACAGTTGTTTTGTCATAAACTCTTCAGATTTGGAATTTTATTTAATTTCATATACATACATGAAAATGTCCGTTAATTATAATTATGTCATACCATACCACCATGGGAGGAGTTTAACACTACAACTGTGGGTCCCAGGGTCTCGCTACATTTAAAACCTATTAATATCTCTCCTTCCCCGTCAAGTGTAAATGTAAGTAACATGGATGAAACTCAGACTGATGAGTTCAAAACAGACCAATTTGGGGATTATCCCATACAGCATTATTTATACCATTACAAAAATCTAGTGTATTTTTATAGTAATTATATTATTACTTGTATGCTATTTTTAAGTGTTTACATTTATATCCATCAACTGGTATCTATCAACCCCCCTCCATAAGCAGAGCTATCAGGGGGCCTTTCATCAGATCTGAATATTCATGGCTTTAAAGATGTAAATGAAATGATAATAAAAAAACATTAAAGCAAGACTTGATAGTGAGGCATTCCCTTTCACTCGAGGAAACCATAAAACAATAAATTAAACTGTGGCAAATTTATTAAAAAGAGTTAATTAAATCATGCAAATAAATTTACCTGAAGTGTCCCTGAAGACATCAAATCTAAGCCATTTAGGCTAAATCCAGCATTACTGATGTAATTTCATGTGTAATTTTCTTTGTCAGAGGACAAAGAAAATCCCCTCCCTGATGGCTATTTTTGGCGGAGGGATGAAAATTCATCGCACCAGGACCACGTTGGATTATCTGAAGCAACATTAAGACCAGAGGAGAGAAAAACACACAAAATCGTTGCTTTAGTCCAGGTTGTCTACACAGCGCCTCCTGATAAGATTTACAGCCCGGCTCGCGCCGCCACTGATTTTTATCTGCTTTGTGTCAACATCTAGAATAACTGGCTGTCAACAGGTTGTGTGAATTTGAATGTTTTCACTTGCCTTTGTGTTGACAAGAAAGACAGCCACTGACAATGTGTTTATAAAGAGGTATTTTAGCTAGTTTCAGATCCACTTGCTGGCTTTCTCTTTAGTCTGATTTATCTGATACTCTCCACATTGATCAAACAGCATTTTTTATGTAAAAAAAAAAGAAAAGAAAAAAAGCACAATCCCAGGGTGCTTTTTGAAGGATGGTAGCAGAGTAACAAACGGGAGCTGGCCAGCTTCCAGGTTCAGATGGTTGTTCACCCATTTTAATGGAGACAGGAAGGTGATGCACATTAAATGCACAGATGCTGAAAGCCATAATGTAACTTTTAGTCTGGCTACTGCATTGAGGATGTTTAGCTGCTAATGACTGTATTTTCTGGATTTGTAAAAACCTGCTTATGTTATTTTTTCCACTGACTTGTGATATGTGTATTGATCAGTAGTACTGCATGGTTGGTAAACATTTAACAAACAAGACAATGAAACAAACTGTCAGTCAAAAATACCGCAGTACTATGTCAACCAGGCCTGAATGTTTGAAGCACAGATGGCTGCATTTCCGAGCTTAGAAAAGGTCTGAAAGAAATGACTGGCCAAATTATTTAAAAAGATATGTCTCAAATATCCCCCTTTTTCTTCCATTTTTTTTCTGAAATTCAAGTCAAATCTATGTCACAGATAGTGAAACACAATACAAATTGTTGAGGTCGTATGATGATTGGCTACTGTCTGCAGTGGAAAGCAAATTTATGGGTTTCAATCACATGACTTGCACTTTATTCCTGTAAATATTGTAGGGGGCAAAAAAAACCATAGATTTTTTTTAAACATATCCCCTGTCCAGTGTGCTGTGTTGAATGCTACAGTCGTAAACAAAATGATTCCTACCCTTCCATGAAAGAAGGAAAAAAATCAGCTGTCACTGAAATAAGTTGAAACTGACAAAAGTAATAATACATAAAAATTTGATGAAAATCATGACATTGTTATTGA